>JAGPOW010000145.1:1661529-1701838 GCA_030014935.1 Caiman crocodilus
TTTTTTTTTTTTTTTTACAGCAGTTCATCAGTCATTACAGTCAAAAGCTTATATTAAATCACAAATCTTGCATTGTGCTGCATTCTGCTTTACAATGAAATATTCTGAAATATCCAGCCAAAGGACCATTTGAAGTATTTTAAACATGTATTGAATTTTATGCATTGCATTGATAAAAGTGTAGAGCTGTTTTACAGTATATATGTGTAATGATAAAACAATTCAATTATGTTGGCAGTTTTAATATAAAATATGCAGCAAGTATAATATAATAGGCTCAACTGTATTAAAAATAGAGATGAATCTCAGATTAAATACAAAGATGGTTTTGGAAGCAACTGGTTTTGCTAGGATTTAAATAATTTCCTCTTTACAGGATAGAAGTTTCATGAAGAATTAAATGGAGATTGAAGATAGAACATAGCAACATTGACAAAGCAAGCCTTACAATGAAACAGCCTAAGAGAGGAAAAATGTATTTTCAATCAGCTTTTTAAACAACTGGATAGAAGAAATACAAGGAATAAAAACATACCTTTCCTTTACCAAGGTAAGTCAAGTAAGACCACCACAGTATCCAAGACAAAGTCAGTGTCTATTGTCTTTCATTTATGAGAGATTTCACATCATTTCCAAAAAGTGCTTCTTTCACTGCTGCAGCATTAAATGGAGCATTAAATGCGTGCTTTGTACACTGAACTTATAGTTGGAGGGGAGGCAGGAAAAATCAATCTACAATGTAATGGCTTCTAGCAAAAATTTAACTGACCAAAGTTGAACTGCTACAATAAAACAATCCTTTTCTGAATCAAAAAACTCAAAACTCCAGGAGACTAAAAAGTTTCTTCTTCCTTCTTTTCTTTTGTAACAATTCCCTGGGACAAACACACATATTAGCTATAAATGGAAGCAATAATCAGTGCAAGAGGATTTTAAACTGTACACGTTGTATATCTGCAAACTTTTTGCAATTTACATACATTTGAACATAAGACGACATTGTGGACAAGATGCACTTTGGGAAACCAGATTTCAAAACACTTTTACATTTTCAGTTGATGCATCAAGATCTTAGAAAAAGCCAGACATGTTACATTTTAGAATATCTGGGGAAAAGTTGGGAAGACAAAACTTTTTTGTGCAAGGCTTTTCTTGTAGCAAAGCTGGTCAGCCCAGTGCACCGGTGTGGTGGATCACTAAACAAGTCTGTCCATTAACAACATACAATCAGGCCTTAAAAAATAAAATAAGTCATTGGAGTGGACAGTTATGGCATGCTACACACCTAGCAACGTCCAAATGCTTAGTTTTATTCTCATCCATTCATTGCATAAAAACCAGGTTCCCGATACAACCAGTGCATTGTACAGCGTTAACAAGCTTCCTGTGTCGAAAGCTCTCCAGAGCTAATCAATATCCCGGCAGCGAGTAACAATCAATCGGTCATGTCCGATTTCACAGATGAATGAAACTTTATCCTAGTGTGATTGGTCATGCCCATGAGCACCAGAAGGGCCTTCTTCCATTAGGTCTGTCATCATCCATTTCAAGTGCTACTTAAAACACCTTTCTAAACATGTTTCCTTCTCATCAAAAGCTTTTAATATCAATTAAAAAGACAGAATATTAATCCACTTAAGTCCCTAAACTCTCCCGAGTTAGGATATTTATAGCAGTGGAGCAGACAGACTCAATAATTCAAGGAACTTGGTTTTGTTTTGCTTTAAAAGATAGGCGGCAAGAGAAACATTCGCTTCCACAATACATAATATTATGCTCAAGAAATCTTTAACTCACTGAAACTGATATAACCGTCGACTGGAATAGTGTCATGCTGGACTTCTTAGTCAGGGACATTAAAGACTGATCAAATTTACTCTATGTAGCTATACTCGTAATTCCATTTTCATGAGAATGCTGACTATTATGATGATGAGTATTTCATGCTTCGGTATGTTTCTCCTACAAACAGGCCATTTTGTTAGCTGCAGCATATATTGCTGCCAATTTTGCTGGTGTGGATGAATCAAGTCTGAGATACCAGCCTCCAGAACTCTTTCTATCTGGACTTCACCATGGCATGCAACCCTTTCCTTTCCTTCTCAAGGTTACATAAAATGCAGAACAAAGAGCCAGTCTGAACAGACTCAGTATTTCAGTGCCAGGAGGTTCCTGTAAGAGAGAAGTAAATACAGTACAAGCCAACCTCTTTTACCCTAGAGGCATCAGAAGAAGACAGTCTCTGCCCTCCTTGGATTACATAATCCAAGACAGACATAGAGCTTAGGGCTCCCAAATTGCTGGAACAGCCTGCCAAAGGAGCAGCCAGGGCACACAACTAATCCACATTGGGTGCAAATAATTTATTTCATGAGCGAAGATGGTGCATGGCATGTGCAATAGGAGGGGACTGGAGTCAAAAGAGCTCCTTCCAGCCCTAGGTTACGTTTTCATGATCCACGTAGGTTGTTATGTTGTCTGCAAAAGGAGCTATTATTTGCCAGTTTGGAGGAAAGTCCAAGGAACCCTACAGAAAGGCAGGCTTGCCATAGCTCTATGTATAATCCCCTTAACCTTTTAAATTTAAAGACAAGCTGCCATGAAAACTTCCTGTGTCTGCAGTGAGTGCCACTGACCGCAGGAACAGAGCAGCACACTGGATCCCACTGCTCAGGCCAAGTTAATGGGGCTTGTATTATATGGTGAGAAAGATCAAGGAAAAACCCTATCTATTCTACACTGTGTATTTTTCCCTTAGCCACAACACACGTAGGGGACAGTCTTTTCCCTTACGCTACCCATCACAATCCCTGAAGTCTGCCAAGACCACCCTCCTGCAAGTACCATCAATGCACGGATGTCAGCGTCTGCTCGGTGCAGCTGCACGAAGGATATTTTCAGCAGGGACTCCCTCAACTCCAGAACTCCCTCCCTTTTGAGGTGTGCCAGAGCCCAAGCTTGAAACGCTGTAAGACCCTCCTAATTTGGCAGGAATTTAGCAAGCAAAGCTAAGCTGGAGAGGGAGCTTTTGTTTTAGGTCTTATTTTAACAGTCAATCTGCTTTTATAAAAGTTTTTTTGCCTCTTGGTATAAGCTGCCCCGAGCCTTTGTTGGTACGAGCAGCATATACATCAAATATGTAAATAAATATACAGCTGTAAAACCTTACACCATCTTCTAAAAAGATTGCTTCGTTTTACTGATCACTGTTTTTGAGACCACAACACTGGTAAACAAACGTGAAAAATTATGTGAAAAAGTAAATACGAGATAGCAGAGATTAGTCACATCACAAATGCAACTCGGTTTAAAACAAAGTAGAAAAGAAATCTATAAAAGCAACCAAGAACCATTTTATTTAGTTCAATTTTATACAAGGCAATAATATGGAAAAGGCTATATTTGGGGGGGTTGGGATTTGTTTGGGGGTTTTTTTGTTTGTTTTTTTTAAGTTGTATATTTTAGTAAAAACATTTAATTTCCGAGACAGGATCACTGTCAAGGTGACTTTTTAAAAATCTAAAGACTGTTTAAAAAAAGACTACATTTACAGAATCCTTCTGTAGTTATACAAAAATGACACGAGTTTATGTCAGTTTCCTGAAGATTTTAACAATTTTTTCACGATTAGTTTGGTTTAGTTTGCAGGTGAAAGAAAGATGTTAAACAATACAGCAGCCACAACACAGACCAAATAAGCAACAATAGAAATCCAAAATCGCGGATCTTTTATAAAGCTCTTATCAAAGCAGCTGAAAATGACGTAACCTAAGGACATCCCAGCCAAGCCACCCGCAATGTGAGCCACAAAGGACACCTGGGGAGGAAACAGAAAGAAAAAGAAACCGTTCAATTACTTTTAAAGACTGAGACACATCAGCATTCACTCCAGGAAGGCACACACATCTTATAAACAGTACTTTACCCTAAGGCGGGTGGAGGACACTTAGGGGTCACCAAGTACTTAAATGTAATATTTCTTCACAGGAAAAATAGCAACACATTACCTATCAGTTAATGAAGGGATCAAGAGACAGCTGCAATCATATTTTACATCAGAAATACAATCATGAGTTTTGGGAGACAAATGAAGTTGTTTACAATTAAGAACTCCATCGGTTAGGAACCAATTAACCTTTCTATTCTTAGTAAAAGGGTTTCGGTCATCTTTGATCAGCTTGATGCCTCGCTCAGAATATGGCATATCTGAGCACAGTGGCTCTATGGTCTCAAGCCAGGACATTCCTTGCACAGTCGTTCTAAGGGTGCAACAATTCTCCAGAACTCAACGAACACAGGACCCAGGAATTCCAGTTGAGAGTCTGAACACGCTTAACATTGCTTAGCTCACAAGTTAAAAAAAGATCACTGTTAAAGTGATGAGCACAGTGCAAAAATACACATAGGCAGGAAAAACAGCATGCCAAGATACAACTGAAAAAAAGTAGCACCTAAATGCACATGCTTTCAATCATCTAGATGGCCACAGAAGTGAATACTGCTATATTTACTTCCTTGTTACCGATATCAACAATAAGGGAAAGAGCCAGAAATGTTAAAATAACTTGTGCTCCCCCTACTGTTTTTGCAACCAGATACCAGGCTCTAACAAGATTATGTGATTGCTTCTTAGAAAACGAGACATTTATCAATATTTATGATGGAGGGATTCCAAAACAGATCATTTTTAAGATACAGTTCAAAAGGCAGGCTTGGTTTGGCAATATTCCTTCCATGTTGATGAATCATAACAGAGCTTTCACATTTTCAAGCACGTTAAATGCAGATGAATACAAGGAATCAGTGCTGTTGCCAAGAGATACATCCATCCTGGAGCAAACACATCATGTTAACTACAAGCGCGTGATGTGTATTGTCACTCGGTGTGGGCCATGACCATCTGCCATCTAAACCAAGAATCTCTAGCAGAACGTGATAGTCCTACTGACCCGAGATCTTTAATTTATACCTCGCTCACGATCCATAACTGAAGCGCAGCTATTCAAACTAGAAATAACCGATCTTATACAATGCACAATACCAATTGTCACCCTTGTGACAACTGGCATGGCTGGAAGTCAAAGCTGTAACTGGATGAAATCAAAGCAATGGATGTGTTACAACTACTAGATTAGATATGCTCGTGTCTCAAATTTTCCTGGCTTTCACATCATCCTATAATTTCTTTAGATTCCTTGGGAATTGATGGATGGTCTCCAAAAGCCAGGAAAACAGAGTTCCGGTGGAACGAAGGAATTGTAATTTCTCAAGTTTACCTTCAACCAATTTACCTTTGTTCATCCCTCATTTGTTTCTTCAGGAAAATGAAATGCCAGTGTTTTAATTAGGAGTACTTGTTTTGTTTCTACTCAATTCCAATACTTGATAGTCTGTAGTTAATGCTGTAACACTAAGTACGCTTTCCTAGGGCTTGCATAATTCCAAGTTATGTTACTTAAGAATGCACTTACTTGTGGTCCATTCACAGGGGCTATAAATCTTCTGTAGAGAGCAAATCCAACATCTGTTCCAACTAAGAAAACAAAACAGACCGCCTTGGATTGGTTATTTGAATTGGCAGGCTTTTTTAGAGCAACACCAAAACAATGGGTTTAAAACAGAGAACGGTCTTTCAGGTGGTACCCAGAACACTAATATACAAACTAGAGTCTGCTTCACTCAGAATTGAAAGTCAAATTTTGAGTGAAATTCAGCATCTTAAAAAAGGCAGACTAGATAGATACTGCTGTCTGTTACAAGATTCTAATTCTGGCCAAAGTTGGCCCTGCTAGAAGGAAACTATTCAAATCAGTATTTTGTAAAGCATCATGCACAGCTTTGTACCATACGTTTAATATTTAGAAGTGCCAAAGACACAGAACAGTTTAAGACTCAGATTTATTTATACTTTAATTTAAACAAAATGCAAGAAACTTGCATTGAATTCAGATCCCCAGCGAAATGCAAGGGGAATTAGTAAGTCCCTGGCCAGTTGGTATTTTGGGCTCCAGGTGGGAATGTGTCTATGCACGAGTTTAATAGTGTATTCACTACATACAGTCTTTATCTTGACAGACCAAATTAATGACATCAACGTTACCTATAGATACGATGAAGACCAATCTGAAGACACCAAACAAAGGAATCATTTCTCTGAAGTTCTTGAAGAAAGAGAAGGGGGGGAAGAATGATTAATCCACTGCACAATAGACAGACAAAACTGTGCGCAACAATATATCTAAAGACACCATGACATTTCCACAGTCCTACAACACCTTTCAAACACTAATATAACAATTCTCATTTTATAGCTGGAGAATTTGAACCAGAGGGAAACAGCTATGCCCAAGTACAAACAAGTTTAGAACATAATCCAATAGGCCATGGTTGTTCTCTTCTTTCACATTATTTTTTTAAAGCAAAAGCAACAGTGTCCTTCCATATAAACCAGTGAAGAGTTACTAAAAATATCCTCTTATCTGAGTGCTGTATATCTGTCTGGCAGCTAACCATTTCTGAAACACTCCTAATGTTAAGTCTGTCTCTAGCCCTAGTTTTCTTTGCTGATAATGGAAAATATCTATTAAGCTTTGATTCTGCAAGGTCACACCCAGATCAACACATTCAAATCAGACTGTACCTCTGTAGCGATTCTCCCTCAATTATTCCTTTTTGGGGAGCAACATTTGAGCTTTTTAAACAAAAAAGCCTAAGTACTAGAAAGTATGGATACTTTTTGTGCACTATTAGTCATGTCCTTACCACTAATATGTTCATAAAGTAGCCTCCAATCAGTGCATAGACTCCTCCTGAAGCCCCCACCAGAGCCTGCATGGGATCAAAGACTGAGCTGGCCAAGGAACCTGAAAAGATAGAACCACCTTTAGTCTTCAGATCTTTGTGCCAACTTTGGTGGGATATGATCACAGTCAGCCATACTGGAAGCTAAAAATCACAACAGACAAGTATTTTAAAAGGTACTAGATCAAGGGTGTCCAACCTTTGTAAATGTGGGGCCAGATCATGAACTTTTTATCTTTGCAGGAGGTGACAATGAAATGGGTCTATCCAGTTTAAAACTCTCCCTCTATAGCATCCACCTCTGCCACTGTTTGGGACAGGATCCTGAGCTAGATGGACCATGGAGCTGACCAAGCATGGCACTTTTTATGCTCTTATGTTCAGAAGCTCTTACAGTTTGGAAGCTCAGCCAAAGAACATGGCTGAGATTTGTAAAAAGGGGTAGATAGGCATGATACAAAGTTGTCCTAAAGGATCTGGAGCCCTCTAAATCTCATTCATTTTAATGGAAGTTGGCCTTTTGACTCAGCTTTGAAAATCTCAGCCCAAGGCACCAACCAAATAAGTCAAAATATATTTTGCATTTCTATGCAGTGCATCTTTGTGGGGCACTCCAAGCATTTCATAAACATGAAATGAACCTCAGGATGAGGCCAGCCAGAGCAGCAGGGGCTCAGCTGCACTTTCCCCTACCTGCACTGGTCAGTCCCGAGCAGCACATGGCTCTGCCGTGGCCTTTGCTGGCTGGTGCTAACCCGAGCAGGTCTGTCCCACCCAGAGCAGCACACAGCTGAAGCTGGCTTCCCACGTGCTACTGGGGACGGGAGGAGCCCAGCCAGGTCTGCACCGTCCCGCAGAAGCATCAGCAGAGCCATGTACACTCAGGGCTGACCAGTGCAGGCAGGGGGAAAATGCAGCTCAGCTCCTGCCTGGCTTGTCCCGACCAGCACACAGCTCTGCCAGCGCTTCTGCTGGCCGGTGCAGACCCAGTTGGGCTCCTCCTGTCCCCAGTAGCATGTGGGAAGCCAGCTTCAGCTACATGCTGTTTTCCCGGCCAGTGCTGACCCAGCTGGGTCCATCCCATCGGGAGCAGCATACGGCTGAAGCCAGATTCCCACGTGCTGCTGGGGATGGGAGGAGCCCGGCCGGGTCTGCACCGGCCAGCAGAAGCAGTGGCAGAGCCGCGTGCCACTCAGAATGGGACGAGCCTGGCCGGAGCAGCAGGGACTCAGCTGCGTTTTCCCCTGGCTCTCATGCTGGAACAGGCTACCAGAGGTTGTGGAGTCCCCATCCTTTGAAAATTCCCAACAGGTTAGACAAACACTTGTCTGGCATGGTTTAGTCAAGGATGATGCTGCCTGACCAGAGGGCTGGATTAGATGTGACCTCTTAAGGTCCCTTTCAAACCTACTTTTCTATGATTCTATATTCCTATTAGAATCTCAAAATATTAGTCCTACTCCTACACTAGAACAAGAATTTTTTCATATTTTAGCAACTGAACTCTACCAATAACATTTAAAGAAGGGGTTTTAGAGTTAGCCATTTGTAACATATAGTCAGGTAAATCAAATACCTAAAACAGGAGTGAAGATGAGCAGAATTAAAAATTCCTTTTTCTTTGTTTTGAAGCCTCCTTTTCCACTCCCCTTCTCTCCCCCCCCTTCATGAAACCTAGGACAGAATCTGAGATTTGCTTGAAAAGAAATCTAAAATTCACAGCTGTCTAAGTGAATAAATCTCCATTTAAATCCAGTGATGTAGCAGTCACTTATGCAGTCAGTGCATTCAGTTTCAGACCAGATTTAACTGTGTAATGACACGCGATATTCTGGATATGCTGTTGGACTAACAGAACAGACAAACTGCATTCACAACTACCAGAACAAACTCAAGTTCTTGAGGCCAGGACATGCCTCTTGTCTGCCCATTTTTCTTGGCAGCAGTGGGTGGCACATATCTATCCAGAATACTGTGGTAAAGATTACTTCTCCACCTGCTGGAAAAAGCAGAATAAACATCGGAAAAGATCCCTGTGGGTATTTCTACACTATGGCAGTAATGTGTTCCCACAAGGATGCCCTTGGCTTGACTGTTTATGACCACATGCATAAATATATGTGAAAATTCAGAGAGTGCCTCTCTGCAGCCACTTTTGAGGCCTCAATCCTTGGTCTGCCCAAGCACAGCCGCAAGAGATACTCAGGTGCAGCCTCCCTGGTGAATTCTGAGGTTTGGAAAATGCGAGCAGGAGCAGATGGGCAAGGCATGCTTGTGAACATAAAGGCTCGGGCACACTGCCTCCCCAGTCATCAATGGACCCTTTGAGCAAGAGGCCACAAATCAACAAATGTGATGATACACAACCCGTTTTCTTGTTTGCAGAGCAAGACACTGCAAGTTACAAAGGAACAGCGCTGCCTCATTTTGAATAGACTGCTCTCGTCAGAGACAACACTTGACAGCTGAGTATTGTTGCTATCTTCAACACGCACTTTTACAAAAGCACTCTCTGTGCCTACATTTTCTTGAGTCCATCAACAGTAGAATCTAGCCAATGGAACAGCGTAAGTCGTTCGCTGTTCTCAAAGGATTCATTAGCCTGCTTTAAAAGATGTCAAGAATACAAATGCTGTCCTCCAGTACTTTGCAGGAATTTCTATTTCTGTGTGAATGAAGAGTGCGTTAAGCTGTAAGGAAAAAATAACTGCAAGGATGAAGGAAATATCCAGCTAGAATCAAGTGGGCAACCAGATTAATTTTCTAGTAAATCAACACACAGCAAATGTTCACCAGGTCAATTTAACTCATATGGGACCATAACTAGAACTTAGATTTCGCCACCCAGAATACAGCAAGTTTGTTTTTCGATACAGACAGTATTTAAATACCAAGTTAGCCCATTTCCCATGGCACACTGACCTCCAATCACTCCAGCAAGATAAACCAGCCCAACACGATGCCCTTTGTGAACCATTTCCAATGGGATCCCCAAAATAAGCTGCAGGACAAGATTTCCTAAAATGTGTTCAACACTGAAAAGAAAAAAACACGAGTCTCAAACTGCAGGTCTAATGCTTTTAGAGGTCTTGTAAATCTACTGACTCACAATGCAGAAGTCCCCCTTTTTAGAAGGTGAATCTACACTATGTATTTGCAGCCAAAAAGGCCTGAACTGGCCTCTGAGTTCGAATCAAGGCACCCAGCGTGAATGGTGGAATTGGGCCACGTTATGCAGACCAGGTCTCATAGAAGTAGAATTAACATATAGCATGGTGATAGTAATGCTACTTCTATCTAATCTACTTTTGAGCCTGGTGGTCATACGTGATGAAGTGGATTTGGGTTAAATCAGAACTTAAAAATAAAATACAAACCACCCTACTATGATGGAAAGTAGGCTGGCAGTTCAGCAGGTATCACTCTTGTACCATTATGAACCCCAGTACGGTGCCAGAAACCACAGGCTCTTGGGAGTATCACCTGGCAGACACATCCACGTAGCCCTTAAAAATACATCTTCCCAGATCTGATTATCTGGCAAGATCTTTTCCACTTTTGCCAATACCCATTTCCTAATTAAATACAACTGTTTATGTCAGTTGAGATTTTCAAGGGAAGCCCGGGGTAGCGGACCCAAACTCCTTTTTTTTGAATCTGCAAAATAGACATAGTAATGTTGCTTACCCTGCATGCACCAGCATATAAGAAATGAATCTCCAAGCTTCTTCCCTTTTCCTAGGTTTATAAATAAAAGGACTGTTGCAGATCCCTTCATCCAGAGTGATCCATTGTTTCTGAGGCATCCAAACAGCATAATAAATGAAAATAGCCAGCTGCAAGAAAGAAGTGTTTATTGAATTTCTTCCACCTTTTGACATTATAACCAGTCTCCTCCATACTTCCGTGATACAGAGATAACACATGGAAAATTTCAGTCTGACAGTTCAAAGTTTACTTCAACAGCAAGAAAATGAAAAATAGGATGTTAAAATGATACATAACTTTGTATGGGCAATGGATGAAGAGATACAATAAATGTTACCACCAAGTAATGGGCAACTAAGTTCTACATTTTGTTAGTCAGATGCAAATTTCAATGTTGAGAAGACAAAAGAAAAACCTTACCTTGCTAAAATGAACTCACTAGTAGTAAATTCTAATGCCATTACTTCAGCTAAATTAAGTGTTAGATGAAAAGCAAGGGGAGACGCTTTAAATATTACCAGAAAAAGCAGTCCTACCTCTGCAATGCTAACGGAGATGATGAACAAGGGAGGAGGGATACAGTTTGCTCTTTCTAAGTAGGTTGCTCTGGCATTCTCAGGAAGCATCCATTTGGAAATGGTTTTATGGATTCTATCACATTTAACACAGGCTTGACAGTTTCTTTCATCTTTTTCTTCCTTTTGGTCTTCCTCGTCTCCAGGACCTGGGTTCATCCTCTCCATCTCCATATTTTATTAACTGGAAACTAGCCAACCACTTTAGAAGTCCAAGCACCTATGCAGATAGACAATTAAACACTGAATATACGCATAGTACAACACTCACATGACCAGTAAGTTATAAAATATCACACTTATTTCCGTCTTTAATCCAAGAGGATTCCCCAAAGCATTTTACAAATTACTAAAACACTGTTCAGTCTATCTGTAGTAAATGGGAATCACTTGACCAAACAAAACACAAACCACTTTTGGGATCCAGGACAGGTGCTCTCCAAGAGGAATCTTGTATCAAGGTAATGTTACAGGGAAAATTAGTAAAATATAAGTAATTTGCACTAACTTTGGCCAACAGTGCAACACTAATACAAGTTTACATTCTTGAAATTTATAAGGTTAATGGTCACAAGCAATTCCCACTTGTTTTACATCTCCTACAGACAAGGGCACATAATACTCTGTTGCACTATAATGGGACACTTTTTTTAAACAGACGTAGAGGGAAAGAAATCCCCAGTTCAATTATCAATACCCTTTATCTGGAATACTTGCAGTTTCTGTTGGTCTTCCCTTTATCTGTTGACCCAGCTGATACCAACTCAATTCCTGAGAACTGACAAGACCATCCTGAAATGGAGTCTCTCCCTAATTCATATTTTGTTTAGTTCACAGCCAAAGATATTATTCCCCTGAAAGTTACATAGCCCTTATGGGAAGCACTTATTTAAGTTACAGGACTAGCAACATTATGGGTCCAAAGGACATTCTAGGGAACATGTTGAAACATACAGCTGCCAGGCAGTCTGATCCTGCTCCTCCCGAGCGAGCCCTGTTTACTTAGTAGGACCGAGCAACTCGCTCTCCTCCGCTGGAGCGGTAACTGCAAGAAGCAAACACCTGCTGGATTTAGGGGAGTCCCACAGCCTGGATTACACCAGTGAAGGCCCAACTGCTTAATCTTTTACTTTTCATATCAAATTTCTCTCGAACATAGAAACCCTCTGATTGCTGAAGGTGGAACACTCTGAAATCTAGTAAATTATATGCAACTAGTTTTGGGTACTCTGCCAATAGACATACAATGACAAAACATGCCTGACAGATTAAATCTGTCACCGGGAGGTGCGTAAAAAGAGGAGAGGGCACAGTGAAGTGAAATGAAAAAAATCCAGAAGTAAAGTGTTGCTGGATGCAGAGATGGGTCACATGAAAGGTATTTCTATAACCTTTTCAGGCAGTGGTCTCAGGACTCACTGTTGTGTATCAGAGAAAAGAAAATTAGACAGATGCAACTTCGGCTGGCAGTTACTTTGAAAGGCAATGCAGGTTAGCAGGCAGAGCAGGTTCTCTTTCCATCTCCGCAGCTACCCTGCAGAGTAGCATCAGGCCACGTTACTTCTCCCTGTCTCTGCACCTCTGCTCCCAGCTCCGTAAAGCAGAGATCGGGATAACGAGAGCCTGAGCCGAGCACTTTCAAAACTGGCAAAGACAGAGGCCGCGTCTCAGCTCCGATCAAGTATGGACTTAGAGACTTCTTTGTGCAAGTTGCACACTCCACTATCGTGGACTTTTGTACGGGTCTGTTTGCATCCATCCTCTCTGTATCGCGACCCCCTCCCCCCGCTTTCCCCAACCCCAGGCTTACATAGCTAACACTATAGTTACATAACCTTGATGCACTCCCCCCTCACCCCCATCCTTCTCATGCTAGTCCCTCGCTCAGGTGCTCTGCATTTCCTCTACGGCTTTGCCGTTTGTTCCACAACCCTTACCATTTTCTAGCGAGGCGTGCAGTCGGATTTAGTTGAGTGCAAGCTGACGTTAAAAATGGCTTTTCAGACCATTTGTCTCAGGCCATGGCAATGCATAGGGGCTGCACGCAGGAGCACACGCACCACCCCCCCCGAGAGAAATGCCAATGCGTGGTCAGAGGGCAAGAAAACAGGAGAGGCTGAGAGCCATGGGACGCTTCAACCTGGAAAAGCGCAGGCTCAGGAGAGACTTAGTGGCCATCCATAAGCACATTGGGATTGGGGGGAACACCTGCTCACCAGAGTGCCCCGTAGCTGAAGGGTCACGATCTCCTCCGCGATCGCTTCAGGCTGGGCTCGAGGAAAAACTTTACTGTCCGAGCCCCGAGGTCTGGGATAGATCCCCCCCACCACCACCACACACGCACACACACGGAGGCGGTGCAAGCGTTTTTACCTCGCCAGCCTGCACCCCGGGGTCCGCGCTGCCCGGCAGCAAACCCGTGCCACGTCCCCGACCCGGCCCGCGTGCTTTCGGGCAAGCAGGCGGGGCTGTGTGCATCCTGTCCAGGGCGGCTGGCAGACACAGCAAGCCCAGGGCCGGCGCAGCCCAGCTGGCCGGGAAGGAGGAAGCCGCAGGAAGTATTTTTAAGCCGGTTTGTCCACATCAAAGGCAGCCGGACGTCACTGCTGCTGCCCCTCCCCCCCGCCCCAGGCCGGGGTCGCGGGTCCCGGGACGCGGCTGCCTCCTACCTCGCGCCACCTCCGCGCTCCGCCTCCGCCTCCCGCTCGCAGAGCCCGATGGGAAAGGCGCCTTCCACACGCGGAGCCGCCCTCGCCGCTTCCGGGCCCGCGGCCTCCTGGGAGCGCGGGGGCTCCCGGGAGTTGTAGTCCCCCTGGCTCTCCCAGGAGTCGCCATGGGCTTCGGCTGGAATTGCTCCATCCTCGCACTTGCCACGAACTGATGCCAGGCCCGAGCCGGGCGCGCAGTGACTCCAATCCAAAATACCCCCCCAAATTTTTTTATTCTGTTCATGCAATAAAAGATACCCCCCCCACAAAACCCTGTTGTTTCCTGGCCGGCCGACCCCAAAACTGGCAGTGGAGGAAAAGCTCCGTGTTTCTCACAAGTTCAGTCTTGGCGGGAGGCCGGAGGTCATTCAAGAGGGCGTTCGAAGCGCAACCGATGCAAAACGCACAGGAAACGCAAAATCCGGGTGGCGCAGCGGATGTTTCCGAGAAGGGGCCGGTTGCGGCGGATGTGGATTTCTCCAGGAAACACGGTCGGCCGACACAAAGCCTCCTCGAGACGCCGTAAATGCCTCGTGTGCCCGGTGTTTCCATTCCCAGGACCGCAAAACCCGGCACGAGTCAACGACCTGAGGAACGGCCGGAGAAAAGGCTCCGTTTAGCAAGGCCGGGCCATCTCCAGAGATCAGGATGCGTGCATTGTGTTTTGTTCCATGACACGTTCAGATTAGACAACAGGGACAGCTACTAGTTCTTCCACACCCACAGAAACTCAGCTATTTATTTAGCCCCTGAGGAGGTGATTCATAAGACTGGCATCCTCGCTCTCACTGAGACAAAGCTTCTCGGAAGAGACTTTCCTTTGCCTCTTCCTCCTCCTCAACGTCGACCTTCATAGTGGGTCAAGGTACTGGGTGCGTGGGCACGTTCCCTAATGTGCCGTAATTACAGCGCGTTAAGTTTCGTGTGAGGTACTAAACCTGTCGTCGGAGCTACTGCACGCTAGCGCAGAGGAACGCTTAATGCTCATGGTACTAGTCTACTGCGCATTAGCACATTTTGTGACAGCCACACTAATGCGCAGTAGAATTAGCCCAATGGCCGTGAAGTGTCTCCCACTCTCTGCTTGATCTGTTTTAGTGCAAAACAATTTGCGGGGCTTCCTTTTTCTTTCAGATCCTTCCTGCTCCCATTACAAGTGCAAGGGGAGTTCCCAGCAGAGCTGATTTCTTTCATTGACTTTCAGCTTGCGTGCTCTGCAAGGAGGCTGTCACGGGCACCTCGACTACACAATCCCCTGCTCTCTGTTATTTCAGCTCAAGTCCGCTCAGCTCCATCCATTCAGGACCCTAGAGACCAATGTCAAGCAGGTCTGATTTATACGGGGCGGGCACACTCTGCCTGCATCTGGTAGTGGCTTGGGGGAAAGAGTGGATGCATCCGTATGCTGTGTCACTAGAGATTTGCAAATACAAGAGAAAGACTGAGGGTAAGATAACTGGCAAGCTGCAGGAGTTTCGCCACGTATAATTTTGGTTTGCGTCACTGACTTCCTACTTCATAACATGTTGTGCAGTTTTTGGAATGTGGGAAGCGAGGAGGCTCCTAAGACACTAGATCAAATCCCTCCTTTTTGCCAGCAGCCATTTCTCCAAAAAGGAGTTTGGAAACATCAGCATTGCCTTGCACCTGGCACTAGCAGCGGGGCTGGGATTTGAGCTTAGGGGTTGTGCAGGATTTGGTGTTGATGTTCAAAGGAGAGAGGGTAGGGAGACTCTTCTCAGGGGTTGAAGGACATTATAAGTGTCTGAGGAGCAGTGGCCTTCACTGAAGAAGAAATTGTTTGAACAGGAAAGCATGCAGCCTTCCAAGAGAGGACGAACGTCATGGAAGAGGAGGGGAGGGAGGCACAGCTTGTGGCACACAAGAAGTCAGCATGGAAAGACAGGTCTTGGGAAGGCACTTTTTGTTACCTGGGGGGTCAATGCTCATGCGATGCAAGGTGCTTTCTTCAGAAGCAGTATCCTGAGGAGGAGAAGCAAGGTACGTTCCCATCATGGGTGTACACTGAGGGATTGGACTAACCCCTTTCGTGCCTGCCTCTTGTCTTTCCATTCATCTCCTGGAGCCTGTGTTGCAGATGTCCTTTCAGCCCTTGCACCTGCCCCGCATCCATATTCTTGTCCGTTTCTCTGTCTGTCCCTTCCATTGGTCAGTGCCCAGGCACCACACGGAGTAGTGATGAAACCTTTCTCTTTGGTAGGAGCTGCTGGTCCCACCTGCATCAGCCATTCAGAGAAACCCTATGCCAGCACCTTCCCTCCCTTCAACCACTGTACACCCAGGGACATCACAGGAGACAGTGTGAGAGTGCTATGATTTCCTGCACTTCCTGGCACCCTCTGCGCAGCCGTGGGGCATCGCGGGAGGTCTAATATTCCTGGCTCATGCACTTTCTGTCACCCACTGCACAGCCTAGGGTGCAACAATCTGTAACCCTAGGAATCGGACAACAAGCAGGAACTACGCAACGACTAACTTTAGAATAAACTATGGGAAATAAACGTTGACCTCAGATATGGTCTGAGGGACCAAAGTCGGTCCAAAAGACCTGTTTCAATCAAATTAAGTAGTCTAAAAGAATGATTTTCTGAAATATGTAATAAAGCTCTTAATTCACAAGTTCAGTAAGTCAATACAGACCTTGTTAAACTCTTATTATTCTACTTACTGCCAGTCAAATGTCCTTTAAAAAGATGTCCTGGAAAAAAAAAAGGTGGCTATACTCACTGTACATGACAACATAACTGAAACCTGAAAGCTTAGAAAAGGTTGAAAAAAAGTTATAAACCAAAAAGATTAAAAAATTACAATTCCTGAAAGTTTTCTTCATCCGTCAAATTTACTACACTCTCAAAGGTTTTAAATCACTAGCAGGGGGCCAATCTTTTAGAGCAGCCTACTTTGCCCAAGTTTCAGAGCCTACGTCCTGAAAACAGCAGCATCCACCGTCTGCAGGTGAGCTCTTCTTTCAGAACAGGATTTCAGTATAAGAGGCGAGCCAGCCACGGACGGAGTGGCCTTTTGATTAGTCAACTGATAATGTGAAGTGGCCTTAACGCCAGGATTGGAAGAGACTCTTCCATTTCCTATTCTATTATTTTGCAGTTAGACTGGATACACCCAGGTCAGACTGAACTCACCTCCCTTCACTCTGCTGTTCTTGTATCCTGTCTCACTTTTATCCTGGTGCTAGCTACACATCTCTCACCCATAATGCTGCTTTGCCTACTACTAGCTTCTTAAACTCTATTTTGAGTTTCAGCTAAGTTTAAGGTAACTGCTTCACAGTACTTGGCCTAATTCATCCTAATGTACTGCTATAAAGCAGCCTAAAGTTGACTATACTCTAAAGAACAACCAACATGGAAACAAAGCTGTCTTGTTAATGTGGAAACACAGGGGAACCTGGTGGCCCTACTGCCACTCGTGCTGATTCAGTGGCTTTGTTGGTTGAATTATTAGGAGGGAAGACAAGTGAATCCTCCTTCCTGGGATCTCTTGAGCGTACATTCACAACCTTTGCAGAAGCAGGATGCTGGCCACTGCGGTCCCCCTGCTTCACCTGTGGCAGGTTAGGGTGCTGTGCCTTGCATTGTGCCAGGGTGGACTGTAATTTTGCTAAGAGGTTGGAGTTGTATAGAATGGTTTGGATAGGGAAGATCTTGCCTCAGGCAGGGGGTTGGGGACTAGATGACTTACAGAGATCCCTTCCAGCCCATCTTCTCTACATTTCAATGATTGCATGAATTACAAAGGCCATTTACCCCACCATCTTATTACAAACCGGTGATTCTCCTTGTGTTTTGATGGTTTCCCATGCTTCTGTGCACTGTTCTTGACACCTCAAAATCCAAGTGGGGCCAACAGAAGCCAAGGGGGAAGAGAGAATTGAAGCTGAGATGAGATTGAAAGATGCAAAACCACTGGGGGTGGCATGGGTGACTCCCACATGGTGCCTGGTGTGATCCTCACAGCCAAGGCTGAGGGCCATGTGCAGCATGTGGAAGGGGTGTAGGGAGAGGAGGGAGCTGCAAGAAGGAGACGGGAATTTTAGGGAAAGGGCATGTCTTCACTGCACCACTGAGAAGTGCACTCCCTCCCGCGGTCACCCAGGAGCAGCGCGGCAGAGCACTGCGATTTTGATATAAAACGTCCTGCCGCACAGCTGGCAACATCGCTTGGTGCTGTGACAGCACAGCCTCAGCGGTGCTTACCATCAAAATCTGCGTTTTGGTGCTGATCATTCTCTACCCAGGCTCAGGATAAACCCAACCACCAGTCTCCGCTGGCAGGCCCAGCTGTGGGGCGCCGCTCCCAACCCCAGTTGTGCTAAAGCCAGGGGGATTAAGCACTTTGCGAGTCGGGGTTTGGGTGCTGAGCTCCACCACCCAGCCCAGCCCGAGGGCATGGAGCTGTCCTGCACCACGGTTATTGGGGTTCCTGCGTGGAATGGGCCACGTTGTGACATCACCACGTTGACCGCCCGTCCGGAGGAAGCAGTTACTGCCCAGCAAACTGACCCAACTGTAGGATCCAGGGGTTCGGAGCGCCTCTCCTGGGGTGAGTAGCCGGAGAAGGGGTGACAGGGTGGGGATCCCAGGTCATAGGCACTGCGTGGGTGTAGGTGAGGTCCCCCTGACCCCTAAAAACTAGCTGGGAGCTGGAGAAGACTGACTAGAGGGGGCAGACCCCTGCCCCATCCCCACCCTGAGCCAGCCAGTGTCCCACCTAGGGCAGGATCAGGACCAGGGTCCCCCAGGGGGGATAAAGCCCTGTCCCACCACATCTCACACTGCTTCTCCCCATCCAGGTCATGGCTGCCCACGTGCCCGTGCCCCCCGGACTGCCTCAACTCCTTAAGGAGGGCATGAAGCACTTCCCCAGCCAAGCGGACTCGCTGGTCAGCAACATTGCAGCTTGCAAGGCCTTGGTGCAGTGCCTGGCCTCATCCTACGGGCCCCTGGGCCGGAGCAAGCTGGTGATTGACCACCTAGGCAAGACCGTCTGCACAGCCCGGGCAGGCACGGTGCTGGGGGCACTGGTGCTGGAGAACCCCGCGGCCTGCTTGCTGGCTGCTGCCTGCCGGGCACAGGAGGAGGAGCTGGGGGACGGCACGGGAGCTGTGGCCCTGCTGGCGGGGGCCCTGCTGGCCCGTGGCGAGACCCTCCTGCGGGCAGGCGTGCCTGTCGCTGCCATCCGCGCCGGCTACGAGCGAGCGAGCAAGGAAGCCCTGCGCCTGCTGCCCAGCCTGGTGTGCCACGCCCTGCCGGACCCCCGTGACATGCCCGCCGTGGCCCGTGCCCTGCGGGTGGCCGTGGGCACCCATGCAATGGGCTACCAGGACTTCCTTGCCACGCTGGTGGCCCAATGCTGTGCCTCGGTCCTGCCAGCAGCGGGCACCTTCGACCTGAATGCCGTGAGCATCTGCAAGGTGCTCGGGGGTGGTATGGGCGATTCCCACGTGGTGCCCGGTGTGGTCCTCGCGGCTGAAGCCGAGGGCCATGTGCAGCGTGTGGAAGGCGCCCGAGTGGCCGTGTATGGCTGCCCCTTCGGCCTGGCTGCCCCGGCGGCCACAAACACGGCACTGTTCCAGGCAGCGGGGGACCTGCAGGCGTACGGGCCAGGCGAGGAGGCGCTGGCTGAGGGGCGGGTGCGGGCCGTGGCTTCGGCAGGGGCTCAGGTGGTGGTGGCCGGAGGGCACGTTGATGCCTTACTGCTGCATTTTGCTGACCGCATGGGCATCATGGTGGTGACCCTGAGCTCCCGCCAGGCGCTGAGACAGCTGTGCCGTGCCCTGGGTGCCCGACTGCTGGGCACCCCACGCCCGCCACTGCCTGCTGAGCTGGGGCACTGCCGCTCCATCACTGTGGGTGAGATCGGGGGCACCAGCACTGTTGCGTTCCACCCTAGCACGGCCACAAGCCCCGTGGCCACCGTCATCCTCCGTGGGGCCACCAAGGAGGCCTTAGCAGCTGCCGAGGAGGCTGTGAGGGACGGGCTGAGGGTCTTCCGGGCTCTGACAGAAGACCCCCGCTTGGTGCCGGGTGCAGGGGCCACCGAAATGGTGCTAGCAATGCAGCTGGCTGCCCTGGCCCCCCGTGACCCTGGATTGGAGCAGTTCAGCCTAGCAGCCTTTGCTGAGGCCCTCAAAGTGCTGCCAGCCACGCTGGCCGAGAACGCGGGGCTGCCCATGGCTGCGGCCATGTCCCAGCTGGAGACGTGGCATGGGCAGGGGGTGGCCAGGGCCGGCCTGTGGTTGGAGGGTGGGGACAAGGGGGGGGAGGCCTGGGTGCAGGATGCGACTCAGGCTGGGGTGCTGGATGCCTACGTGGTAAAGCACCGGGCACTGGAGCTGGCCACCCAGGCGGCCGTCACCCTGCTGGGTGTGGACGAGATCTTCATGGCCAAGAAGAGCGGGGGGCCTCGCATCCCTGGGGAGAACCCCAACTGGGACATGGAGCCCGACGCCCTCGAGTGACCCTCCTGGGGACAGGCCCCTTCCCCAGGTCCCTTTGTGTCACCCCAATAAATAGCTCCTGCTGAGGTTATATGGACTCCTGTGTCTACGGTCCTCGAGACATCAGCATCCCCAGCTCTGTGAAGGGCCCAGCAACGGGCAGGTCCGGAGAGAGATGCAGGAGAGGGGGTGCAGGAGAGGGGGTGCAGGAGAGGGGTGCAGGATTGCCTGAACTGGAGCGGGGCTCTGCCCTGCCACACGCTGCCCAGACTCTCCAGGCCCCCGAGACTGAAAGGAGAGCTGCTGTGCTCGCTGAGACCTGCTCTGCGGCCCCGTTTCTCCCCCTCAGATGGGGTGGCAGGGGTCTGGGGACTGCATGGGCCCCTCCGCTCTGCACTGGGGTGGCCCCAGCCCCTTCCTGCCAACCCGGTGCAGCTGGGCGCAGGCTGGGGTTCCCAATGACTTTAGCACCCATCCCGCCAAGCTCTGGCTGTCTTGGAAACGAGGGTGAGGGCAGGCCCGGTGGTGGCATCCAGCAGTCCAGCACTGGCATCCGGCCTGATCTAAATCTAAATCCTGATCTAAATTCCACTGAAACTATACTGGTCTTAGCTTCTGAGCAAGACTTGCAGACAAGGCTGTCCCTAGAGTAAGCTGAATTGGGGTGACCACCCCGGGCCCCGCACGTTGGGAGGCCCTGGGGAGCCAGGCAGAGTGGCCGTGACCCCTCCCACAGGGCCCGCCTGGTGCTGGTGGCTCTACCCTATGCCACAGAAGAAGAGCAGACCCCCCCACCCAGCATGTGGGAGACTCCAGCCCACGCCCTGCCTTTGCAGGAGTCCCATGGGCCCTGTGAGGTGTTAAGGGGCCGATTGATTTGCACCACTAGTGTTGGCTGCACTTGCAGGGAGCACACTGTGGAAGAGCGTTAACACCTAAACAAAGGGTATTTGTACCCGAAAGCTTGCAAAGAAGAATTTTCCAGTTATTTGAGTCAGTCTAATAAACGGCACCACATTTACCCAAGGAACCTTGGCTGCCTAGCACCAAAACAGGGGTGTAGGCTGTAGCCATGTCGGTCCAGGGACACAGGCAGGCAAGGCTCTTTGGGTAGATTCATAGATTGCAAGGGGCTGGAAGGGACTTGTACATCAGCGGCGGGCAATTATTTTGGGCAGACGGCTGCTTACCGAGCTTTAGCAAGTTGTCAAGGGCTGCATTTCCCTCTTCAGCGCAGGGAAGCAGGAACAGCCCCATGGCCCCAGGCCAGATTCCTCTGCTAAGCAGGGGCTTCTGGTTGGGGGGCAGGGCTGGGTGGGCTTGCTGCTGGGTCCTGCCGCCAGCTTCCCCTGGATCTTTGACAGGCAGCCAGGAGCAAATAAATATTAATTTTCTAAATTTTTTAGGTGCCCCCTGGGCCAGACAGAATGGCCTGGCGGGCCAGATCCAGCCCCCCGAGCCATATTTTGCCCACCCCTGTTGTAGATCATCAGGTCCAGTCCCCCTGCAGTAGGCGGGAAAAGACACCTGGTAGATGCGATCTCTTTTATTAGACCAACTCAAATAGTTGAAAACATTTTCTTTGCAAGCTTTCGGGATGTGTTCCAAGACCTTGACTGTACTGATCCCAGGCCCATTTCTACCACTCTTACAAGACAATTTTGGTACTCCCCAACAGCAGACAGTACACACAAGCACAGGGTGGTGGCAAATGTTATAATGGGGATGGTAACTACACAAACACGTGTCGCAGACAACGAGCAAGGAGCACAGATCCACACAGGAGACTATACAGGCAGTCCTCAACTTACAACATCTTGAGTTACAACATTTTGCATATACAAGCTTTATAAATTGACACTGTTTCAACTTTCTGACATCAGTTTTGACTTTACAAAGCTTGATCCAATGCCACGCCATGCCAGTGAACAGGTTCATTGCATCGCCCACTTCCCTGGAGAACATCTGCCCAGGCTTCCTTGGACACTTTATTTAAGAAAGCAGACAAGACTCCAGAAAAACCTGCAACCACAACTCCTGAGAAGACTCCAGCCAAGAGCCCTTCAAAAAGTCCAGCAAAGTCATCTCAAAGAAGTCCTTCCAAATCACTATGATTGCTAGTTACAAAAGAAATACATTAATGTTGCTATATTACTCATCTGTAATTGACTGACTACAAAATTCTGGGTTATTTTTGGTGAAAACAGGGTATTAGACCTTGGTTCAGGAACCAACCCCTGATTTATAACACTGTTTCCTATGGGAAAGTTGGCTCTGAGTGACAACATTTCGACTGACGGCGTGGTTTGTTTAGGAACCAGCTACGCCGTAAATGCAAGAGCTGCCTACGTTTTGGCACGCGTCACCCCACCACGCACTGCGCAAAGCCGTTGACTGTGGGCTCCCACCACACCCATCCCCAAGAGTGAACTACCCTCGCCTATAACAAATTGTTGGTATGAAAAGAGTCATCGATTCATAGGATAAGATTCATAACTCATAGAACAACATTCATATTCATAGGATAAGATTCATATGATAAAACTAACAGATTAATAGAAAAAGATTCATAGATTCATAGACTACGATTCATAGCTCCTAGAATAAAATGAATAGAGTCACAGAAAAAGAGGCACAGACTCACAGGGCAACAGTAACAGATCAACAGCAAAAGTTCCCAAGTTAATAGAAGAAGGTAAAATGAATAGCTGCCCAGGAGAAGTGACTAGAAGGCCAAGGTACCGGCCCCGGGGGCGCGCACACCGCGCCGGGCGCGGGCTGAGCCACGAGGCGGAGCGCTCCCGCTCCCGCTCCCGCTCCCGCTCCCCCTGCGCACGTGGCCCCTGGGCGCGCTCCCCGGCTCTGCCGGCAGGGGGCGCCGGCGCGCAGAGTCCTCCCGCGGCCCGGCATGCCTCGCGCCGCCTCCCCCCTTCGCCTTGCGGGCGGCGCGCGCGGCTCGCCCGCGTGACGGCGGCCGGAAGGGAGCAGCGGAGCGGCGCGGCGCGGGGCTAGAGCGTCGCCCGAGCGGGCGAGTCAGGGTCCGCCGGGAAGCCGCGCTGCGCCCCGCTCCGCGGACAAAGCCGCCCCCGCGCGCCGCGCCATGTCGGCCAGCAGCCTCCTGGAGCAGGTACGGGCCCGGGGGGGGGGCAGCGCCCGCGGGGGGGCCGGCCGCGCCCGCACCCGGCCCCGGCCCCGCCATGGCGGCCTGGGGCTCGGCCCTGACTCACCGCCGCCTCTGCCTTTTCTCTTGCATGTCCGCGC
The DNA here is from genome assembly GCA_030014935.1 of Caiman crocodilus. Taxonomy (NCBI): domain Eukaryota; kingdom Metazoa; phylum Chordata; order Crocodylia; family Alligatoridae; genus Caiman; species Caiman crocodilus. The sequence goes on from JAGPOW010000145.1 coordinate 1,685,061, forward strand.
CGCCGCCTCCGCCGCCGCTGCAGAGACCCAAGGGGCAAGGCAACAAAGGTGAGTGGGGGAGGGGCGGGGGGGTCTGGCACGCCGCATCCCCCCTCCACTCCCCTCCCCTCCCCTCCCCCCAGCACACGCGTCACGGGGCTGAGGTCGCAGCCGCCCCCGCGCCAGGGTCCGCGGGGTCAGTGCCGGCGCCGCCGCCGCCTCTCTTCCTACCCGCCCGCCCGCTCGAGCAGCTGGGAGCTTGCTGCGACCAAGCGGAAGAGAGCGGGGCGAGCCCCAGGGGCCTCGTGCGTCTGCAGGTCGAGCGGGCGGCGAGCCCAGCGCGGGGTCTCGCCCAGAGCGCGCTCGGGACTCCTGGGAGAGGCAGCCTCGTGCAACGGGCCCGCCGGATTTGTGCAAAAACAGTTGTATCTGATTGTTAGCGCACAGGGCTCGGGGTAGAGGTCATCTCTTGTATGAGACCCACTAGATTTGTGCCCAGAAAAGGTCCTTTGATGCTTGTTTGCAAACAGGTTTCATAGTAGAGGTGACCTCTTGTATGAGACCCATGAGATTTGTGCCAAAAAAATTGCTTCCAATTCTTGTTTGCAACCAGGACTCGTGGTAGAGGCTGTTTGCAAAATCAGACTCTTTTTGGTACAGTTGAGTGGGTCTAATACGAGGGATCACCTCTACCACGAGTCCTGAATGGTTTCGCAGAGAGTCTGAGCCAACATTCAGGCGTGCCGCCTGCCTCGAAATAAAGGCACACGAGGTTCTTTGGGCAAACCTATCTTTTATTATGCCAATTCAAACCATTTGGAAAGTCTCCTAGCTCTTTGAGCAAGTTGCATAAAAGTGTCTTTGATGACATCTAATTCTCTTTTGCAAACAACTTCTACTACAAGTCCTGTTTACAAACAAGAATTAGATGCCATCAAAGACATTTTTTTGTTAACTTCCAGTTGCTGTAATAAAAGAGAGAACCTCTACCACAAGTCCCCCCTCTCTCTCTTATTAGACCAACTAGATTTGTGCAAAAAAATTCTTTCGTGGCACCCAGTTCTTGTTTGCAAGCATCTAGTTGGTCTAATGAGAGAGATCACCTCTACCACGAGTCCCGATTGCTTTTTCCTCTAAGCTGATATGGCCACAACTGAGATACCGAGTCTGAGAGCCACTGAGGTGTTGCATCAATGAGCTGCCTTAAAAATTACTGCCTGTTTTGGACACTTCCCATTATTGATGGGCTGTTGCGCAAGGGTTGAAATGATCATATGCGTATGATGATTATTGTACATTTGGGAAGGCCATGGGGAACATGTGCTACCAGGGTGCCCGATGCTCCTCTCTGCTTCCCTTTCTGGGAGCAGGGGTCTTCTCTGGAAGGGGCTAATCCAGCCACCTTCCCTCACCTGATTTTGTGCTGGTGTGTGAAGCCTGTGCAAGGGGGATTTATTTGTAATGAGGCAGTGCTCCACTCTTGAAATGCTTTAATTGAAGCTGGTGAGGGCTGCGTAGGGTCTCTCTTTACGCTCTGAACTTTGTTCGTAGTGCAAAACGGGTCTGTGCATCAGAAGGATGGGTTAAATGACGACGACTTCGAGCCCTACTTGAGTCCTCAGGCCAGGCCGGTGAGTAAGAAAAAATTTGCCTGTTAAGGGGCAGAGTTTGCCAACACACAAGTTGACTTCCTGCCATTAGGTAATGTGAATGTGTGTGTTTGTTTGTTTGTTTGGGTTTTTTGGTCTCCTGTATGCCCAGTTCCACAGCTGATTGGATGTTGATATTTGCCGGCTTTGTTGTTTATTTAGCTGTTAAAATAACATCTTGTTTTCTCAGTACAGAGACCTGTGCTCTGACCAGAAAGCACGCTGGCCCTTGGCTTCAATTTAGTTTTTAGTTGCAGTCTGATATTATAAGTAGCTCTTGCATTTAAGTAGTAATTAACACTGAACTTTCCCCTTCCCCCTCCCCACCACACCCAAATTTTCAGGGACAATTAGGAAAGAGAGAGGGAAAACTTGAGGCAGTTGGTTCTGATCTTTTTGTTCATGGCATGTCACTTCCCTTGCACACTTTTGGTTCACTTCTTACAAGATGGTGAGTGTGTGTATTGTATCGCATTGTGAAATTTCTCAGTAAAATGTGGTAATGTTCTAGAGACTTGTCTGCCATTGAGGCTATTATCAGTGTTCTTATCTCCTTATCAAGCACACTGGAAATGTTTGAAATAGATTTTTGCTCTGTTTTTCCACCAAGAAAACCCAGAATAGATGGATTTGATAATCGCTGGGTGTGTGGTTTATATTTTTTTAAACTTTAAAGTTGAACTATCAAGCTGGTGTAAAGTCTGCAGTTGTATCTGATGGTGCCATTCCAGGGATTTTACCACTTTTTCTGCATTTTGGCTGTTAAAAATATGGTTGTTAATGAGTATGAAGACAGGAAAAATGATACAGGATAATGCAGGTTTGAGGCACCATAAGTTGAGTTACAGTAGGTCTGTGTATTCAGACTAGTAGTTATCTTATCCTGCATGTCTACACTTCTCAAAGAGTAGTTGGAATATTATTGGGCATAGAAATTGAGTATCTTAAATACTTATTCTTGCCAATGATGCTGCTTTATTTGGATGTCTTAATTATGGCTCATTACCATTAGATTATTGACTGCTGCCAGAATTCTTCAGTAGGCTTCCATCTTTGTTTGAGAGAGTATGACCCTTCTTCCACTCTTGGGTTTTTTTAGTTGATCATCTTGCAGTCTTTAGGATGCTAAACATTAAAATCATTTAGTGCATTTTGTTCTCCAGAAGAGTACAAGTTGAGCTTCAGATCTCTCAAATCTGAGCAGGTCTTTATTTATTTTCATTTAGTCTCTGAGTGCTGGACAAATGTACCTATTCCCTTACTTGATGGCACCTTTTACTTTTATAGAAACTACTACCAGTGATTTTTTTTTTTTTTTTTTTTTTTTTGAGGCACATTTAACCACTTAAAGAGTTACTGTCAACTTCTTTGGGCAATTATTCATCTATTAAACAGAGTAGTCTTACTGTAACCAAAAGTTCAGTATTTTTCTTTTTTAGTTCATTTGGTGTGTTTATGAAGTCTTAGTAATTTTCACTCCTCTTCCTTGCATTGCATTAAGTATAGCTCTGAGAAACAGGGCAATAATACATTTTTAAATAGGAAAATGAAAATGTTTATGGGCATGGTAATACCTTTAAAACCAACACTATTAGTATATGGCATTCCTTTTAAATGGTCAACAGCAGTGACAAATAAGACAACTTCTGGTTAAGTCTCAATGAAGCTAAAACCCACTGGGATGACTTGCTTTCGTTTCTCACTGTGTTGTGTAGTTTGACACCTGTTCCCATCCATATGTTACCAGTTCAGTTAATAGAATGAGAGAAACCAACACCAAGTCACTACGTTGACTGTGGTCCTGCTGCACAAATGAAACAGGCTGGTAGGAGAAGAGTGTCTGAATGAAAGTACCTTAGCAAAACATGAACTATATAGACTATTCAAGAAATAACTTTACTAAACATGGTCAAAACTTAAAAGGGTGGTGGGAGCCTTTTGAAACTTCGTTCCAACTCGTGTATGGAGAATACCAGGTAACCCAGTGGCACAGATGCATAGTCTTTAATTGACCTGATTTATCAGCTTGCTGAATCAAAGTTGCCTGGTGTTCCAAAGCTTAGGTCTCTGGTTATTTAGTCTTACGGAGGCAAAACTACAGTAAAAAATAGTGATGCCTAGGGACAGAGATGCACAAGAACAGTGAAGTTGAAGAAATAGGCTTTTTAAAAAGTGTAGGCTCTTCCTCTACCAGAAGATGGATGTTTGTACCCAAAAGCTTGCAAAGAATAATTTTTCCAACTATTTTAGTTGATCTAATGAAAAATACCAGATTTATTCAAAGACCCTCATCAGCCTATGCCCTTAGACCAACACAGCTACAACCAACACCCCTTAGTCATCATGGGGAGGTAAATGCTGGTGGAGGCTTCTTTAGTTATGAATCTGTGACACTGTCGCTTGAGGGTTTGCTGCATTGAAGTATTGGACTTGATGCATATATTGGTATAACTTCAGTCAATGAACATATAAAGGCCTGTCTTAATTGCATTTTTTAATCAAGCATTTCAACCCTAATTTGTATATTTCTATATTGATTCTGCTGGTTTCAGTGGTATTATGTAGATACTACACCAGTATATTGTGTAATCCAGCTTCCAGCCAAAAGTCAAAAAGTCAAAGCCAAAAAGAATATGTTGGCTTGATGAGCAGCCTGATTTGATCCGACTGTCACTTCTTTGCGCTGCAGGGCAGATGTGTCAAGGAACAGATTTAATCAAGATGCTTTGACTAATCTAAGTTTTAAATGTGGTCTGGAGTTTATATTTATATAAGGCTAGCTGCCAGCTATGCATTTTAAATTACCTCCGTTTAAAAAAAACAAACCAACCAACAAAACCTGAAGAGAATCTCTCCTTTGAGGAGACCAGTATTCACTACAAGTCATAAAGGGTTGGGGGGGGCATATAAATCGTATTCTTGAGTCAATGCGACTGCTTATGCAAGTGAGACTTTCATTTGAATTGAGCCTTAAAGGCTGTTTATATGGTTATGGTTAGCAGGATGGAGGTCCTTGGATTTTACAGTACACCAGCATTCTCCAATTAAAGGTGATAGTTGTTTTTCATTTTCCCAGCTGAGAAGAATGTGAAAGATCAGTAACATTTGTTCCTAGTTTTCATGCATTAGCAGCAGGATTCATTGTTTACTTGAGTTTTGGTTGCTGCAGGAGAGTATTGTAAACAATAAAACCAACCTTGCCTCATTGAAACCTTTAAACTTAAAAATATCTTAATTTTGGTAAACTTGGGGCCAGGTATACTTACACTTAGAGTGGAAGAGGCAGTGCTTTTCCCTTGAGAGCTTGCAGAGGGTCTAGTATGGCATGGAATCCTTTGGGAGCTGCCCTTGGCATGTGAAAAAACAAGTGAATGAAAATGATTGAGTGGTACCTAATGTGAGCCAAGTTTTAAGAAGGGGGTTCAGCCTGAACTGGCTTGTCTGGTCTGCAGCGGATTGTCACGTAAGCTGTCATAGAGCGCTAGACCTGTGTGCATGCAGGTTCAAATTACTGGATGATAGAATCCATTAGCGTGGCTTTAACATCTCCCTGGGGGGCCATGGTTTAACTATGATGCGACAGATGTTCTCCATGTAAGCAAGCACTTGAAATGTAAATCAAATTCTTGGAATATTTGGAGCTCTCTCTCATTACATCTTTGGGGGAGTTTCCATGGATAATCAGCTTAGAGAAGTTAATCAGGATGGCGGGGGAGAAGGGGCAGCTGAATGAAACTGCTTGTAGTGCTTTCTCTATTGGGCTGACTCTGTGCACATCCCATTTTTTCTTCCTTCTTCCCTTCCTCTCACACCCAAAAACAACAACAAAATGACCTTCATGTGTTCAAAAAGTCTGGCAGAGTGGTACTTGATGAAGGCTTCATTACTCTATGTAAAACATGGAACCTGCCCCAGAGTATTTTGCAGTCATTTCGCTGTTCCACAAAGGGGGTCTGGAAGCTTAATGATGATCCTTCAGCTTGGAATGGGTGACACCCTGACTTCCTAGGATGCTAAAAGAGAAAATCCTGATGAATCTTTTCATTTCAATTGTTTAATTTGTTCTGGTACAAAAATTGTTTTGGTATATTTGGCAAAAGGTGCATTTAAAAGCCACGGTTCTTGCTTGCCAAATGCTTTGAATTTGTTAAAGTGGCTATGAAGTCAGGGGATGGGGCCTGGGAAAAGTGGCTTTTGATTCCAGGGCTGCCGAAGAGCTGTTCTAACCGTTCAGTGCTTGTTTTTGTTTTGCAGAATAATGCATACACTGCAATGTCTGACTCCTACTTACCAAGCTACTACAGTCCATCCATTGGATTCTCCTACTCATTAGGTGAAGCTGCCTGGTCTACAGGGGGTGACCCACCTATGCCCTACCTAACATCTTATGGACAGCTGAGCAATGGGGAGCCTCACTTTCTCCCAGATGCCATGTTTGGACAGCCAGGGGCCCTTGGCAGCACTCCATTCCTCGGACAGCATGGCTTTAACTTCTTTCCAAGTGGGATTGACTTTTCAGCATGGGGGAATAACAGTTCTCAGGGACAGTCCACTCAAAGCTCTGGATATAGCAGCAATTATGCTTATGCACCTAGCTCGCTGGGTGGAGCCATGATTGATGGGCAGTCTGCTTTTGCCAATGAGACTCTGAATAAGGCTCCTGGCATGAATACCATAGACCAAGGCATGGCAGCATTGAAGTTGGGCAGCACAGATGTTGCAAGCAATGTCCCAAAAGTTGTCGGGTCCGCTGTTGGTAGTGGGTCCATTACCAGTAATATTGTGGCGTCTAACAGCTTGCCTCCAGCCACCATCGCTCCTCCGAAACCAACTTCCTGGGCTGATATTGCTAGCAAACCTGCAAAACAACAGCCCAAGCTGAAGACCAAGAATGGTATTGCAGGTTCAAGCCTTCCACCGCCCCCAATAAAGCATAACATGGATATTGGAACTTGGGATAACAAAGGGCCGGTGGCAAAAGCTCCTTCCCAGGCTTTAGTTCAGAATATTGGTCAACAGCCAACCCAGGTGTCCCCTCAACCAGTGGGTCAGCAGATCAATAATAGCCCACCAGTGGCCCAGGCTCCACCAGGGCAACAACCACAGCCATTGCCCCCACCACCGCCACAGTCAGCTCAGCTGCCAGTGCAGCAGCAGGCAGCTCAGCCCACCCGCTGGGTTGCACCTCGTAATCGTGGCAATGGCTTTGGTCAAAATGGAGTGGATGGTAACGGAGTGGGACAGTCTCAAACAAGTTCTGGTTCTGCTCCTTCAGAACCACACCCAGTCTTGGAGAAGTTGAGATCCATCAACAACTACAACCCCAAGGATTTTGACTGGAACCCAAAACACGGCCGGGTTTTCATCATTAAGAGTTACTCTGAGGACGATATCCACCGTTCCATTAAATATAATATCTGGTGCAGTACAGAGCACGGCAACAAGAGACTGGATGCTGCTTATCGCTCCATGAATGGGAAAGGCCCTGTTTACTTACTGTTCAGTGTCAATGGCAGTGGTCACTTCTGCGGCGTAGCAGAAATGAAATCTGCTGTGGACTACAACACATGTGCAGGCGTGTGGTCCCAGGACAAATGGAAGGGACGCTTTGATGTCAGGTGGATATTTGTGAAGGACGTTCCTAACAGCCAACTCCGGCACATCCGCCTAGAGAACAACGAGAATAAGCCAGTGACCAACTCCAGGGACACTCAGGAGGTGCCTCTGGAAAAGGCTAAGCAGGTGTTGAAAATCATTGCCACCTACAAGCACACCACCTCCATCTTCGATGACTTCTCACACTATGAGAAACGCCAGGAGGAGGAGGAAAATGTTAAAAAGGTAACCCGCCTCCCTGTCTGCTTGGATTGTGTGGGGTGGGGAGCTAAAGGAGGCACAATGAATGAATGTGCCAGTCTGGGGAGTAGAGTTCATCTGTCTTGTGGGGTTCAGTTTTAATTCCTGGTCAACCACTTCTTTTGCGTTGGAAACCTAGTACCTAGTTTGGCAGCCTCTGCTCTGGATGGAAACAAGAGTAGGAGGCTTGTAGCTCAACACTGATGTTCTGGGCAGAGCTGCTGAGAACAATTTTGCACAGCCCCTTCCTGCTCTAACCTGGACTCAAAGCCAGCAATGTGCATCACAAGCTTTAATCTCCTGCATTTGCCTGATGTGGGGGAAGAGGGGGCGGGAACGATTCATGTTGTCAAATCTTTGATAAGGCTCCTATCAGAAATCAAGAAATAGGAATGTGATTGTTTGCTAACGGAAGAACTGTAGTTCTCAAAGCACTCTTAGTAGTGCTGTTGAAATGCCATCCAAACTCTTGATTTTGTTGGCAAGTCAGTGACTTTGGGGTCTGGAATTTTAATTTGTGATGCCCCTCTATGTTAAATTCACCTGTAGATGACCCTTCTGCCATTAGGGACGTAACTCTACTTGTATCTAAATGATAACTTAAAATTAGCACATTGCAAAGTTTTCAAAAGCTGTCTTCAGTCTTGGCAGCAAGGAATCCTCCACCTCGTATTTAAAACACTACAAGAGGAGCTGCAGACTGCTCAGTATGGCAGTCATGGAGTAGAAGTTTGAATGATGAGAGTTACCCATAGGATCACACCTTTTGTTATCATAGAGTTGTGATGCCATTTATAAAACTTGACTAGTGTTTAGCACAGGTGTCCCTTGTAGAACACCTGTGATGAGAAGATAGGTGAGAATGCACTGAACCTGACAGTAGTATGACCTTTCCAGGTCAACTCAGCTGGCTACAGTGACAACTTGAGGTCCTTAACACTATGTGCTCACTTGAGACCCATGCTGCTCCTGTCTGATGGTTGCATTTTAGGTAGTGGGAGAATGAGAGATCTGATCATGGCAGCCCAGGCATGGGGCACGTTTAGAAGTGGAATTTCTAGGATATTTTATTGCTTACCGGTGCCGAGCACCAGAACATTCAGCACAGGAGAGGGCAGAGGTTGGGGAACAGGGAAAGGTAGCAAGAGGTCAGCACAGAGGGCAGGAGGACAGAGAGCATGGAAGATGGTGTGAGAGCTGAGAACAAATGCAGGCAGAAAGGGGAAGACCCTAGCATGTGGGGTTAAATGTAAGCCATTGTTTTGTCTGGTATTTAATTTACCAGACTTCTACCTACTTCTTTCCCAGACCTGAGAAAAGGTACTTTATCCCCAAAAGTTTGTCTACCGTCCTTCCCAACTGTACAGTTGGTCCACTAAAAGATACCACCAAACCTGTCTACTTACGAATCCCCTGAACCACCAAAGCTGTAACACTTTGGGAGCTTTCCTTCCTCACCCAAGCAAGTCAAACTCAGATCTCTGAAATTACGGGGAAGGAATGATTTTTGTAGGTTGATATTTGCTTTGTGTTGTGGATAACTCTTTGCGAGGCCCTGCCCTGCAATGTCCGGCATTGAGGAAATGCTGTCTTACCGCAGCAGCTTGACCTCTCAGATAAGGCTCTGACGCAGCTTTGAAAATCCATGAGGGGTTTTGTTTGGGGTTTTTTTTTTGGGGGGGGGGGGGTGTAGTTGCTGTTTCATTCCTTCAATGAGAAGCTCTAGTTTTTGGTGAAGGAGAGGTTTTCGGCTTCCAGCTTTGTCAGGCATGTATAGAATGGAGAGTGACGGTTCTGCCTTGTGACTGCTTGGCAAGAGCAAATCTTATATGTGCAGTAGTGGTTAAGCACCTCAGCCCAGCCGCCTGAAAAGGATTCGCATACCAGAGCGGAGGCAGCGTGTTAAACTTTCAGTGCCCCAGCATCAGTTAATGGCGCAGACTCCCTGTCCGTGGCCTGTCAGACTTCTTTTGTGTTGGAGAAATCCTGTTGCTAAGGGCTCTTTGTCTCTCGGCAGTCAGTCTCCGCAGCACCATCTTCCAGAGATGTTCTACATTCTTGTTCCTTGAAGCTTAAATATCGCAAAGCTTGGCTGGTGCTGAGCTTTTAACAAGCCACAGTTGTTGCAGTTGGCTTCAAACTTGTCCAAGCCTCTGTTTGATTTACAGTGGTTCCTACAGAGCTGCTTTCTACAATGTGACCTTGATAAATGTGCTTTCTCGTAGCCCTTTATAAGAATTCTGGCATCTCTTCCACATTATCTCCTGTTTTTTTGGGTTCACTGTCCAATACGTGTCAGTACCTGACGTGTGTTGGTAGAGTTAATTTCTTTAGAGCTCCCTGTCTCATTCAAACAGGCACGTGAGTGGGTATGGTCATGCCACATCCTTCAGTCCATAAAGGGAAGTGGGAAAACTTAATTCATCTGTTTGGTTTTGAGCACATATTCCTGTATTTTTCTTTCTTGTTGCCTATCCTTTACCTTGCTCTCATCTGTTGTCTGTCTCCACTTTTGGCCCGTCATGAGAAAACCAGACCAAAACACCACACATTCAGAAGCACTTTTCCTCCTGGCCTTTCTCATCTAGCCAGGACTGCTGCAACTGGTAGGATAGTTTAATTCAAGCTACTGCCAGGCTTCTTGAAACCACATACAGTCACCACCACTGTCCTGGACTTCTTTTGCATGGGGCTGCTTTATCTTTGTTTTAAAACAGTAGCATGCATTTTCTCAAAAGTGTTACCTTGTCCTCAACAAAATGGTTGTGCATGTTTAATGGGGAGAATATGAGATTTGTTTTCAGCAGGATGGCAACATCTTTTGTGTTCCTGGCTCGAAAATAAGGGAAGTAATATCGTAAGCACTTGCTACTGGGCTGCATTTGATGTCGTCTTTGTGACTGCCCTGTTCCTGTGGCAGTCGTCAACACCCTGGCCAGAATGTGTGGGCTCCATGGACTTGAGGCAGTTGGCATCCAAAAGAAAACCATTTGCATTGTTTAATTCTAGTGCCAGCGTATTCAGGTGCAATGTTTGCCTCCGTGTTGATAAGGAGCACTTTGCACAGGGTATCGCTGGAGCCAGGGTTGAGTCCAGAGGAGCTGGGCAGCTGCTGGGGGTGTCAAAAGTGCCACAGTCTCAAAGTAAGGACATGGGATATGCTAGATGGGGCCATTTGTCCCTGGCTTGTGTCTCAGCAGTGGAGACCTGGTGGGTCAGGGGAATAGTCACCTCCCTCTGTTGGAGTGGCATATTTGAGGGCTGCACCTTTCTCATCAAAATGTGTCCTGGCATAGCTTATGTGCATATATTTTTCTTGTAGCGTTTCCAAGGGAGAGGTGGTTTGTTTCTTTTTGTTCGTTTAACCCCATTTGTATTTCTTGCTGTTTTGTAATATTGGAGGGGGGCGAAGCTTACACGTTCCAAAGAGGAGAATCGGAGCCTCGCGATTTTTTGGTGACTGTCTTCTTACCTAATGTCTCTTGTGTTTTTTGGGTGGCCCTATAAAACACAACCCCTTTGAGTAAAGCAAAAAAAACCCTCTTTTTTTTTTTTTCCTTCACTCTTGGCTCTTATTTTTTCCTTGAATTTAACAAAATGTGAAGTGATGCCTTCACTAACCATGCCATTTACCCAAGGATCTCAAGCTCATCCACTGTATTTGTACTCAAAACCTAGCTACAGTGAGGCCAGCTATCAGCACAGAATATCTTTGCTGTGATTCCTAATCTCTCATGGTCATTGCTGCTAGTTCCAGGGCCTCCTAAATAATGGTAGTTAACCTGTTTGCTGTGATAAATGATGGACAGACTATAAATGACTGTTTTTCTTTACCATGCATGTGTACCTGTATATTACTTTGCATTTAATGCTCTTTATCCAGTGACTTCAAAGCACTTTATTGAGAATAAATGAAAACTTCACTAGTGAGACTAGATACTTTTAAGAACAAACATTTAGTTACATTTTTGGCTCTTCTTATCCTATGTTCTCCATCAGTTTGTTTTTTTAGAAAATGGGATCTTCATTTCTAATAATCAAAAGCCAATTTAAGACCTCTAAAATGGAAGGACCTTGTGAGGTCCCTTCCCGCCCTACTGCCTGGTGATGTATACAAGTAAATGAGTTAGTATATGACATCAGGTTTTAGTGAATTGCATTAAACTGCAGGGCTTTAACAGCTGTTAAAATAGACCAGTGGCTTGTGAAACTGATCCTTTAAGTTGTGAAAATGAGAAGTTTAAAACGTGTTTCTTGAACGTCCGTAGTCAGATTCGGCGCCTTTCACCTCCGGGTCGCTGAGTTGGATGCAACGCAGCTTGTGAGTGGAGAAAAGCCATTACCTCCTAACTGGGAATGGACTTTCTCTGACTGTGAACCAGGTGCCAAATAGCAGCTGGTAAACTCTGCAGAGACGCCAGTGGTGGAGGGAATCCCCTAAAAATGTCAGGGTGTGTTAGCCAGAGCCAACTTGTGGAAGCTTTTCTTGGTGTCTGCCTGAGGTGTGTGTTGGCTCCCATTTCAGTGCTGAATGCAGGCTTGACCTGTCTGGTGTCAGCAGTCTTTGAAGTGGTGTTGGGGGAGGTGTTTGTAGAGGTGTGGTGCTGGTTATTATACAATAAGGAGTTAGAATGAAAGCCTTAAGGTCTGGGGGTGTCAGGTATTTCCCCCTTGTAAGCCCCAGGCAGCAGCACCTGCTGCTTTCTGGTGCTTTTGTGAATGTTTTTGGTGTGGCTTAGAAGCAGGATTCCCCAGAAAGTCATGGGATTTTGGCATGAAAGGGGACTCTAGAAGACATTGTCAAGCAGTGGTGCATGGGTGATCTGCTGGCAGAGGTTCCTTAGCCGTTGGCCAAAGGATGCATCGCACACCTCTGGGTGACCGCTGCGCCTTGAATTATTTTCTTGCAGCTATTTCTTGGGGAAAGTCACCCGTTTCCAAAGCTGGATGTTTGTCAACCATTTCACTTTCTGGAAACACGGTGCATCTTGGCATGTACACTCTTCTGTTGCCTGGCTTATCTCCCCAGTACAGAAGTGAGGGCTACATGGCAGTGCTTAAAGCTGATGAGAATCTAACAAAAAATAAAAGTATATGAACCGTATGTATTCAGAGTGTAATAAGCATTGCTTTACATGAGCTGTTCCTAACTGGTTTGTTGCTAGAAGGCATCACATGGGAGTTGAATGTGTGAAAGGACACTTTCCTGTTTTATGTCTCCTGTAAAAGTGCTGCGTGACAGGTATTCATTTCACCGGATTCTTTTCTTTCTTTTTTGTTTTCCCTTTGTGCTGCCTGAACATGCTAACTGGAATTATTAGACCTCCTGCCTTATTTTCCAAGATGCTTTCCTGTTCTACTCATAATTGTACCATCTTCTGGATTTACAAATTAATAAACCAGTCCTCAGTGGTACAAAAAATGGATATTTGCCAACTAAAACAGTGCAACTGCGCTTTTACTGCAGCCAAGTTGTCCAAGGAGGTCCTGGTTAACAAGAACTGTCATTATGCAAGCGGCTCCTTACAACAGAGTTGACTGTAGCTCTTTCCAGTCAGTGGCTGCCCAGTGTGCTGCTCTTTAATTGAAGGATAAGCCATGTAACAATACATTTGATAAGTTAATAACATAGCATTTGAGGGTGGTTTTTGCAAGCCAGTCTATAGAGAGAGCTCATAATGAAGACAGCAGTTCCAGTTTCATACTGTTAGAATTTAGTTAAAGGACAGCGCTGAGCAGGTTTGAGGTAACAGCATAGCCCTCCATTGTTTGTACTGCAACACTGACGTAGAAACCTTGAAAAATAGAACGCTAATAAAAATCACCTAGCACTTCATTCTCATTCCCCGGTGTTTTATATTAAGTCTTGAAATTTAAATGCTTCTTAGTCCTTTTCCTCCTTGTAAATTAGTAGTATTACTTGTTTTGCTCCCTTGGCTGTCGGTCAATATATATATGGTGTATATTTTTAAGACATTTTCCATAAAGTGACTGTCTCTTAAGAATTTGTTAGTGCCTCGGTAGATCTCTGAGATAATATCCTCAGGATCATCTTCACCTGGAAGGTCATACTTTGGTTGACGCTCAGCTATTTACATTTTTATAGTGTTAAGTCTTAAACATATTTCTGACCTAAGTTGGAATTTAGATTTCTTGTCCTGGCTGATCCTCCCCCAGATTCTCTCTCAAAGACCAGTGAAACAGTAAGATTTCTACAAAAGGTCACAGGGGGTATTGCTGTCCCTTCTCGACCTCATGAATTGAATTATTGATACGGTTAATGGAAGTGGGAGAAAACCTAGCTGCTTGTCCTTATCCTAAAATGAATGTTCAGTTTCATTTGCTTGCAGAATGAAGTGCTTGCTCACATTCAGTGTGGGTGGGTGTAGCATTCAGGCTTCAGTGGTATTCAAATGCAACTGCCCCATTTGGACTGTGTACCACAGATGTAATGAATACATTGTCAGCTTTGCATTAATCGAGGGTCTGAACCATGGCACTGTTCTCTCCAGGCCATTTTGTGGTCTGGATTCTGTAGTGGTAACATTTCTGTTCTGTGCTATTACTTAATATAGTCAAAGTAATTAAGCCCACTGTATGTGACAAACAAGTCCCTGACGTCAAGTCTTCAGGGGAGACTGTCATTTCACTCTCGCTATTGTACAGCAATACTCTTAGGGGCATTCTCTAGCCTTCAAAGGCAGGTGCTTGGGAAATGCCAATGACGCTGGTAAAACGGGATGGGGAGAACTCAGCTTTGACCAAGTCTCTACACACAGTCCTGATTCATATTCTTTGAAAGGCGTGCAAAGAAAATGTGTTGTCAAATACATAAGACAAGGAACTGAAATTAAAAGGGTTTTTTTTCCTGTTTAATGTCTTCTTTTTTCCTCTTTTAATGTCTTGAGAGCTAGGATGTGTAGCAACTGGTCAGCAAACCTTGTGAGGGAGGTTTAGCCAGCAGGAAGGTGTTCCTGGGTGGGAAGGCCAGTCTGGGAGACAAGTCTGGGCTCCCGCTGAGGAACTCCCATAATGGGCATTAGTTTTTAATTAGTAAGCTATGCTAGCAAGCCACTTGGAGACCAGTCACCCACCCAGCTTTTTAAGAGCTAGCTAGACAAAGCCTTGGCTGGGATGATCTAGTTGAGGATGGTCCTACTCAGAGCAGGGGATTGACTCCTAAGGTCCCTTCCAACCCTCACTTTCTATGATTCTACCCATATATTTGTGTGGCTTTAAATACTGGATTTCACTGGAAAGGGACACCTGGTGAAATGTGAAGTATCATTGGGCAGTTGAGGTTGTCAGCTTGTTATAGTTGCTTTAAGGTCACACACCATTTGTTTCCTATGAAAGCGGGTTCTGCCAAGAAGTACTCCCTAAATATGACTAGAAATAGAATTTGTCACTGCTTGAAAATGCAAATTTGATAATCTGAAGAAAGAGGTAGTGTCCTTCTTTTGCACTGGGTTGCATCAGTTTTGATGCTGCTCTGAAAGTCGGTTGGTCTTATGGGACTTAGCCTGCCTGCTGCTTTCTGACGACTTGGGCCATCCGACTGCAGATGCAGAAGCTCAGGACTTCTGGGACACCCCTTCTGACATCCCCTTTATCCATCCCTCCTCACTTCTCCTCATACCCTCTCAAAGCTAGTGGTTTGATGGTAAAATACCAAGCTACTGGAGCAATTGGTGCTGTATACGTTTATAAACAAGTGAAGATTTGACTACAGCCAAACTTCTGTGTTGGCATTTTTCTGTTCCATTTTATCTGCATGATTTCTTATCTGTTTCTTGACTAAATGTCAGAGTAAAAGGCAACCTAGGAAAACCGTAAGTGATGCTGTCTGTTAAGAGGAAGCCAGCACTTGCAAATTGCCAGGCCTTCTTGCAAACTTGGTCTGGTATTAAAATGCCATCATGTTCTCTGCATTTTGCATCAGTTAAGAGTCCTACCTCCCCTCCTTTTCCATGGTGCCAGTTGAAGCTTGCCAGAGTAGAGTGCTTTTCAGTGTCTTGCAGTTTGGACTTCCACAACATGGTTGTCCGCCTTCAGCATACGTTCTCCCTGATGGCTCTGTGTCTGGTTACCCGGCGGCCAGCTGTGTAGGGCCTTTTTTAATCATGGTTTGACTTAGTTTTTAATTGCTGTTGGAGAGGGGGATAAGTCTTAATGAAGACTTGATGTTAATACAGTAAATATATGGATTTTTTTGCAAGGTCAGGAGCCCAGTTACAAGAGGGAGTACAGTTCTCATCATCTAATCAGTTTCTGTTGCTAGCAATAAAAAAAAAAAATCTGTAATTTAAGTGAAGCAGGTTTTACTGGTGGGCCTGTGAAGACGGTGCAACTCTCTTCTGCAGCTGTTGGACCTTGCCTATTGACAATGGTGTAGACTTGTCTTTGCTTGTAAAACAAACAATTAAGACTCCAGAGCTGCAGAGATAAGCAGAATAGCATGGGGCTATTTTAGTGCATTCCCTGTGCTAACCATAAGCACACTTTAAGCTGACCCTGGGGAGAGCCTGGCAGTGCACCTCTAGAATCCGGACATTGCTGGTGGGCCCAGCTGCCATCACTCACATAGCTAAGTGGGAGGTCTTTTCACTACTAAGTGAACAAAATGATTGTAAGCTGGGGAGGTGGGAAATGTTATTCCAGGAAAAGCTGTTGAAGATGGTCTAAATGCTGCTGTGGAGTAGAGTGCAACAATCTCAGATGGACTCGCTTGCACAGGTAAGAATGTGCCTATTCGTGTCCTAAGAGGAGGAAAAATGGCTTAATGCAAGGATTTGTCGACTTCTGTAGCGCCGACCACATCCCAGCAACATCATGTGCCACCCGCTCTGTCACTCCGAAACGTCTGACATCCCTGCAGTCGCATGGAAAAGTAAGGTGTGCGAAACTCATGGGTCTGAGTGGCTTGAAATGAGGCAGTGCCCTGTGACCAGCCTGCTGTCTTCAGGCCACTGCTGTGTGATCTCCAGAGGAGTGAATAGTCTTTGAGACACTCCTGGGTTCTCATGCAGTGGCCCGACCGTTCACTGACAGCTCAGACCTTTTCCTCCTGCCTTGGATCAACAAAGAGTGACCCAAGTCTATTAGAAAATGCAGCTTAAGCTGATCACATGGAAATGCTGTGCTATTTTGTTTGTCCCTCATATGTCAAACATATAGGACAGGACCAGTTAGTTCCTGCCGTATGCGCCACCTTACCCACTTCTTGAGACTCCCCATGGCCCTTTGGGGGCTGCTTTAGCAGCCTCATGTTCCCGTGGACCTTTATCAGGGCCT
>JAGPOW010000145.1:1721350-1751417 GCA_030014935.1 Caiman crocodilus
GGAACCCCCCACAGCTCTGCCATAGGGCCCCCCCAACAGCACCCCAGTAGCAATTTAGCACCACAACAGCACCCCCATAGGGTTCCCCTCCCCACACAGCATTTCTATAGGGACTCGGCTCTCCCCGCAGCATTTCTGTCGGGCCCCCCTCCCCACACAGCTCTCCCATCCAGACCCCCCTCCCCAAACAGCACCCCCATAGAGCTCTTCCACCCAGCTCCCCCCACCGCACCGCCATAGGGACCCCTCCCCACACAGCACTGCCATGCAGACCCCGCTCCTCATGCAGCATTCCCGTACGGTGCCCAGCTCCCCGCACAGCACCTGCGTAGAGACCCCCACCCCGCACACCCCCGCACAGGGACCCTGCCCCACTCAGCACCTCCGTCCTTCCCGGCCCCTCTTTCCAAGCACGCAGCCAGGCCTGGGACCCCAGGGCAGAGCCTGCCCTTGGCCGTTGTTCCCCAGGAGCCGGGTGTCCATTAGGCAACGCAGCTCTTTTTTGGAATGAGCTAATCCGGATCCACGCCCCCCCGGCCCCTGCCCCTAGGCCGCCCTTGCCTTGTCTCGCTGCCAGGTCAGGCCCAGGGAGACCGACAGCACACGCCGCAGCCCCAGGGGTCCGGGTTGGGGGGCCGATCTCCAAGGGTCTTGTCTTCACCGCAGCTCGAACGCCGCAAGCAGGGCTGCCAGGGCGAGGGAGGGCTGGGGGGCTCTTCCCTCTGCCCCCAAGAGGCAGGTCCGACGCGGGAACGTTTCCGAGTTGCTTAAAACAATATAAAGAAATAAAAGGCTCCGTCTTGAAGGCTTTTTGAACACCTTTGCTTGAACAAACCACGCTGGCGGTGGCTTGCGGGTCTGGAAAGTCCCTTCCCCAGCTCCCACCTCCTTTGTAGAGCAGGGGAGCTGCATCGTTGGGTTGCATTTTGGGTGAAGAGATGCTAAAATGCAACGAGGGAAGAGCCGGACAAGCCATCAGCCGGGGAGACAAAACCACAGAGAGCAAAGGAGGGGGGTGAACGGCTGCACTGCATGGAAACCATCAGACCCGCTCTTCAAGCAAATCAAGATAAAAGAATGCAGAGAAATAGCTTCCACCCTATTTCCACGCGGAGTCGAACAATCAGCTATTAGCAAGACAGGCAGAGGAGCGCCGCGATCTTCCCTGCAGTGTCCTGAAACGGGGGAGCAAGTCGGCTTCCCAGCTAAACGCTCAGGGTTGAACACAAGCCCCTTATTTAAAGAGAGAGAAACCAGTGCAGGTTTCTGGAGTCTGGAAGTTGCTAGTTGAGGTCTCTCAATTACAGATTTCACAGGCGAGGCTGAGACGGACACGGTCGCCTCCCAGCACCCGGTAGGTTTTGGGAAGGCCCATTCGCATGCTGCGTTATTCGCCCTCGTTGTGCAGCTCGATTAGCCCCCCTTGGCGGGTCCCCTCGTTCCCTTTGCTGCAGCTGGGAGATGAGCACGAGCCTGGAAATCTGCTGAGAAATGCGGCCGGGCCGTGGCGGCTGCCGTGCTATCCTGCATCTCTGGGAGGGGCCAATGACACGGCCACACTTGGTGTCTTTTAACTAAGAATTGACTGATCGTTCAAATAGACACGCATCCACCCATCCGTCCATCACACGCACGTTTCCGTTTGCTTCACAGCTCCAAACAGGCAATAAACAAACTCAGCTGGGGACACCCCCCCCCCCAAACAGACCTCTTCCTCCTGCCTTGGGAGACCCCAAGCTGCAACCTGCCCGTGCACAGGGCGCAATAGGGTTGAGGCTGCATGCATCCACATTAATGGACCTGCCAGGTCGCCCCATAGAAGGATTTCACCCTTTCTGGCACGTGCGGCTGTATCCGCTGACGCTGGGTCTCCCTGCCTGCCCTCCCGTCTTCCTTCTGCTGCTGGCCCCTTGTCTTGCATGGGTGCTCGGCATCCTCCTGAGCTTTAAGTACGACATAAAGCCGTGCAGGGATGCCTGAACGCCAAATAACAACCGTGATGTTAACAACTGCCTCTCACAGCCACCGGCCATCAGGGCTGGCGCAGTCCCCATCTCCCTGCCAGGGCTGAGGCTCCGCGCCTCCCTGGCTCGGCCTGACTTTGCCTTCTCACAACCAGGTCCCCAAGGACGTGGCTCAATGGAGCCAGGCCCCGGGACTCTTGAAGGATCCCACTGCAATTCATTGCCTTCTTGGATGGATTTTGGTGCTGGCTTCATTGCACTTGCTGCCCTGCTGGGGTAGACACCTCCAGGCACAGTCTGTAGAGCAGACCCTAGTTAAAACTTATCAGTGTTACGACCCCCACCACCTTAATGACGAAGAGAAACATTCCCGTCCGGCTCTGTGCCTGGTCTGAAAGCCGCCCCGTGTCTGCCCGCTGTCCGTCCTCCCGCTCTGCTTTCCAGCCTCTTCTTCTCCGCTTCCGGCCCCCTCCCTGCCTGCCTTGATGCCCCATTGGATTTGACCCCAGCGACTTTCCAGGAAGCCTTTAGAAAAAGGATTTCTCGTTTTCAGTTCCTTTCCAGGACAGGATCAAATCAGGAACCTAGAGAATGAGGGTGGGAAGGGACCTGAGGAGGTCACACCTATGCTCCAAGCAGGACCAGCCCCAACCACCTCATCCCAGCCAAGGCTTTGTCTAGCCGGGCCTTGAAAACCTCCAAGGGTGGAGATCCCACAGCCTCCACCGAGGATCGTCCATTTAAAACATATTCCCCCCGCTTTGGTTATGGGAACAGACGGCACAGGGAGACATCTTCATGCAATTTAGTGAGACACCTGGCTTCTTCCTGGGCCGGCGGGCCCCCTCCACCAGGCTGGTCAGGGTGCTTGCTTTGCCCCCTCTTTGCAACATTACGCCCACCCTCTCTTCCCAAGTTGGCTCTCAAGCCCTGAGGATTTCTGCCTCCTACGTTCCCATTAGATGCCATGAGTCTTCCCAGGGGACCCCGTGGCCTCCGGGCACCCAGAGGACGGGGTGCTTCAGGGGAATGATTTTAAAGAACCGGCAGAGCCCAGTCCCTTCCCTTGGAGGTCTCCCTTGCAGCTGCTTTCCCTAATGAAGAAGAAGCAATGAGGCCATGGAGGGGGGTTGCAAGCCCTGCACTTTGTCCCGGGACATCTCCCCGCCTTGCTTCTTCACCAAACAGGCGAGATCTGCCCGCTGCCTCCCTGGGTCTGAGTGTGGCTGAAACCCCCGGGGAAGCGGAGACGGAGCAGGGAGCGGCCGCGGCAGCTTCGAGTGTGCGTTGAGCTCGACCAAGACGCTGGCCTGGGAAGCAAGGACGCAACTACAGAGAGCACAAAGCCCAGGGCTCCGCTGTGGTCATTCGCTGACCCAGGCTGCCTTTAAAATATATTTTTTAAAATATATTCTATATATAGAGAGAGAGTCATATATCTGGGCAGCACAGACTGTCATGATAGGGAGAGCACCTTGTGATGGGCTGCGGGGCAGTCTATGCTTTCTTCCCTGGTGGCTTGTCTAATATTGTGAGCTGCCCTGAGCTCTCCTGGGTGCAGCAGGATAGACATCAAAATAACAATAGCGGTGGTAATAATAAGTATAGCAGTAGCAGCAGCATTCATAATAGTAGTGATGATAGTAATAACAATAGTAATCATAGCAGCAACAACAATACTACTGCTACTACTACTCCTAATAAATGATCTCTTTAAGTGAGATCTCAAGACTGGGATGAGATGGGGTGAGGAGCGTCATTATCTGCTCCCGCAGAACCACTCCAAGGCTGGGCTTCAGCCTTTTTGCACAGGGTGGGCTGTGGGCGAAGGGGGCAGAGGGAGTTTGGGGGACAAAAGCCCCCCTGTAAGATTTGAAAAGCATAACCTGGGGGGTCTCCAATTTCATTAGAGCATCGTGATGGGGAACCCAGTTTTTTTGCAGCCCACCCCCCAGAGCGGCAGTGTCATTCAAACCCTGCAAGGAGGCCTGTGCAAGGAAACGGAGCAGCCAGGGGGTGAGCTTTCCTTTGAAGGCAGAACAGCCAAGACAGGCGGAGAAGCTTTCCCGCTGGGGACGGCGCTGGGGAGAACAGAGAGAGACCTGGGAACAAGCTGGTTTCTGAATGCAGATCTGGCTTTTCCTGGAGGAGGGAGAGGAGCTGCTTTTTTTCAACGGTGCTTTTTCTTTGCCCGCTGAGTTACGGTGGTAAGCTTTCCTCCCTTCATAGGCACGGGGACAAGGAATGGCCATGTATAAGTAGAAGCTGATACGACAGGATGACACCAGGATCTGGGGGCCGAGAAATGTGCCAAATAACTTACGGTCTGGGGTGCGATTGGGAGAACCGACTAGCCCATAGGTGAGGCCCGTGCAGCACTAGGGTCCTGTGGGATTTTCAATAGCATCTGCCTTCCAGAGGAGCAAGGTCAGGCCCACGCGTGAGCCCAGACCCACAAGGGTATTTAGGCACCTAATTCCCAATAGGTTTAATGAGAGTTACGTGCTCCCTTGCCTCTTGGGTCCAGACTTGAGAGCATCTGAAAGATCCAGCCTTTGTTTGCAAAGAACCATAAATAGAAATATTTACTTGTGTCTTTTTTTCTTAATGGACACGGGCTTTTTATCTTCATTCTGCTTTGTCTTTTTGCACGTCTGCACCCGTGCATTGCTCACTGCAGGCTCAGCGCTAACGTGTTTCTCTTGCAGTCAAAAACTCAGCCCCGTAGCAGCTAGGGAATCGGGAAGTGAAATCAGTCACAAACCAACCACGCTACTTCCATCGTCTTGGCAGGGCAGGACTTTTTATAAAGAGGGTATGAAAGACAAAAAGCAAAGCAAAGTTTAATCGTTCAGCTTTTGCCACCTGAGGTGTGTTGGTAACAGGCAAAAATCTATGACATTTTAAATATCTGCGTTTTACTCAAATGATGTCCTTGTAAGAAAACAGTAGTTGTCTCCCTAACCGGTTCATACAGCAAGGCCGAACAGAGTCCTGTTCTGTTTAGTAAATACAATTATTTAGTTTTCCTATGATAAATGATCGTAGCTATGTGGGGAAAGGTAGGTATGCATGCGCTCAGCCGGTAATCTTCTGCTGCCTGGATTAACCAGAGGCTTGTGCATCCCCTGACGCCCGCTGGACCTAATTTCTGTGTCAAAACACTCTGATTCCTGCAATACGCCACAGCAAAGCTTTCTAGCTCTGCAGTGTTGCTGGCTGATTGCAAAACCCATTCCCGGACGCATGAAAGTAACGGAAGAAATCTTTGAAACACAGCCCGTGATCAACACACAGCACTAGCGCTTTAAGTGGCCGTAACAGCCCTATCACATTTTCTGCAGGCAGCATTTTCTACAGCAAAGGCATGCCTCTCCTGCCTGGTCTCGGTGTTCGTCCGCTGGGTGCGGAGAGCTGCCGCCGGGGCTGCAGATTGCCCCCGCGCTTGCTGACTCCATGAACAGCAGCAGGCAGCCGCTGTCTTTCCCTGCCCACGCCGTGGGAACAAAGCAGGGGGAAGGTGCGCGAGGGGCCAGGAGAACAGGACGGCGCCGACCGATACCGTGCGGGACAACGTGCTGTTTGCTGTCTAAAAGGAGGCCGGCTACGAATAGGGAAGAAAGACCTGAGATGAGATCCCAGCCCCGTTGGAGGCAATGGGACCTGTTTCAATGAGCTCTCAGCCAAAGCAAAGCCTCGTGCTACTTGTGGCAGCCCCAGCCAGGTGCGGGTGCTACCAGGGGCAATGCTAGGGATCCAGAAGACCAGGGCTGTAGTCCTGGGGCTGCTGCTGACCCGCTGTGTAGCCTTGGGCCCATCCCTTTCCTTCCCCTGCATTATGTGGAGCAAAGACTGCTTCTTCCCCTGCGCGTAACCAAGGCCTAATCAGGCTCCCAATTGCTATTGTCATATAAATCAAGAGCAATACGGTTCTTGCTGCTGTGGAAGAAGAGAGCTGGGGGCGGGGAAATCCTAGTTAATGCTGTATCAGCTCCCCAGGCCTGCAACGGTGCGGAGAGGCACCGTGTGTGCTCGCACCCCGAAATGACCAGACTGCCAGTGGCCGTGAACCGGGCACGCCATGCCCTGCATCGGTGCAGCTCAGCTGGCTTCGTTCAGCCACCCGTCGGTGTGGTCTCGTGCCAATTGTTTTACCCACTAACTAAACCCAGCTAGCAACCATGGCGAGAGCATCCTAGGAAAAGCGGGGGCATTTTGTGGTTATTTAACACACCTTGCAGGAGCGTCTCGAGGCCTCGACTGAGAGCAGAGACCCCCGGGCTGGGCAGTGCACGTGCCCCTGGCAGGGCCCAGGCCTGCTCTAACGAGCGTGCGATCGGCATTGACAAGGCAGATAAAGGAGGGGAAGGAACAGGGGCTGTGGGCAGAGAGGTGCTGAGCCCTTCCCTTCTAAGCCCCTCGGGTGCTGGGCACTGACTGCTGCCACGCCGCAACCTGGCAGCGCTTTCTCCCTGCCTGAGGCTGGCGGGGATGACCCCGTGCCGCGCAGCCCGGCGGGGAGGAGAGCTCTGCCTGCAGTGGGGGACGGGGAGGCGGCAGGGGGACCCGCGCCGGGAAAGGGCCCCAGCGGCAGGCTGCAAGCAGCTGGGATCAGCCCTACTCCCGTGGCAGCTCCTGTCGCTGCGGGGAGCCCTGCCGGCAAGGCGCGCTGACGCTGCAGTGCAGCACTCGGGAGGCGCCGTCCTTCACAGGGGACCTGACGCCCAAGGTCTCTTCCAGTTGGGCCTGGCACCGGGCCTGCCATGATCTCAGCCGGCAGCGGCGGGCGCCGCAGTGAGCAATGCAATAGGCTCCAATTCCTCGGTGACACCGTAGCGGGGACTGGGCGTCCCGGGCAGCCTCCCCTTGCCCCGGGAAACCGATTCTGGGCTGCGACGCCTGCTCCGGGCCAGCACGTAATGGCCGGTGCCTGGCTCTGCCTTGCCCCGCACCGCTAGCATCTCTCCCGTGCATCTGTCCTCCACGCTGCCTTGCCCAGGGGCAGGCCACGGTCCCTGCAGCCCGGGCTGAACCCACCTGCCCCTCTAGCGCCGGCGGGCCCCGGAGCACGAGGCGGCGACATGGCTCTGCTGCAAGTGTCGGGGAGCGGCATTAACGTGGAAGGGACTATAAATAAGAGATTAGTCATGTAAGTGAGATTGCATCACCTGAAGGGACAGGCGCGGAGCTGGGGCCATCTCTCTTGCGTGCGCCTCCCGCGGGGGTAAATCAGGAGGGGCTCAATGAGTATCAGGATCCGGGCCTGAATCTCTCCCCCTGCCATTTTCTCCCTGTCTCTTTGCAAGCAGAGAGCACGGCTTCTCTCTGCGCCCTTCCCTGAGCTCTCCAGGCATCCCTGCAGGGGAAGGGGGCTGGGGGAGCTGCGCAGTGCATTTACACTGTGCAGCTATCGCGGCTGGGCGGGAAGGGGGTCAAAATAGGATCCCCGGCTGGTCCAAAGCTGCCCCCGTGCCAAGCCTGTGTGTCGGGTGAGGAGCAGCTTTCCCTTCCCTTCCCTTCCCTTCCCTTCCAGGCAATTAGCATGTGCGCAGGCCCCGGCGCCGCACTGCAGCACTGCACACGGCTATCGATGGGGGACCGCGGCGCCCTGACCTTGATTGATTGGGCTCCAAATCCGTTTGACAGCAATTAATTTTCTGAATGAACCGTGCCCTCCTCCAGGGTCCCTGCCCCCTCCCTGCCCTTGCCCAAGCCTGGCCCAGGGAGAGGAGGATCCTAATCAATATCTGTAATTCATCTCTCTTGGATTTGCCTTTGGGAAGCGGGAAGCATCCATCACCCTGGCAGGGTGCACGCACCGCGGGCGGCTGCAGGCAGGCCCGGGGGTGGCTGGGGAGCAAGTGCCTTGTGCATCTAATGCGGATGCAAGGCCCCGGGCTCCTCCAGCCCCCCTTGCAAGCAGGAGGCACGTGCCGCAGTACACCATGCTACGGCTCTTGCGCTGTGACACGCGGGGCGCAGGGGACATGGGCAGCCGGTGCTGTCCAGGAGGTTGGGCGAGACAATCCTCGTGGCTCTGCAATCACTGAATTGATGGTGCGCCAGGGTCTGGAGCCGGCAGGCCAGCCCGGGCAGCGTCCCCGCCGCCGGACAGGAAAGCCTGCAGGCAGGGGCAGTGCTTTGAGATGCGGTGTCTGGGCCCAAACCAGCTCCCAATTCGATGGACTGAGCAGGGCTCAATCCTTCAGGTCTGTGCGGTGCTACCACCGATAAGTATCCTACCTCCCGGGCTCTTCAGCCTGGGGCTTCAGATGCTCCCGAATCCACACACCAGCCCCAAACCTGGAGGCCTTGGGGTTCAGATGCCCCCTGGCCTCATTTGCCCCTAGCCCAAAGAGCAAGCTAGAGGGAAAGCCCGGGAGCAATGCCCCATCGCTACAGACCGCGTAGCCGAGATCCTCCCATGCGGAGGCATGGGCAGACTCTGGCGGGGTGTAAGGGACGGGCCTTCACTCTCCAGCTACACCGAGTCATTCAAGGCCAGGAAGAAGGGGATCTCCCCTGCCAGAGCGGTGAACCTCGCCGTATCCCCTCTGCCTCTGGGGCTCAGGCCCCTGCATTTGGCCACACGGCTTGTCGCTCGTCTCTGAGCCCGGACGACCTGCGTTCAGACAGGCCCTGGGCGTAGGGAGAGGGGAGAGCCAGCCCTCGGTTCTCATTCACAACGCGTTTCTGACCCCCGCAGGCGCCTGACAGCGAGAGTAGGAGCAAACCGGGATGCGGGCCCCCTCCCCGCACTGCCCCACGACACGTGAGCCACCTCCCTGCCCAGAACCAGCAAGCAAAGACACGCGGCGGGGGCTGGGCTCTTCCTCCGCTGCACTGCCAGCCTGCCTGGGAGCCAGCCCAGGATGCCACGGCGCTAGGCGCTGTACAAATGCAGGATGCACCGGCTTCGCCCCAGGCTAAGTCTGAGAGGCACGTGGACGAGGAGATGGGCAGTGCATGGAGTCACGGGGATGGCATCCCTGAGCCCGGCACTCCCCTGGCATCCAGGAAATGCCGTCACAGCTCCTGCGCTGGCTGGCAGCCTGCATATTGGTCAGCACAAGGAGTAAACCCTACTTCATTGCAGATGTTTAGGGGGAAGGACAGTAGTCAGTGCTAATACAGCCCCCACTCCCCGCGTACAGCTGAGCTATGCCCGGGCAGAGGCAGACGGCAGTTTGGCACCTGATCAAAGCTCGGCGCCCCTTTGCAAGCCCCGGCAGGACGGCGCTTTGCATCCAGCTCAGGCAGCCCCGGGTCAGCAACGCAGCTAACTCATCAAGGCCCTGGGGAGGGTTGTGCTCTTAGACATGTGAACCCACCGGGTGCTGCTTGTCACCGGACACGGGCCTGTGCCGCCATGCTCCCCTGCCTGTCCTCTGCTCGAGCCGTGCCGGGGTCTGCACATTGGCGCGGACGTTGCTAGCGGGGTCGGAGAACACGTCAAGCCAGCTAACAGACCCACTTGAACCCAGGCCTGGCAGTGGGCGTGCCGAGACAATGCAGCCACCCATGTACTTCGAGTTAACCACACGGTTAAGGACTTTGCTGGACCAGGACGTATGGCTCAGCGTCCCGCAGGATCGACCCCCCCCCCAACGCTACCCTCGCGTGGACATGTGCAGGGCGGTGCGCATCCCGACCTCGGTTCTGCCCGTGGCAACTGCAGCCAGCTCCCAGCCCGCGTGCACGCCGGGGTGCCTGAGAGCAGGACGGTGCCGGGCCATGCTCACAGAAGTGCCGCCGGATGCCGCAGCGGTTGCGCACCCCGCAGACTCCAGCGGGTCTGCAGGGCACACGAGCAGGGCTCAGCCGCGCCTGCAGCTGGAAGAAGGAGGGAGACGCGAGACTTTGCAAGAGCTGCCTCCCTCCTGCGAGTCTATTCTATTTATAGGAAGGAGACAGAGGAGAGGAAACCCCCCCAGCACCACCCCCAGGCATCGAGGCAGCTTCACCCCGGGCACTTGATAGCAACACATTCCCATTCGAGCCGCGCAAGATCCCCCGGAGATTTTTTCATCCTTCATACTAAACCCCTCCAAAATATTTAGCCTGGATGGTTTCCAAGTCATCACACGATACTTTCATTACTGCCACTGAGCAGAAGACTCGGTTTCCATTCTGTTCAGTTTTATCAATTATTACTGACGCTCATTATTTCCAGACCAGATCTACATTAGCTGGTGCCCAGATCCCAGGGTGACAGGTGCACTAGCAGTACCCAGGTGGACAGGGAGAATCATTTTGCTTTTCATTCAGATGAAAGGCTCTCCACATGATCGGCTAGTGGGGGGCAGGAGCTGTCGCCGTGCGCATAGCAGCACAAGAGGACTTGCTTTTGACTAGTCTGTAGGTGCTAATGGGCTATAAATGCTATTACATTCTGCTCGAAGGCGCCCATGCTTCAGTCCCTCAGCCACGTGACAGAGCGACGCACCAGCATCGAGTTACTTAGCTGAGCCTCTGCCCGGCACTTGCTGCATGTAGCAGAAAGACTGCGATTGCCTCCGATCGGGCCAGAAATATTTTGGGGATTGGGGCATTGTTCACATATTGAGGCTGGCAGCTCACGTGGTTTTAGCAAATGCCTGGCTCATTTTAGATATAGGAATGATGCTCTTGCTGCTTATTTCATTTCTATCGGCATTTGAGACTGCTAACTCTATGCCACGGCGATTGGAGTGGCGGCCCCAGCCTGCAAACACTGCAGAAGAGCGCGTGGGGCTGTGCTCGCAGGCAGATCACCCCACTAGCGACCCCGGTTTGCAGCCCTTGTCTTTAGTGGGGAGAGCAGCTCATTTCTTGTGGGGCAGGTCAGTCTGTGGGGGCCCAAAATAACCATGCATCCTGCCACCCGGGGCTCGGAGGAGTCTACTGAGAGAAATGAAATCTGAAAGGTACAGTCCCAATATAGAAACCTGCAGCCGGTTACAATCCTGGTGTCTGGGCACGGCCGCGATATAAATATCGTATGACTAACGTTCTTATTACCAGCAATAATCCGGAAGGGAGGGGTCGTTTGTCGCAGCCCGTCTCTCTGTAAGCCCACCGCCTCTGCTTGCACCGCTTGTCGGTTAAGCACGCCGCTGCGAGGGGGCAGCAACGCGGGTCTGTCACAGCATTTCCCCTGGGACCTGACCAAAGGCAAGGACACCCCAGTCCATGAAGCAGGTCGTTGTGAGAGATAAGGCTGCTTTCGCTTTGTTTTCACCAGGGGCGTTGAATACGGATGAATAAGGAAGGGGAGCCATGCCTTTTGCAGCATGCATTGATCCCAGGGGTGTGCTCTGCAAGCTCAGGAGGGGGCCGGGAGGTCTTCTGTTGCTGGGGACCCAGCAGGCAAGGGTTCTGCGGTGCTATATCCCCATGGGGGAGAGGGCAGCAAACAGAAGAGGCAAGTGATGGAAGCAGAAGCCCCAGGCCGGACCCTGGATGCAGCTGGCCTGGCCCACCTACCTCCTTCATTTCTCATCCACCTACTTCCCCCAGGCTTTGCCACCTTGCGACAGGGCTACGAGGGCCCGAGGACAGGGAAGCCCCCGTGCCGGGGAGCCGGTTCAGCGGGAGGGTGGTCTCCTTCTCCCAGCGCGGCAGGCCAGGGAGGACGTGAAATGGAAGCTGCTCTTCCGCCGGGCGAGAGCAGAAGGGACTTGAGTGCCTAATCACGAGCCCATCTGCATTGCACCATTTCCCGTGGCGAGCAGGGAGGGGGCTGAGGCAGGACTGCGGTGGGAGCTGCAGGCAGCCAGCCCCAGGCAGGATCCAGCCCCTCCAAGGTTGGGGTTTTCTAGGAAAGGACATTTCCCCTGAGGATGGTCAGTAACGAGGCTGACATCCAACGAGAGAGCGGGGCCAGCAGCGCGCCGAGCTGACGCCCCCACCTCTCACCGCTGGATCCCACGCAACCGCCCCAGCAGTGACCACGAGTCGCGGGTCCACGTCAGGCACGTTCCCAGGAAAACCGGGTGGTTTCCTCCCCATCTCTGCTTTGCCTTGGCCCGTGGCATGAAACCACTGCACCGAGGGGCCAGATCCTGCCCCTCCGCACAGCGGTGTCCATGGGGTAGAGCGGCGGCGTGGGCAGAAACCGCCCTGGTGTCTCGGTGCCCTCGGGCGAGGGGTGGGCAGGCTGTGTGGACTCAAGTGGGGGTCCCGATGTGGGGGAGCAGGGCAGGATCGACACGGCTAAGTGGGGATGCTGGATGCTCTGGCTGGCTGGGCCTAGCCCCCGCGTCTCCCGGCCCCAGTCCCAGCCCCCTTCGTAAGGACGTGCCGGGTAGGTCACGCCAGCACATACTGGGGATGCATCTGGGCGTCCCGCTTCAGCCCAGGGCTTCCACCTATTTCTTTCCCGGGCTGCTGAAGGACAAGGGAGGCCGGCGGGATGCTCAATTAGGAACCTGCTGCAGGGCCTCCACTGGGCCCCGTAGACCGAGACCCTTAATAAAAGCCACCCTGAGATGACCCCCAGCCGCAAGTGAGAGGGAGTCTGGGCCTGGGCTCCTGTTTAAAGGGGCAGGGGCTCTGCCCCCGCCTGGCTGTGCGGCCTTGGGGGAGTCACCTCACCTCTCCGTGCCTCTGTTTCCCCTCCCGTGCTCTGCCTATCTATCTCGGCTAGTCAGACGGCGAGCCCAGAGAGTGCCTTTGCCCGCTGGCTGGTCTCTCCCCGACCGCAACGCCTCCTAAACCCCCAGCTCCCCGCAAGGCCCCGCTCAAGGCGGCTGCAAACTGGCCTTGTATTACCCCAAGGAGGAGGTCCTGGGGGAGAGGCGAAGCCCGTGCCCCTGCGCTGGCTTGGGCCTTGCTGCGTTTGTGCCCAGCACCGAGCATCCCGGGCCCTGCTCTCAGCTCCCATCTCATTTCCCTAGTGCGGCTGTGTGGGCTTGGTGGAGCCAGCCTCCGGGAACGCAGTGTAAGCGAGGTCCCCGCGCTGGAAATGAGCTCCAAGCGAGGACCTATAGGAGAGGCAGGGACCCATATGGGTGCTGTGAGCCTCTGCGGCCGGGCGTGACGGTAGCTCTGTTGGACGGGGTGGGAGGAGGGAGTCTGTTCACAGCTGCTTCGTCTCCATCCCTGTGTGGGACCCGCGTTTCTGCTGAGCACCCCCCTCAGCCCGGGTCCAGAAGGCGCCAGGTGAGCATCTTTGACCTGAAGCTTCTTTGGGTGACGGATGCAGCTGGGGCGTAGCGCGGCACTCTGCCCGACTGCCCAGGTCCGGATGACAAATCCCCACCCTCAGACCCGTCCCACTTCAGCATGGTCAAAATAAGATGCGTCTTCTTGCTAGCTCCCTTTGCCCCCGGGACCCATCATCAGAGCAATCGGCTTTGACGTAAAAAAATGGGTGGGAAAGACGCTGAGAGCGGAGTCTCTCCGAGGGCTGAACCCCAAGCCCACGGGTGCCAGGACAAGCCGGCAGCCACGTGCCATTCACGGTTATCAAGGGCTCTGTGACCTTGCACGGGGACCCAGCACTTTTTGGCTGACCTGGCCTGGGAGAAGGACCGAGCCCTTGGTTCCTGCTCTGCCCACTGGGCCAGGCTGCCTCCCCTGCGGGAGGGTCTGACCCCTTGGCAAGTCGGGGGGGACGAGGGTGCTTCTCTGCTGGGCAGCCCCGGCCGAGCGTCCGTGCGGCCGCGGCGGTGGACGTGTTTGCTGTGGGGGTGGGAAAGGGGGGGTCCAGCAGGAGACACATGAAAGCTAAGCAGGCCTGGTGCACGTTTCCAAGCGCGCCGTCTCTTTGCTTCCCCTCTCCCCTCCCCTGCCCCCCCCCGACGCTGCTCCCAGATTTAGGTCAGGCTCACCGATCTGCTGTCAAAGCCAGTCCTGCACCCAACCCGCTCAATGGAAACAGCAGACAGGCCGGGGGCTTCGTCCCCACCTCCCTGCCTCGCACTGAGCTGCCTGGCTTTTGGTTTACAGATGGGGAAACTGAGGCACAGGACACCGATCAGCCCCCCGTGCCTGGACTGGGCTTGCCTCTTCCCCTAGGCTCTTCGGGCCCGTCTCTGCCTCCCTTTGTGCCGGTCCCGGGTGCAGGCGAGCGCTCGTGGGGCTGTCGTGACAGGGCTGGTGGCCCAGAGGGTGAGACCAGGGAGGGGAAGACCCTTTCTCCTTGGGGAAGCACTGATGAGGTCTTCTGGGCCCCTTAAGATGCCCTTGGTAACTCCCTGGGACAGGCCTCAGAGGTTTCCACCCTCAAGGGGAGCGACCGCTGGGTGACCAGTGCTCCAGACCAAGTCCAGGCCCTTTCTCCCAGTGCCCCAGATGCTTTGATTCCAGCAGAAATGTCTATTTACAGCGAACCCCATGTCTAAAGGGCTGCGGAGGCCTTCCCCGGCCAGAACAGAGGGGAGCTGCCCTGGGAGAACGGGAGGCATTTGCACACCCCCCCCCTGGGCTCTGCACAACCGGGGCCGTATCCTCCATTTGCCTGGTCCCCTCGGCTCTCTGGGTCACTAACTAGACAGCAACGATGGCCCTAATTAGAGCACGAGGCTCTGCAAGGGCTAAGGGAGCTCTCTTTGCACCAACAAACCATCCCTTCCCCCATCTCGCCGAGCCGCCGGCCATGAGCCCCCCTCCCAGGGTGAGGAGGGTCTCATGCCTGTCCGTGCAGCTTGGAGCGGTAGGAAAGAGACAGATGCTGGGTCCCCGGCCGTGCGTGGGCTCCCCTGGGGACCCTGCCTCCCTGCGCCCATCCCGAGCCTTCACTCCTCACTCAGCTCTCTCCGTCTTCCTCCTTTATTTCCCCCCGCTCTGCGGAGAGGTTTGCAGCAGGGCGCTGGTGCAGCGCGTGGCACTGGGCAGGGTTTGGAAGCCGAGCCTCTGCCTGAAAACCAGGGAGCAGATTTTTAGGGGCAGAGAATATTAGACTAATTCTGCCCCGTCCCCTTCTTGCCGTTAATGGTCTGGCGTGGGCATGTTCAGCTCTCCCAGGGGCCGGAAGGACGTGGCCCCGGCCCACGTGCCGAGCAAACCCCTCCTGTGCTGGTGGCGGGGAGGAAGGAGCTGTCAGGCGAAGCTCAAGGTCAGCGCTAAAAATAGACCTTGATCATCGAAAATCCTCTTTGCCCGGAGCAGAGGGAGATCTGACCTGAGCTGGTGCAGGGGCATGGGCGGCTTCTCAGCTCTCTGCAGGGCAGAGGGGAAACCGAGGCACGGAGCGGGGAAAGGACTTTGGGTCAGGAGCCAAGCTGAGCACAGGACCCAGGTCTCTCGACTCCCAGGTCCACACTGGAGTCTGTCTGGAGCTGGCGGGGGGCAGGCAGAGGGGCCAAGCCTCTGACCCTCAGTTCCGACCTGTTCGTACCACAGGGGACATGAGCTTGGTGGTCTCAGCCCGGCCCGCCACGGGGATTTGTCCACCTCCCTAAAACAGACGTCGGCAGGGTTGCCAGGCTGCACGCTCGAGACTCGGGGCCGGCCCAGGCAGGGACCGTCGGTCGGGAGGAAGGGGTCTGCTCCTGGCTGGGCCTCTGACCCCTGCTATGAGCGCCCGTGCTCGGGGCAGAGAAACCAGAGGGGAGCCCATGGCTGGGGCTCAGCCACCATCTCGCTGCCTTGCTCCATCCGTGAAGCCCCCCGCCCCGGGAGACAGGCCTGGGCGCAGCACAGCTGCCCTGACCCCCGACGACACGAGCGTCGCAGGGCCAGGGGTGTCCAGGGAAGGCTGCGGCCGGGCCGGGGCGGAGAGCGCCAGGCCAGTCCGGCCAGGGCTCCGCACCCACCCACGGCAAGGGCTGCCCAGCCCGGGAGCTGTCCGCGGTGCTGTCCCGGCTCCTCCGTCGCAGCCCGACGGAGAGCAGGAGCAATGCGAATCCCTCTCTGTCCCCAGACTCCTCCGTCCATCTGTCAGGCTGACCTCCGATTCCTCAGGGGAAGGAGCAAACTGAGCACAAGGACTGCCAGGAGCGTCGCTCAGCCTCTCCGGGGGCACGTCTACACGAGACACGTACTGCGCAGTAGCCTAATGACACTGCACGGTAACGTGCTGCTCAAAAACCACGCTAGTACGCGACTGCGCAATGTTACTAGGCTAATGGACACCAAGCATTAGAAAAAAAGCCCTGCACCAGTGCTGCTGCACAGTAGCGTGAGTTACTGCACGTTGAATTAGTGCTTGGTTAACCAAATCCTAAACTTAATGTGCAGTGACTAGGGTGCATTAATGACCGGGTAGACATGCTCTGGATCTCTCGGTTGCCCACATGTGCAACAAAGGGTGGTGGCGGGGGTCCCCAAAGAGCTTACGATCCAGACAGAAAAGTCCAACAAAGGACGAGGTCCTGTCTGGCGCGCGTACAGGGCTCAGCAGAAGGGGGTCCGGCCTCGCCTGGAGGCCGCGGTTACAGGGCACCACAAAGCAGTAGTAACAGCAAGACACCGTGATCACAAAGGATTTCCCATAACAGAGGTTGGTGCACGGACAAGGCCCAGGTTTTTCCTCCCTTTCACCCATCTGTCCCTTTAAGTCGACCTGCAAGTGCTTGAACAAAGAATAGCTAACGAGATGGCAGGGAGGAGGAATTGATTCTCATCTGCAAAGCCACATCTCAATGCCTGGCTCCATCCCTGTCTTGCACGTCTGAAGTGGGATAAAATTCCACTGACACCAATTTGCAATCGGTTGCAGCCTGGAGCTAATTTCTACAAAGCAGGAAAACACTCATAAGGGACCGGGGCCTTTGTCTCCCTTGAAATCATTGCAGAATAACATCTAGGTGAATATTGCCTGTCCTCCGCTTATGGCGTCTTCCCTCCCAACCTCACAACTCCCCCCCTGCTCCCAGTGTTACCGAAGGACTCAGATAAAATGGCACCGAGCACGAATCTCCTGTATGATACAAAGAACAAGAGCACTGAAGGTAGCACCCGTGTGTGGCTAGATGGGCTGTATCAGGGCAGATGCATTGTCCTAGCACGACATAGGCTGACCTAGAGGTGTTGCAAGACTAGGTATGGACCGGTGGGTATTGTTAGGCTCACGAGATGGATGAGACATTGCAGGCAGATTTCTTGCAAAGATCCTACCGAGACAGCGGGGATGGCTCGACCAAGATGCACGGGGAAGGGAGGACGGCAGAGAAGCCCAGTGAAGAGTGGGGGTAAGGCTAGGACGTGCAGGGCACGAGGAGGTGTCCGTGCAAAGACAGAACAATGGGGCACATCCACGCCGGGCGTGGAGGAGCCGTCTGAGCTGGCTGCCGGTCCACAAGCATCAGGGAGAAGCCAAGGGGAGAGCAACCCCCGCGACGCTACAGCACACGGACAAGGCAAGCTCCTTCTCCTGGGCTGCCCAAGCCCGGCTGTCATGGCCGTCGGTGCATGCACGCAGCAGCAGGTCTATAGGTATGCAGCCGCCCTGTCTCTAGGAAGCGATCTCTCGCCCTCCTGCATCCAAGCACCCGCCGGACCCCTCGAAGCCAGGTCGGAGTCCCTCCTGCCCCAGAGACCCCCCACACCCAGCTTCCCAAACTCCCCATCTAGGACGTGAAACAATAGGGCATCGCAAGGACACTGTACAGCCATTTCCCCCTCGCCCCCACTCCCCCTCCCAAACGCCCGCTGCCTCATAATTACCTTAATGTTTGAACTGCAGATCTCTCCAAGCTGCTGCTTTCTGGTGGGGAGAGAGGGAGAGGGAGCGAGAGGGAGGGAAAGGCGAGGTGGGAGAGAGGGAGGGAGGGAGGAGAAAGCTGGCATGCAGATAAATAAAGCCCCAGCGAGAGCGTGATCTTAGCGGTGAGCTGATGGTTGACACGGGGGTGTCGGTGTCTCCTCTGGAACCGAAATGAGGCCACCGCCGCTCCGGCTTATTTTTTTCCCCTTCTGTCTGCATGTGCCTGAATTTAACCCGTTCAGGCCAAGCCGTGGCAGGCATCACCTTTTATCTGCAGAGAAGGACGGAGGCTGCGAGCACGCGGGCCCGGGGGCAGGCAGAAACATCCAAGCGGCGGCTGAAACCTACGGAGCTCACAAGTGGCACAAGTTTCTGAGGCCTCAGCATAGACACCCTGCCCAGCCCCGCAGCGGGATGCTGCACGCCCCTTGCATGGGTCAGGGGATATCCAGCAGGGGGGAATGCAGTGAACTTGGTGCCCGTGGGATGTGGTGCCGGTGTTAGGCCCCGCGGGGGCCTTTGCGCTGGGCACTGCATAGCCGGGGCAGGAGAGTCCCTACCGCCCTGGTCAGCAAAGGGTGAGGGGGACCGAGGATGTAAGGAAGAGCAGGGCTTTGCCCGGGGTCTCCCCAGGGTCTGCCCCATGCTCTAGAGCTGGTCCGAGGATGCTGGTGTGCTGCTCGCTGCTATACCCGAGCTGCGGGAGCACATCGTGCCCAGGCAGGGAAGGGGCCGTGGTGCCTGCCCTGTACAACTGGGCACCACGTCCTCCTGGCAGGCGCAGGGGCTACATCCACGGCAGAGGCGCAAGTCTCCCCCTCGGTTTTGATGGGCTGTTGGTGTGTCGTAGCTCTGGCTGCCGCTCAGTACGGCTCTCCGGCCAGCGTGCTCCCCCGGGCTCCTAGGAGAGGGCAGCCCACGTTGTTGGGAGCTGGGAGCTCATTCGGTGGGGGAGTCACGGCTACGAAGGCCGCAGGGTGTGTGGACGGGTGTGAGAGGCTGTCTGCGCGGGGATGGGAGCAGGGCTCCAGCAAGGTAAGGGTGTGCTCTGCCACTGCTGCAGTGGGTGGCCCTGGGCAAGTCACTCGACCTCTTTCTTGGCCACTTGTTCCGTAGCTGTCAAGTAGGGGTGATGGCCATGCAGGGCAGCAGGGAGCTACTGGAGAGGGTACGAGTCTGCGTGCTGGGGAAAGGATATGCTGCCCTGGCTGGGCAGTGGGCACCGTGCCCATTCTTGCCTCCGGGGTTGGCGTGTGAGCACCCTTGCTGGCCACGCGAGGGGGAGAATAGCTTGTTTCCTGGTGATGCCCAGGGCTGTTTGTGCCAGGGAAGTGCAGGGGCACGTTTGACCTGCCGGCCAGTGTCTTCATCTGGAGAATTGACGAACCAGCCCAGTCCGGCTCACCCTCCTCTCGGGCCGTCTGGGCTCTCCGGCCTGTCTATAGCTTATGGGGCGCTCACAGCTCTGAGGAATGGAGCCAGATCCCGAGGTCTGCGAAGAGCAGGGCCTCTTTGCTCGGTCCCTCAAGAGTCCGGACCCCAAAAACCCTTCCTTTGCCTGCTGGGCCCTGCCTGCACACGGCAAACACGGCTCTGCTCTGTCGTTTGATACGGGGCACCTGGTGCACATCGTCAGATCCCAGGTGTGTCCCAACGGCTGAGCAAAGCCGGGGCAAGAGCAGGGAGGAGAGATGCAAGAAGCCTGTCACTCCTCGAGGTTATCGGGAGTGCCTGGGACAAAGGCTTTGGGCACCAGCCTCGCACAGTGCGAATCAGCATGGCTCTGATTTCACCCGCTGGAGATCGAGCCTCTCATTTCCGGCCCACCAGAACCGCTGCCCATCGGGAGCTTTGTTGTGAGCCCTGACCACTGCACTGGCCTCGCACACCCCCAGCCGAAATGTCTTCTCTGTTGCTCCCAACCCGTAACCCTATGGAGGCAACCAAGTAGGGGGTGGTGGAGATCGGGGGCAGAGGAGCGTGGAGAGAAGACAAGGGAGAGAAGGAGTTAGGACCCGAGGCGAGGCCGCAGGAGGACAGGTGAAGGAGGCTGTAGCTCGCCAGCGGCCCCGGATCAGCCCGCAGCTCCCGGCTCCGGCCCGCCGGCTCTGGCACAGATGCTCCTTGCCTCCTGCTGCTTCCCGGTTGCTCCTTGCATGTTACTTTCTAAGCACGTTGTCAGTGACCTAAATTGCTCGCACAGGGATTTTAATTCATCCTCAGCTGCAATAATCACTTGAATTTCAGATATGCTCCCCCTTCCTCCCTCCCTCCCCCACCCCGCCACGCACACTTTTACCCTGCAATTTAATCCACAATGCAATTTCCCATTGATGGCTCCTCTAATGACACAGCCTCTCTGGTGAGGCAGCAGCCCCCTCCACCCTCCTGCCACATGGCCTTTATGCTTTTCATGTCATCTCGGTATTATTGGAGAATCTAATCTGCCTGCCTCGGTTTCCATTCCACGAGGGGTTTCCTCCTCCCTTTCCTCCGGCCCTGCTCCCCGGCTTTTGTCTCTTGCTTTAGATCTTATTTTAAATGTATTTCCAGGAGCTCTTCCCCACCATCCCCCAGCCTGCAATTATTCATCTGCTTCTCATCCTCCCTCCTTGCTCTGTCATTCGGTCGCAATGCTGGGTGGGAGGATGAAAAGGCAGGAGGCAAGAGAGAAGCCCCAGGCAGGAGGGAGCTCATGGGGACCTGCCCTGCCGCTGCGACTCGGTTCTGCTCTCGACGGCTGGGCATAAATCTGGGCAACCCCCGCTGGATTTGCACCAGGATCCGTGCCTCCTCCTCTGGAGCCAGGTGTGTCCTCTCTAGATGCATTAAGGGAGGACTGGATCACTCCACGTGCCACAAAAGCCTTGCATGAGCCCCGTGGCTCTGGTATAAATAGCCCAGCTCTCAGGCGCCCCGCGGTTCCCTCTCCCCGGGCGTTGCAACCAAATCCGACAGTCAACAAATGCATTTTTAATGCCCTGCTCAGTCCTGATGTCAGAGGATGCAGTTCCACTAGCCGTGGGCCCGTTCCCGCGCGGGGAACCGATCCACCGCTCTCCAGGAAGACATCCAGGCATCACCGTGCACTGCACTGCTTCTGAGTCCGGCCTGTTGTGAGTCCAGGGACATAGGTGTATCCCTCTTGATAGCTGGCTTTAGCAGGTGGGGGTCTGTGCAGGGTGGGCATAGGGGTGTTGCTAAGCCATGTCAGAGGGTTTGCATACATGGACATGCATGCACACATGTCTGGCTGGGTGCACGAGTGTGATATATGCACAACACAAGCATCCTTTTCTCCAGGTGGTGGGTGTTAATAGAGAGGGGTACAAGGACGTTGCCTCTCCTGCCCCAGATCTGCAGGGTGCAGGGTTTGGGGTGTGCATCTGTGCAGGGCTGGGGATGGCGTTCCCACATTGCTATGGGTCCGGCGGCTCGTCGGTGCCTGGGATGGATGACAGTGTGAGCTGCAGATCGGATGGAGGTCAAGACCCCATGAGGGTAGCGGGGGAGCTGGGATTTTGCTTCTCCCCCTTCCTTACCGGGGCGGCTTTCTCCTCCTAGATCCCATTTAACTTCCTATCGTAAAGAATGAAATAGCAGCAAAGAGGGTGGAGGAGAAAGCAGGAGGAAGAGATGGCTGGGGACAAAGTCTTCATGCAGAATCCTTATTCAGTGCATCCTGGCATCACGTTTGGAAACGGAGGTGGCTGAGGTCAGCCAGTGCCAGGGCACTGCTGCAAGGAAGCTCACAGTGCTGGAGCCCAGCAGAGGGTTCCCAGTGCCTGGCACTCTCTTCCCCTTTGCTTTCACTCCCTGGAGCAGCGATGTTGAACAGCTGCTGGGCCCTCCTGCGACGATGCCTGGGGGAAATCAACCCTCCCCTCCAGCCCACTCCAATGGCCCCAGCCTGCCCCTTCCTGCCCCGGGTGCCCATCCTGGGTGGTGGAGGTAAAGAGCAGGCATCTCCTCTCCCCAGAGATGTGCCTGCAGCGTTCGCCTGGCCGCCTGTCCTCTTTACGTGACCACTGTCATTTGCACAACGAGGGGAAATAAAGGCATTGCTCTACCAGGCTCTACCAGGCATTGCTTTGCCAGACCCAAGGAAGGGCATTTTGTGCCCAGAGCCCCATCTAACATCTCCGTGCAGTCAGTGCAACAACAAATTTGCATTTAGCATTACCAGGCCCCTGACAACCGCGAGCAGAGGTCTGGAGTGCCTCGCCCCACGAAGACACGGGGATCAGCGTCTTGCAGGCCTGAGTCCGTCGATCGGTCCTCGTTTTGTGGCAAGAGCCTGTTCCCACCAGGAACTCAGCTGAAAGTCTCCTTGCGTGGCAGCCACCAGCCAGGCATCAGCTGCTCGCTGTCTTTGCTCACCGCTGACCTGGGTTAGCTTGATGAATAGCTCTTGTGCTCTTCTGAGCCCTCTGGGAATGACTTGCTAATATTTTTAAGGGGAAATTACCAATCTACATTAAGCAAGGGAGTGGGGGTTGGAGCTGGGAAAACACGCTTCAAGGACTAATCTGGGTCCATTTTATTTATCTTTGTGTAAAGCATTTGGATCAATTCCACTGCAATAACCCCCTAGATCGGTGGCAAACACATGCTGCCAGTATGCATGGCTTTTCTCCCAGTTTAAGAACAAAACTAAAGTTTTGCGTGAAAGCGGGAGCCTCGGGCATGGCTCCCTGCCGTAGCGGTCTGCACGGGGGGAGCGCAAAGGGGCTGCTGGCGTCTGCAGGCCGTTAGTGATTGGGACGTGGGAAGCGGAAAGTCTGCCACGGGCATAAGAAAGACACTGGAGCCAAGTGCATTGTGTCGTCCCAGAGGCTGAATTTAAACAGCTCCTCATTAACGAGAGGGAGATATTACATCTAAGAGCCTCCCCTGCAGAGGTCCCGCACCGCACGTGCGTTACCCACGTGGATCGTCGGCTCGCATCTGCCCCTTCCCTGCGGCAGGCCCGGAGGTCTGGGGCACGGGAACTCGCCCAGTGCCACGCTGCAGGTCAGCAGAAGAGGTGAGGAGGAAACCCAGGGGCTCTGGCGCCTGGCTCTACCCACCGCCTCTCTGCTCACTCACTCAAGGGGGTCTTTCCAGGAAGCCAATTTGCTCGTGAACGGCTCTGAAAAGTGCAGAGTCTTATTGCACCCTCCCTGCCTCTGCATCTTACCACGAGGCCCATCAGCGTGTCCCGAAGAGCCCACCCACTGCTTCCTCCACCGCCGGTCACAACCCTCCGCTAGTGACACCGCAGTGGGGTGAGAGGGGACGGCCACCTCCCGCTAACCCCCAGCCCCAAATGGCTTCTCTGCAGCAGCAGGCTCCCTCACACCTAGTCTCACCAAGGCGCCGGACCCAGATGCCGGCTGCATCCCTCCATCAACCCAGGCCACATCATGGCTGGACCAGGCTCCTTCACGCGCCGGTCTGCCAGCATCGTCTATGCCATCGCTTGCGTGGGGTGCCCCGCCGCTCTCTGCGCTGGACAGACGGGGCTGCCCCTGTGCGTGAGCACAAGCAGACACCAACCTGCCATCGACACTGCACAGACACAAAGGTCTGCGACAGACCCTCGGGCCTCCCCGGACGCTCCGCTCCTGACCGCCGAGGGGCCGTTCTTA
Organism: Caiman crocodilus; assembly: GCA_030014935.1. Classification (NCBI taxonomy): domain Eukaryota; kingdom Metazoa; phylum Chordata; order Crocodylia; family Alligatoridae; genus Caiman; species Caiman crocodilus. Next base: position 1,744,576 of record JAGPOW010000145.1, read on the forward strand.
TGCAACAAACCTTTAAAAAAAACAAATTAGAACAGGATATTGCAGAACAAAATGTCCTCTGCAGCCTGGGCGGCGTTAAGTCTGGGCTCAGCAGAGATGATGGATCCTTATCCCATTACCTGGGTGAGCTTTGAGCCCCGCATCCCAGCTTTGTTGTTCTCCCCCCGCTCACCGCTCTCGGTGTGGCCTCCTCTTTTCCCCGCTCCCTTCCCTACCCCCCGGGTGCGTCTACACGAGACGCTAACAGCACAGCGGCCTAATCGCACCGCACAGTAGCGTGTGGGCAAAACCCATGCTAATACGCTGCTGTGCGGTAGGATTAGACTACTGCGCATTTAGCATCACTACAAAGCCAGGCGCTGGCGCTCCTGTGCAGCAGCACCATTTACTGCGTGCCGATTTAGTACTTGGTGATGCAAGCGCGAAGCCGAACGCGCAGTAACTACAGCGCATTAATGAACATGTAGACGCACTGTGTCTACTCACTGCTTGCTAAGGGGGCGCGGGGGTGTCTCTTCCCCTGGGAACACTGTACCTTGCAGCCAGCCATGTCCTACGGGGACCTGCCCGGTTTGAGAGCGTCCCAGTTCCCATCTTCCCTCTGCCCTGCCTTGCTTTTCCTGGAACACTAAACTTTTGAGGCTTGTGCAGTGCTGCAGTTGTGACTGGGGATGGGTCGGTGCTGGCCGTGGGTGAAGGACTGATTTGTGTGGAAGGGGACGGGAGTCGCAGTTTCATAGTTGTTAAGGGCTGGACGGGACCTTACAGCTCCTTGGGTCCAGCCCCCCTGGCTTGCGCTGGGTGGGAGAATAAAACTACCGGGGTACAGCTTGCAGGGAGGAAGGGGTTAACTAATGGGCCCTGCCTTGGATCTGCTCATGGGGACCTGGGGGCAATGGGGGTCTTGCTCGGCAGTAGGAGGATGTGGTGCAGGGAGAAGGTGATGGACCTGAAGATCCAGGCAAACAAGGCGGTGCTGTGCGAGCAAGCAGGAGAGGACCGGACTGCCTCGGGGCTCGGTGTGTGCCCAGGGGCTGCACAGAGGTGGAAGCGGAGAGCAGCTCTCTGCCAAGGAGGATGAGCCGTCCTGCCCTGCCCTGCCCTGCCCTGCCTTGCCTTGCTGGGGGAGAAGCCTGCTGCAAGCGCCGGGCTGAGCCCCGTCTCTGGAGGCCCCATCCAGACCCCTCCTGCACAGCTCTGCGGAGAGTCACAGCACCGTCCCTTTGCCAGCTGGATCGCCTCCAAATGCCCATCTTCAGCAAAGGGCCTTGTGCCTTGCAGATGGAGACCTGGCAAGGGGCTAGCACAGGGCCCCATCAGGGCCACCAGCGTGGCAGAGGTTTGAAGGCCGACGTGTGGAGCACGGGGCTGGAGATGGAGCCGGGGGCTGCGAACAGCAGTGCCGGCATCAGCTGCTGGGCTCCTGGAAGTGAGAGAGGGGCGCAGGCAGGCTTGCGGGGTCCAGGCGCTGGGGAAGGGATGGTGCTGAGGTCCCAACAACTGGGGCTGGGGTTGAACTGCCCAAAATGCACGTTGCACGGGACGCTGGTGGCCCCTGGACTGGCCGCAGGGAGATGTGGAGGACAAGCGGTGAGACATCTTTCCCTGCTGCAAGGAAGGCAGAGCCCGGGGAGAGAGCCCGGGGAGAGGGCAAAGGTCGCTGCAGGGAGAAGGGGGGACTTTACTTCCAGCAATGAGTTATTGGATGAAAGAGTGGAGGTTGGGGGTGACGGCCCCTCCAAGGGACCCAGGCGAGGGGATGGCAGATGTGAGACCCGTCCAGGCGGCTCCTCCCGCCCTCTTTTACTTTGGGGTCAAAGCAGGGGGAAGGGAGAGGAAAGACCACATTCACCCCGCGGCAGGGGAGGAAGTGCCACTTCCAGGTGGTTCGCAGTGGTGCACGGCCTGCCATGCCTGCTCCTCTCGTGGGAGGGGATAATTTGGGGCTGGGGGTGCTCCGGGGCGGGGGCACGCCTGGGTTGCCGTCCACCATGAGCATCTCTCGCCTCGCCTGCCCAGCACCCTGCAGAAGGGGCTTAGCGGGGAGCAACCCCCCTTTGTCCTGGCGGGTGTGCTGTGGCATGAGGCCCCTGCCCGGGCTCTTCTCCCACTGATGGGGAAGGAGATGCAGGGGGGTGGGCTGTGCTCGCCATGGCAACGGATGGTGTTGCTAGGATACGGCGGAGGAAGGAAAGGATGGAAGGCGGCCTTCCTCCTTCCAGCCCCCGCTCCCCGGGGCTGAGGCCGGGGGCTGGCAGAGCTCGGTGCACCTGCAGCGGGCAGGCGTGGGGGCGTAGCAGCCAGTCACTCCCCTCCAGCCCCTCCATGGCAGTCCGGCCTGGTCCAGAGCCATTTGGTGCCTGGTGCAGGCACTGCGGGGGGGCCGTGCCTCGAGCATGAGTAGCGTTGGGGGCACCAGGGCTGCGGCCCCTCCTGGACACTCCTGGATTGTGCCCCGGGCCCTGTCCCCCATGCACGGTGCAGCTCGGATGCATTTGCCTTGGAGGGCGACTGTCACAGACCGGTGGTGTGTGCAGCATGGCTTTGAACGCCCATCCTTTTGCACCTTGGTGTCCTTTCGGCTGACTTGCATGCAAGTACTTTCATCTGCTCCTTTCTGCCCCCCTTAGACCTGGGCTTTGCCAAGCCACCACCAAGTCCATGCAGCCCTTCACCCCAAGCATGGAGACGGCATCCCTCGGTCCGAGGGAAATCTGATGGAAGGTCTCTTGTTGGCCTTCTGGCACGGGAGCATTTGGGGATCATGTTCTCCGGCCTTTTTCTTCATTAATAGCAAGCTGAGTTCATAGAAAGCATTGCCAAATTCCTTACGACGAACCTGCACTCATTGCAAAACTGGCAGCAACTCCCGAGAGTTGCCAACGCTGCCATAAAAGCCGCTGGGTCGTTTGAGGGTGACGTGCCCGGCAGCGAGACGCAGGATTACCGTGCCAAGCTGAGACTGCAGGAGGGCAGAAGTCGGAAGGGCCCGGTGGGGTCCTGCAACACCGAAAATTAAACCCTAGCTCTGCTGCTAAATTTCCACCTTGGCGTAAGCAGTTGTCCCTGCGGAGCAGCTATCCCGGAGCAAGCCGCACGTTTCCACTATAACGGGTGCACTGTCACGGTTTCGGTTCAAAATAAAACGAGCATTATTCAGTGGCGCTGCCTGCCCAGAGAGCTGCTGCAGAACAGCTGGGGCTAACGTGCCCTGCCGTCACCACGGGGGCCAGTTTACACCTGCTTGCAAAGAGTTCATACACCTCCGCTCTTTTTGACCTTTCTCATAGACTTCTTATGCTCCAAGGACTGAGACAGGCTGGGGGCCCGGGTGGATCTGAGGCTGCTTTTGCATTCCCTGGACTACAAACCAGCAAAAGGAAACCCCCCTTTTTGGCAAATCCGACGCAACGCTGCCCGTGAGGCTGGAAGGATTTTAAATAGCGGCCTAGAGGCTTTTCTATATGTTGTGCTTCTTTGCAGAGACGGCGGCCAGGGAGGGGAGGTGCGATGGACGCCAAAAGGTGTTGGATGCCGGGAGAGGCACGTCTTGGTGAGCCAGACTCGCGCTGTGGGTGCGAGGTGAGGCTGCATCCCGCTCCTGGCCGGCCCTGCCTCTGCCTCCTCCCTCTCGCGGGAAAGCAGAGGGCTGCGGCCCTGGGGAGCGAGTCTGCAGGAGGGTTGCTCCCCAAGGGAGCTGGTTGCTGCCAGGTTTTCACTCTCCGATTCCTCCGGGCAGGTGGGAGCTCTGCATCCCCTGCTCCCTCCGTGGCATTTCCAGGAAGCAAAATTCACATGTCATTTTCCATTCCTTCTCCGTCTCTTTCCCTTTCCCCCCCTCCTCCCTCCCCCTGTCTCTTTTTTCCCGTCCCGTGATGCTCTGCACCTCGGCAGGCTGGTGCCATATAAGACTGGCTGCTTCGCTGCCCGTGGATGCTCTCACGATGGCAGGAGGTGGTGGGGGAGAGCCTGGCACCGCTCGGATGTGAGCGCTCCAGCTCCTGTCAGCCTCCTCCTCGTCTGGTCTCCTCTTGCCTTTTTTTTTTTGGTTTGTTTTTTGGTCTCCCCACCCCGCTCTCTTACCCCCTTCCCGAAGCTCCTGGAGGCAGCAGGCACCAAACGGGCATCTGAGGAGGGTCGGGCGGGCGCCGGGGGCACGCCGAGGCGGGTAAGCGGCTGCGTTTTTTCTTTCTTTCCTTTCCGAAAAAAGAAAAAAGAAATAAACTGAACTCGTTGCTGCGAATTTCTGATTCTTCCTACTTTGTTGGCTGAGTCCCTGGATCTGCAAAGCGGGGGAACCAGCCAGGGAGAGAAGGAGGGGTTGGGGAGGGGGGCGCGGCTGGGACAGAGAGACATTAGGAGTTGGGATGGAGGTTGGCAAGGGAGGCGTGAGACAGAGACGAAAGCTGGCACGGGCTGGAGGACTGCCAAGGCGCTTTGCAGCAATGCCAGGGAAGCTGGGGCAGCTCGGGGGTGGCAGCGCCATGTGCCGGGAGGGGGCGAGAGGGACTGGGGGCTCCAAGCCAGGGCCACACTCCTCCTGGAGAGGGTCAAGCCCCCATAGCACCTCCCCGGTCCCTTTGCCGGCGCGGGGTGGCGGGCTGCGTGCTCTTGCAAAGAGCCCGGCAGGGTGTTTGGGGAGCACAGCCGCTCTTGCTCTGATGGACTTGACTCTGGGCCAAGGAAATGGTGTCGCCCGCCCGCCCGCCCGGGGAGACGGGGAGAGAGACGGAGCTGGGGACGGGCAGACCGCGAGCTGCCAAGCCCGCTGCCAGCCGCGCGGACCCTTTGTGTCTCTTCTCTCCCCAGCCCCCCGGCTCGCCCCGGGTTTGTTCCCGGCCTGCCGCGGGTTGCGTGGGGCGGTGAAAACGAGGGCGAGGCATCTCTGCCTCTGCTGCCTTCTGGACGCCGGAGAAAATGGCTCATGGACGGGGTGTGGGAACAGGCCGGATGAGTGGAGACAAAGAGGGGGTAGAGACCCCCCGGTGCTGCGTCCTTGGCTCGGGGGCCCCGGGCTCGGGTGGGCATTGTGCGGGCAGCCTGGCTGCCAGGAGAGCTGGGCAGTGAGGTGCCAGCTGCAGGCAGCTGCTGGGCAGGGCGCAGGGGCTCCTTCCTCTCCCCCCGTTTCTTTCCCGTTGGCACCTTGCAGCTGGTGCTTGCACGCCGCGCGGTTGTGACTCCTCTTTGCCCACTGGGGTTTCCGTCAGGTCCAAGACCACAGGAAGGGGATGGGCTGGAGTCGCTGGGGCTGGCTGACGGTGCTGGGGCTCACACTCCCTGGTGGGGATCCATGGGGAGGGGGTGGCTGGCCCGAGTGGGGACCCCCAGCGATCTTGCCAGCGCCCAGCACCAGGGTCTGTCCTGGTTTTGCCACGTACATCGCACCTCCCCTTTCCGGCGGCCTTCGGGGCGACTCTCCAGCCCGCGTCCCCCACAGTGAGTCCACGCGGCTCTTCTTTGGGGTCACCGGCGAGGTGTGTTTTCTGGGGTCTGAGCGAGATCTGTCTGGACAACGAACGCTGGGGTCCTCAGCGTCTGCTGCTGTTGAGGGGCGCCGCCGAGATCGCCAAGGCGGGCTCCCTGCTCCAAGGCCTCTCCAGCCGCGCGGGTGACGCAGGCGGCGGGGGAAGCCGTGCGATCGGATGGGCGAGGCAAGGAGCGGCGTGCAGGGCCTCGGCGTGTGCGAGAGTGAGTTGGAAAGGGGAAGGCGGAAGCGTGTTGCACTGGGGCAGGGATGGGGTGCAGAGCGGCTGGGATTAACAGGGCGTCTGGATTAAGTTGGATCTAAAGGGAGCTGACGCTCGCTGCCCGGGGCCGCGCGCTCCAAGTGGAGACCTCTGCTCCATTCCTACTGGTGTCCCCCACCTAGACGATGCTGGTCCCAGTAGACAGGCAGGGGCCGTGTCTGCCCCCGGCCACTGCCTGCAGATCTGGGCTCCCGAGGGGCAAGCCAGACAGGAGATGGGGCTTCGCCATCAGCAGAGACCCTGCGTCGGGCTGTGCTGGAGGAGCGCAAAGGACCCAGGGCTAGGAGAGGGGCTGAGCTCTGCAGGTCGCCCCTGCAGCGTAGTTAGCACTGGGAGCAGCTGATGCTTTATCTGGAGGGGGCCGGAGGGTGGAGGAAGCGGGCTGCGCCCGTGAAAGCACCTTAGTAGGATATGGAGCCCCGTCTTCTGCCTCACCCTGGCCTGGAGCCCACGTGATGTCTCCGTGGCACGTGCCCAGCAGCCCGGGGAGAGGAGCCGCTGGCGGCCCCCGGGGAGCGCCTGTCCCCGGGTGCTGGGCGGTGCGGGGGGAACAGGCCCCGGCAGGCTCCCGGCGCAGGGAAGGGGCTTGGGGCTGCATGCGGAGCACGCAGGCCAGGCGGTCTCCGTCCCCGGAGAGGAGCGTTAAAGCTGGGATGCCCAGCGGAGCGACCCGGGCTGAATAGAGACTCCCCCATCTGCGCCTCCGAACAAGCTGTCCCCGGGACACGTGGCCTGGGAGGAGACAAAGCCTTAAAAGAGAGGCCTTGGGGGAGGAGGCGGCAGGGCATTGGGGCCTAATCCCCAGCTGGCGGCTGGGCCTCGTCTAGCCTATTCCGTCTGCGGGCCTGGCTGGGGATTAGGGCTGCGGGTGCCACGGGGAAGAGACTGGATGCTGGGATTTATGGTAGCCCGGGGCCCCCAGGGCCTGGCCCGGTGTTCGATGCATCCCTCCTCCCGGCTCCTGCCCCTTTGTGTTGGAGAGGACGATGCCCCTCCATGCACAGAGCCGGCAAGGCTTCTCTGCGGGTCTGGAGGCCCTGCACCAGCCCGCCAAGCAGACAAAGGTGGGGTGGGGGCTGAGTTTCACCCCCCCCC
>JAGPOW010000145.1:1769705-1789775 GCA_030014935.1 Caiman crocodilus
GCTGCACGAGAGCATCCAAGCGTTTGGGACCCACGGCGCTTGCATTTGCTCTGTGCCTTGCTAGCACCTTGCGTAACGGGAGGGGTGTTATTGTCATCTGAATAAATATTCCCCCCATACTACAGCCGGGGAAAGTTGGCACCAAGATAAAGCAGTGGGCCAAGACTGCAGAAGAGGGCTTCGGCCCCATGACCCAGCCGCAAAACTAGGCTCCCTTCTCTGGAAAAACACCCCTAAGGCTTTTTCAGTTTGGGTGATGCTCCGTTTTGATCATCCCCAGCCGTCCATTAGCTGGCTGGTTTCCACCTCCTCTTCCGACCCTTGCAGTGGATCCTTCCTGGAAATCCTTGGCAGGATTCGGTTCGTTAAAGGAACGATGTGACTGTATCAGACCAGGAGTTTGAGTCCACGACCCTGCCAGCGACTGGACCCATCTGAGCAAGGCGCAGGGACCCCGCGGGAGCCTAGCACGGTTTTTAACCTCTCCAAGGTGGCAGCCGGTTCCTGCCCGGAAGCAGAAGCGTGGCTGTCCCTGCATCGGGACGTATCCTACGCGACGTAACCGCAGCTCTGCGTTAGCCATAGAAAGGCCTGATCTTTCTGCACTGCATCCTACGCAGCTCATGGCCTCACTGAAATCCCAGGCCGCGGGGTGCAGCAGCGAAACCCCCAGGCCGTGGGGTGCCGTTGCCCTTCTGCCCCTGGTGCTCGTCCCATATTTTCTGCTGTTTTTCCATTTCTCCCCCTGCGCAGAAAGGCTCAGACAGGCCGTGTCCCAGATGGGTCCGGTGGGGACCATCCTGCCCTGAGCCGGGGGTTGGACCGGGTCCCTTCCAGCCTTGTCCTGCTCCAACTCTCCCAGCCCGGCTGCATGACCAATGGCCAGTCACTGCCCCTTCCCGTGCCTCAGTTTCCCCCACGTGCAACTGTTGTATCAATTACCCTGAGCTCCTCAGCCAAGGTAAAAATCGTTCTGCAATCGATCCTGGTGACTTCAGGTATTCCCAGAAACGAACCTGGTGAAAGCTTACGGGGCTTTTGCCCTCGGGGCACCTGGCACACGGGCCTGGACGTGTGGCCTCCCCTGTGCCCCAGCCAGTTGCTCGCCTCTCATCAGGGAGGTGTGCAGGGGAAGGAGCTGAGCCCCCTGCTCTGCACGCAGCCTCCAAGCCCATTCCCCATGTCCCGGAGCAGGGATGGAGCGAAAGCAAGCACCAGGCCTAAGGGATGCATCTGCTTCCCGCAGCGGGCCTCGCCCAGGCTGCGGTCTCTGATCCATGCCCTGCCTCCCCTGGGGACCTCTTTCATTGCACCCATCTCTTTCATTGCTCCACGTGCCCCAGAGTGGATCTGATCGCTCTCCAAGAAATGTGGTCATGGAAAGACCCCTTGAGCCCGTACATTTCTCTGGACCATTATGGGTACAACAACCCTCCGACACTCCTGCCCCCCTCGCTGTTGGGCCTGCAGTCTTGAGCCCAGGGCTCTGGCTTGTCAGCCATGCTACAGCCTACCCCAGTTGCACCCTGGGCAGAGAAAGCCTACCACCAGCTTGCTCTCCCAGGGCAAAAGCACTCCATCAGTGCCTGATGACCCATCCCCATCACTGAGACCGAAGTGCCTGGTGCCCAGCACCTGGCCCACCCCTTCCCCTATTTAAACCGCAGGGAGGAACAGGGGTCAGGGCACGCTCGGGGTCCACCAGGAGCTGCTGGGCTGAGGGTCTGTAGGGCAAAGCCCTACAGACCACGGTCACCCCTTCCTCTGCCTCCGATTGCAGCTGCTGGTGCTGCTTAGAGACCCGCTCGGTGCAGGCACCAGCCAGCTCGTCCCTCTGGTCGGGGGGGCTGGAAAGGACCGACCAGGCCTGCCTGGCGCGTGCCTCGGGGGTCCTCTTCCAGGAGACAGCCGGGGGCACCGAGGCACGAGAGGCTTTTGGATGCTCGGGTCCTTCGCTTCCCAGCTGGAGACCTCCGTGGGTCAGCGAGGGTTTCTGTCTCCAGGATGGCGCCATGGCCCGGCCTGGCCTGATGAGCTGCTGAGTTTGGGAGGTAATCCAAGGTCAGTCCCAGCTCCGAGTTAGGGAAGGAGCTGCGCCTCTCCCAAGGCGGACGGATTCCCGCCCTGCTCCAGCCCCCCAAATTCAACCTTGCCCTCCCGGTCACCCTGCACCAGCACGAACGAGCCCTGCTTTGCCCAGCGCTCTTCCCAGGCACCACGGGCCTCGGTGCCCGGCCGGCCGGGGGCAGGGGCCGAGGCGGGGGAGGAGGGATGGTGTGGCACGGCCCCCGGGGGGGTGACATTCCCGCGGGGGGAGCGGGGCCTCGGCTGTCTCTGATACGCGTTCCAGATGGCAGGGCAGACTCGCTGGAGTCGCTCGGATGCCTGACTGTCAGGACCAGCTGGGTTCTTCCTTCCCAGGTGGAAGTTCTCAACGCCCCTCTGGCCGTCCGGACAGCTCGGCGCGGCCCCGGCCCCGGCCCCGCTGCTTTAGATCTGTCAAACAACAGGCTGGAGGGCTTCTCCCCTCCTCCCCAGCGCGGATCCAGGGGGTCGGGTCCCAGGCGACTGCGTGCACCAGGCCCTTTCTGGTCGGACGTCCCGAGCGCCGGTTCACGAGCGGACAGAGCGCGTCGGGTCTCAGCCCGTGCGCGTCCCCTTGGTTGCCCGGCGGGGGGTCGGAGAGGAGTGGGGCTGCCCGGGGGCAGAGGGGAGGACGTCGCAAGAGGGGTGTCGGAGAGCGTGCGCCGATTGCGGCGCGGGGAGCGATGAGACCTCCTGCAGACCAGCCCGAGCAGCTGTCCCAGCTGCCTCTCTGGTCCCGATTTCCATGGCCCAGCCCGGTTCAAAGGCAGGATTAGGAAGCAGTAGGATGGCAACCCAGGCCATCCGTCTCTGCCACTTTCCCCTCCCCGGCTCTGCTAGCAGGGACAGCGTCTGGATTATTGTCCTGGGGGGAGCAGATCTGTTTCCACTCCCGCCCTTTGGTCCAGCTGGAAGGGGGCACGGGAGATCCAGCAGCTTCCCCGACCCGGAGTCTGTGCCTCAGTTTCCCATCTACTCAAAAAAAATAAGGAATGGGATGCAATCTAGGTAATGCAGAGCCAGGCACCAGCTCGGGCAGGGACGTTGCCACTGCCCCTCGCGCACGTGGGCCCTGCCGTGCGGCGGGCTCTCTGTTTAGGTGCCGTTCCCCAGATGCCCATGACAAGAATCTGCCCCTTCCGCATTTCTGGAGCATCCTTATTTCAAGGGTCTCCACACACTTGCAAGAGCTGGTTGGGGGGGGGGGGCGCTCTGGCCAGCTGTGCCGGCCTCCCCCCTGCGAGGGGTGACCTGTTGTGCTTCACCCCGGTGGGCCAACAGCCCCTTGGAGGGCACTCCCGGGGGAGTGGGCTTTCTGATCGTCCCCTGATGGCTCCTCTGTGTTTGCTCCTTATCGGTTCAATGCAAGGCCATTTTGCTTAGGGATTACCCCCACCATGTGTGTACATTGGGACGGAGGACGTGGCTGCTAACCGGGCAGGCGGGCACTGCACGTATGTACCAAACCAGAGCATCCCAAGGCCGCGGAGAAGCCTGACCTGGCCAGTGGCTCCCAGCCCCGTCCTCGGCACAGATGAAAGGGCCTCTGCACTCCCCTTGCACCTCTGCTCGTCCTCTTCCATGCCCAGCCTCGTCTCCACTCGGAGCCGGCTCCCACGTCTAAAATACACGGGTCTCGTGGACGTCGAACGACTCCCCCGATGCCCCCCAGGTGAAGTGACAGCGGGTGCAAGCAGAGACCCAGCCCCTCTGGCTGTTGGGAGTCCGAATCCCCGCTCCTACGAGCGTCCGTGGATGGCTGAGTTCCTCGTGCGTTATACCCTCCCTGCTTTGTAATCCCTGGCCAGGAGCGCTCCTCGCTGGGGACGAGGGCGGGGAGCTTCCCCGGCAGAGCAGACCTGGCAAAGGTCAGGACAAGAAGTGCTCTGGATGGGACCCGGGGCAGAAGAGCCCGCCTAAGCGCGGGGCAGCAGTCGGTCTCGGGGGAGCGGCGGGCCGAGCGCGGCCCCGCGGGGCACAGCGTGTCCGGATCAGCCGCCCGCGCCGTGCCAGTGCCCTCACCTGTCACCTGCTCGGGGGAACGGAAACTCTGCGTCAGAGAGGAAGCCGGGCCGAGGGCCTGCCGCTGGCGGGGCAGACTCAGCGCCGAGCCCGCAGGCCCCTGGGGACCCTGCCCTGCACAGCTGGAGGAACAGCCGTGGCCGGGGCCGGGGGTCTGCGCGGCGGGCCCCAGCTGGGGTGGTGAGCTGGGCAGGTCTCAGCCTGGTCCCTCGTCGACGGGACGGGGAGGGGGAGCTCAGCCCCCCGACCAGCACTGAGCTGCTCCTCCCGCTTTAGAGGGGCCTTCTGCCCTGCACGGCCCTGGGGGGGGGGGGCGGGGAAGGCAGCTTTGCCTGCCCCTGCATCTCCATGTGATGGTGGAGGACGTGCCTCAGTTTCCCCAGCTGTGAAATGGGCACTTTCCCTGCTGAAGCACGTGGGCGTCCTGCAGATCAGAGCTATTTAGCAACGGCGGTATCAGGACGCCTGTCCCATGCCAGCGAGCGCGAAAGGTCAGCTTGGCTTTGCGTCTGCGCCCGCCACAAAGGCCGCGGGGCCTTTTCAGTTGACTTGCGGGCACCTCCCTGCCTCTCAGTCCAAGCTACCCAGTCATTTCCCGGCCTCGGGCTTCATTATCTGACTGGTTCTGAGAAAGAGGTGTCGCTTTTGAAGGCATCTTGCCTTTTTCGGGCCCGAGCAGGAGCTGAGGTCGCTGCCGCCGTGCGTTGCTTTCTTTTTTTTTTTTTAACCTCCCCAGATCTATATATTGCAAAGGGCTTTTCGCCGCACGAACGAAATAACAATTCAGGTTGGTTGGAACAGCGTCTTAACCACGACAGGAAACCAAATTGTACAAATGCAGATGTGAGTGGAAAATGCTCTCGAGCCGGCAGATCATTGGCTTTCACCTTATCTAAAAATAAAGTAGGTTATTAGAGCCTGATACAGGCTGAGATAAAGCCAGTGCTCTTTTTCCACTGGCAGGCGAAGAGGGGCGGCGCTGAGCTGATATTCCCTGGTCGCAACTGCTCCTCGGGGATTCGGCCATGGGCTCAGGGGTGTACATGTGGAGGCGGGAGGTAGCTGCTTTCGCAGAGGAAAGTGTTTCCACGCGGGGGGGTCGCAGGCTGAGCTCCTTCTCTGGACACGTGCTGGGCCGGTGGTGTGTGACCCCCTCGCTTCTGGGGCAGGCTTGTCCCAAGGGAAGCCTTCGCGCCCAGGCCGGGCAGAGCATTGCGTGTGCGAGTGCGTGTGCATGTGCGTGTGCTGCTGTGTCGGGCAAACGACGAATCCTTTTGGGAGGGAGAAGCAGAGCCCCTCTGCACCCCCTCATCCGAGTACCAGCCGCTGTTCGGTCTCATAGCCTGGGCTTTCTGCAGCAGGAGGGAGCTTTGAGCCTATTCCTGCCCCCTCTGCCCAAGTCCCATCTGTGTGCCGTGCCTCAGTTGCCCCATCTCTAATATGGGGCTGTTTCCCACCTCCCTACCCCAGCGGGGTGCTTTAAGGCGACCTGATCACTGCTCCCAGCAGCAGTTCTGTACCCGGGCACAAAATGGATCGGCTGCCACGCGGCGCTCGGGCACCTCGAAGCACGGCACTGCCCGAGTCGCAGGTCCGGCGTGAACAGAGCCGGTCACAGGGGCAGGCGCCTCAGCCCTTCGCCTGCCGCAGCCCGCACTGCAGGGGGTCGCGGGCCGTTCCTGGTATCTGGGCCCGCAGAGGATATCGTAGGAGGGAGGATGTGCTGCACTTGCAGAGCCGTGCGCTGCCGGGCCCATCGCTTTCTTCTGAGTCACCAGCAACCCGGCACCTGCTCGCGACCTCGGGCCACGCGCTGGAAATAGCCATGCTGAGGCCAACAGGCGCACACCTGCGGGGCACGCCGCGCCTCCTCGCACTCCTGACAGCGGAACCAGTGTCAGAAATAAATAGCAGGGACTTTCACCCATGGGGACTGAATTTACACACACACACGTGCACACATGCACAACTGCACATGCATCTGATACAGGCAGATTTAGCCATGCATGCATGTGCACACCAATTTGCGCAGACACGCCATTAGGCAGAGGTGCACGTGTTGTTGTTGTTCGACCTTTGAAGTCAAAGATGACCGTGACTACTGGCTGGTTTGGTTTCTGTGAGCACGCACATGCACGTGCGCGCATACACCCACACATACACACTTGCACAACTACACGTGCATCTGGCAGGCAGATTTAGCCGTGGATTCATGTGCAAACATGCAGTTGGGCAGAGGTACGTGTATGCATGTATACACACGCACTCACACTCACTCACACTCTCTCTCTCATATCGATCCATATGCGCAAACTCCATCTCCGCTGCCTTGCAAAGGTGCAAGTGCTGCCCACTAGGACAGGTACAAACATACTTGGATGCAGGTGTGCGTGCGCGTTCGCTGGAGCATGTCCACACGTGCGCACACATTTTTAGTCCCAGGCATCTTGCCCCTCCCTTCCTGCACTATGTACAGAGGCTGCTTCCCTGTTGCCCGGCGCTGGTGAGTTCGCCGCGTTAGATGTGGCCTGGGCACCCAGGGGAGCAAGCGAGTGGGTGCATGGAGCAGCAAAGGAAAGCAATTATGGGAGGAGACGAAACCCCCAGCGTAAAGCACCCCAAAAGCACAGGCATTAAGAAGGGATGCGGGCAGAGGCGCCTCGCCTGAGATCTGGTGGCGATGCCCGGGGGGGGATACAGCATCCCCCGGGTCTAGAGGCGAGGTGCATCCTTGCCTGCTACTGCTGCCGTGTTTAGGGCAGCGACCTGGGAAGCTGGCACCGTGAGCAGGGCGCGCCGGGGTGTCATACGCACGCCGGGTGGATGCGCGGGTCCTGCAGGCTCCAGCTGTGCGTGGGGCAGGGCGTGAGAAAGGAGGCGCAGGCCAGTGTCCCGGTCCAGGAAACGGGACATGTTGAAGGCGGCGCGTCGGGGCCACGGGTACCACATCCTCCAAGATGAGCGCATGAGATAGCAGGCTCCAGGAAGCAGCTGTCAGGGAGCCCCAGCGACCGACTCTGGGAAAAGCGGCCACCAGCTGCTACCATTTGCTTATCACCCTCAGCCCCCGGCTCCCGCCCTCCTGGTCCCTTGGAGCAGGAGAGGCGTTTGCAGAGAGGACCTCAGCCACGGGGAGAGATCTCTGCTCTTCCTGATGTGCTGCCGGCATGCCAGGAACACCGGCTTTTTATAGGGCTTGTTGTCAGACCTGCGGGTCCCGGACGGGGCGTGTGCCGGCTTGGAGCTGCCAGCTCCTTGTAGGATGCTGTGAATCACCTCCCTGGCGCCAACCGTCTTGGCGGCTCTGCCGCTCGCATCCTGCTCCCCTCTCACCGGAGCTTTTTCTGGGACCCTGCAGACGCCCAGGGTTGGGGTACGAGAGCGCTTGGCTTCCTTTCAGGCAGCTGCGCTTGCCCCGCTCCCCCCGGCTGCGGAAGCAGCTTGTGCACTTCCTTGGGGGGGACACCTAGGAGACCCTGCCTGAGTCTGCAGCCGCCTGCCCCCAGCGTTAGAGACGGGGCCCAGCCCTGCAGCGCCTGCAGGCCAGGCCGACAAAGGGCGGCGGGGTAAACTGAGGCACGGAGCAAGCAACGATACAACCCTCGACCCCACGCTGCCCTGCTACGTCCCACGGCCCTCTCCAAGGGGAAAGGGGTCTTGTCCCAGGTCTGGTCTTGCCTCCCACACGGCTGTATCGTCCAGCGTCACTGGATGTGTTTGAGTAAAGGCGGGCAGAGGCAGCGAGGGTGCTGAGTCCTTCTGACTCCCTTGCAACCATGGGAATTGCAGGGGGGTCATTACCCACCAGAATAAGGCCCCGGTTACTATGACCATAAGCCACAAGCACCTCTGAGAGTCAGGGTTGGCCAGCGGAGCGTGGCCTGGATGATGCCTCCGCCGGCTCCCCCCGCCCCCGGTCAGCTTCCCTGCATGCTAGGGGCACCTGCCAGAGCAGCGCTGGTCCTGAGCCCAGGTGCTTTTCGTGGCACGCTTGCGAATGCCAAGCTGTGCACAAGTTCTGATGCCTGGAAACGATTTCAGGCCAGAGCCTGGGCCGGCCCCTCTCTCCCGTTCGGGGAGCTCAGACTCCAAACTGCAAGCCGAAAACATCTGCAGGAGGCAGTAGTGGGATTAACGCTCGCGCTGCCCTCTCCCAAAGCACGCGTCCTTGCTGTTTGCAGCTCCAGGAGACTCTCTCTGCAGCGCGGCGTCTATGGTCCATGGACGGGTGTGACCGTCCTACCGCCAGCTCTTCTCTCCCAAATTCTCCTGGTTCTACCCCAGGAATTTAACTTTCCCCCCTCTTCCTCGTGCTGGGCTCCAGGTGGTTTTTGGCTAGCAGTCGGGCCCGGGGCTGGCACAGGCTCAGTGGCCGTAGCCTGCTCTCCAGCCCACGTGCTCCAGCTCAGACCTTGGGGAGTCCCTGCCGGGCGATCCCGCCTGGGTATTCGGCCTTGCGGCTGAGACTGCTGACGTGACAGGCAGTCACGAGGTGGTGCCGAGCTCAGAGATAAAGGGGCGCGCTTATCCACCAGACGCCGGGCCAGGCTTGGCTTTGCCCTGGCTGTTGAACAGCTGTCAGAAGGTCTCGGCTACGAGCGGCCGTGCTGCCCGCAATGCCACAGCAGACTGCACAGGCGGTCATAGCAGGATTATCTTGCGCGCCATTTAAACCCCCGTCGTTAGGGTTCAGAGTGAACCGGGCCAACGAGGAGCGGTTCGTCCCTCGCAGCGCCGCCGTGGGGTGCTGCCAGCAGACTCAGGCAGACGTATGTCGCCCTCTTCGAACCCGGCTCACGGGCTGACGTCTCTCCGGCCAGCGCCTGGGGAGAGTGCAGGGCTCTTGCGCCGTCTGACGCAACCGTGCCGATCCGCCCAGTCCAAGCCTTGCTCTTCCAACGTGGCGTGGCTACCCTGGGGGTGCCAGGCTCCGGGTCTGCCATCTCCCAGCGCCTTTGGTTTCCCAGGGAGGGTGCTCCATCTGCTCTCCGGAGCCGGCCGCCCACCCCAAGCTCCCAGGCGGGGAAGTGGGGGCCTTTAGGGGGTGGGATGAGGGCACACAGAGGTCCCAGTGCTGGGCTGGGCCTCAGGAAGACCCGCCACTCCCTGGGCTGCGCTATTTCAGGCCCCAGGAGCGGATTTCCCCTCAGCATGGCCGTGCTCGGAGGGGCAGGGGGGGATGCACGGCCTCACGCCTGCCAGCCTGGGTGCCCCCGGCTGCTCCCGGGCTCATGCCCGGACCCCGAACAGCCGCCAGCCGGGCTTCTCCCTTCCTCCCCCGGCCTGCGCCGCTCCGGCAAGAGAGCGATTAACCGCATTCCTTCCTCTTTCCCACACCCTGGCAGCCAAAGCCTCTCAAGCCACTCGTGATTTTCCCTGTGCACGCTCGCGCACCCTCGCACACACACGCTCCCTCCCTGCCCAGTGGCTGGAGATGCTATTTTTCACTCTCCTCTTTAATCTGTTGTTCCAAAATAAAGCCTCTTTTGTTGGGGGGGCCCTGCCTTGGAGAGGGGGGGTGGAGAGCAAAGCTGCTGTGAAAGGAGCTGAGGGTCCTGATTGCTAATTATGCGTGGTGAATGTTGATAGCTTGATTGTGTGTCCCGCAGCTGCACAGACAGCCCAGCTTGGGAGGGAGGGAGGCAGACTCGCTGACGCCAGGCCTCCGACTCTCCCACCCATATGCAAGTGCTTCTGGTATTGTTTTCAATGGCCTTGCCCCAGCACCTGGATTCAGCTTGCAAGCACAGCAGGGACGATGCTGGAATCCAGGGAAAAACAGCATTTCTGTGCAGAGGGGAGAAGGGGGGAGAAGAAAACCCTGGTGGATTAGGCGGTTAACCCCTTCCTGGGGTAGCCGGAGCCCGGGCTGCCCTTTGCGCGGGCGAGCGCATGAGCCGGATAAAATCCGCGCGGCGCCAGCAGCTCGGAGGTGGGAGCCAGCGGCTTATGGGGCCGGGAGAGCAAGGCTTGTGACCCCCGGGTTATGAGTGGGGTCGGGGAAGGGGCTTTGCAAGGTGACGGGGCAGCTCACGAGCTGAGCCCTGCAGCCCTCCTGGTCCGCGGCCCGCGTGGGCTGCTCTCCATTGCCACCCACGGCGGGAGCCTCTGGGGACGGAGAGGATAAGGGCCTACTACTGCTGTCCACTGAAGGAGCAGCTGCAGCTTAGCGCTGTGGGTGACACAGGCACACGCGTGTGACTGTGGCGTGCGCCTGTGCCCCCGACCAGCCGCCCTGCTACAAGTGTGCCCTTGCCTCCGCATCCACGAGCGGGCGTGCACACCAAGCATGCACCACCAGCACGTGTGTGCACAAACACACGCATGTAGGACCCTGCGATCGTGTGTGCCCGTGTTTACCGGCATGGGTGGGCGAGGACACCGCTGCCCCCAAAGCTGAGCAAACATGTCCACCGGAGAGGAAGGGCGGGCGAGGAGGAGGGCGCTTGCTCGCCTATGTGCCATTCCCTTCTCTGCCACAGACTGCCCACGTGGCCTCTGGCATGTCGCCCAGCTCTGAGCACGTTGTGTATCGCATTTGCACACCTGCACACAGCAGTTAATTGTGGGGGAGTTGTGCTCGATGTGTCCCGGGAGATCCTGGGACAGGACTGAAGTGCATCGGGGGCTGACTTCTGTCGACACAGCCATGCAAACGGCCACTCGAGACGGGCCGGCCTTTTGAGCTGGCATGTTTTAGGTTACTCCTAATCCTTTTGGGTGCCTCCATGTTGCAGGGGCTAACTTCAGGCATTTGAAAAAAGTGCTGAGCTGAACAACCACCCCCTCGCCCCTCAGTGATTGTTGTTCAGAGCCCTAAAAAGGGAGATGCCACAAATCATCAATGCTTCCTGCGGATCTTGACCCTGCTGTCTAGTACATTTGTGGGCTGTATGCAACACGGGTTATTGCTGCTGTTGTTGTTGCTATTTATTATTGTTGTTATTAATGATAACGATGATGATGATGATGATGTCTAGGTTTTATCTGGTGCTTTTCCTCCACCCACCTCGAAGCATGCTAGAAAGGTCAAAGCCATTATTGGGAAACCAGGCAGCGGCAGGGTAAATCCTGCACTTCTGCCAGGCAAACACGACTACCGACCTGTGCAACAAAGGGCAAAATGAGCTACGGAGCATGAAGCAGCCGCGATTGCTCTGGACGTTGGTCTGTGCCGTACCCGAGCGTGACTTTGAATGGGGAAGGCATGAGCACGGTCACACAGGCTGAAGGCTCAGGGACTATAATCAAAGGACTGAGCTAAATTGTCGTGTGTTGAAATAAGAGGGCAGTGACCAGAGACATCCAGGCAGATTTGAAGTCAGGTCCTGTCCTGTCTTCGTTCAGGTTTTGGAAGGGGTTAAGCACCATGGGTATGCAGCGCTTTCCGCCTGGGTCATGGCCTGCCCAGGGTCCACAGAGGCCTGATGGAGGGCGATGCAGGCCTCAGGTTGTTAATCCTGCCTCTGCTTTCATTGGTAATGAAGGACATATGGAGCAGGGCTGGCTGGGAGGGACACGTGACACAAAGGTCAGCATAATAGCAAAGGCTGCCTGAGTTTGCAGAGAGCCTGGAGCGATGGGTCTGGTGCTGGATGTCTCATTTGCAGAGAGACTAACCGCGTGGCAGCTGCGATGCTTTTATCGTCTGTGCTGTCGCTCGCTTGGAGCCCGGCGGATGGCGAAGGGACTATGGTAGGATATGGAGGGTGCAAAGCAACGACATGAGATTGAGCTTTTATATTTCTATGGCTGGCTCGTGTCAGGGATCACGGCTGTGCTGGGCTGGGTGGGTGCATCCAGGGGCAGGACACTGCGGTTTCGTCCCACTGTGTTTTCTCTGCCACCGACTTGCTGGAGCACACCAGTCAAGTCACTTAACGTCTCTGTGCCACAGTTTCTCCGCTCTCCAGTTCTCTGCGTCGACTGCCAGTTCCTTGGGGCGGGGGCTGGCTCTCCCCGGGAGCGGGTGCAGCACCCCGCACGCCGGGGCCCTGATCCCTTCGGCGCGGTGATAACACTGAGTAGCTGAAGCCCGTGCGAGCGGTGGGGTAGACGAGCTGTCCTGTCTACGAAGCACAGGCCTAGCGATAGCCCTTGAATGTCCTGCTGGTTTGCTAGTCTCTGGAGACTTGGACTGCAACATCCCTGCTCTCTGCTGCTTCCTTGGGGTCCCTCCTTCAGCGTTCATCGAGGGAGCCGTGCATGTCACTGCAGAACCAGAGTCGGAGCGGGGTTTGTGCAGCTGCCGACGGAGCACAGCCCAGGTAGGGTGAGGGACAGTGGCAGCCCACCTGCGGAGGACAAGGTCGCTGGCCTTATCAGTCCCAGGAGCAGGGCAATGTCTGGATGACTCGGGTCCAAGTCCCTGCTGCTGCTGGCTCCCCGACTGCAGGGCAGGCCAGGGTGCTTCCAACGTCACACGGTTAAAAATCAACAGGCCCCTCGGACAGCCGGGGCAATGCCCTGGATCAGGTGGCAGTGACTCCCCCTGCTCCCCGCTGGGCCAGGCAGCTTGCAGGGTCCCTTCTGCTACGGGAACCCAAACACCAGCATCTAATCTCTCCAGCTGGTGGATTAAGAGAGTCTGTGACCACTACCCCGGCTATGGTACTGACTCCCTGCATAGCCTTGGGCAAGTCCCGTTGCTTCCACAAGGCCTCTAAGATGCGGTTAAAGCTCTGGGCCTGAGTTTGTGCATGCACGCAATGACTGACTGGCTTGTGGTTTCTACCTGGGGGAGGTGGGGGAAGCACCACTGAACCTAGGGGAGCTGGTCATGTTCCCACTCACCCTGTGGGAGAAGAAGAAGAGACCTGGGCCCCGTGTGCCCCCCACCTCCAGCACCCTTATGCAGCTCAGCGAGTACTGCAAAAGGTCCGTGCAAGGGGTTAATCCCCTCTCCAAACAGTCTGCTGCAAAGGGTCTTGCAAACCCACGTGCATTCCCTGAGGCTGGGTTGGGTTTTCCAGTGACTGGGGCAGGGGTGGGGGGTGCCAGTGGCACGTACTGCTGGGATCACCCGGACAAGGGTGCCGCTGATGCTGTGGCTGATGCAGACAGGTGAGCCCCGGTGCAAAGGGGGGCTTCTCCTTTTCTCTCCTAGAGGTAAGAGACTGACCCCTCCACTCAAAGCACGGCGGAGCAGTGGCGGGGCAGTGGTCTGCAGCATGGTGGGCAGGGGACTTTCCCCTCCCCGGATGTACAGCACCTTGCGCAATGGCTGATGTTGCTAAGTGCAAGCAACAAGGCTGGGACTGGGGCACTTGTAGGAAGTTTGCTTCCATGACTGCAACGCTCCCACGTTTCTCTACCACTCAACGCAGAGCAATACTCATGAGCGAAGACTCGCGGTGCCCTTCTGCGCTAGGCAGTGGTGATATCCCTCGGAGGGAACCTAAAGCCCTGGAAGGCAAAGTGACATGGCTGCTGGGGTCACGTCGCCGGTGGCAGGGAAGGGCTGTTCCGAATTCAGCCTCTCGTGCTGTCACCGCCGACCCCGCTGCTTCAGGGAGGACAGACGAGCTAAGAAACGCAAGGCGTCTCTTTTCTCCAGAGCCTTTGGCTCCTCGCTTGAAGCCAGCCTTGCTGGGAGCTCTAAGACGGGCGGTCCCCTTGCCAGCTTGTGGGCAGCGGGATGGGTCGGTCTTTAGACTCCGGCAATCCCAAGCTGTTGCCCAGTGGTACCAGCATGGATCTAACGGGCCTGACTGGGAGCACATCAGCGGCTGCTCCCCATCTGACAGCACCTCGCATGTGGTATGCTGGAGGAAGGCGTGATGCAGCAACATAATCCCCTTCCTGCTGGGGAAATTCCCTCTTCGCATGGTGCTGAGCTGTACGAGTTTCGGCCCCGCTCATCAGCAGTTTTTCTACTTCCTTGCCAGTGTGGACAAGGCTCTTTTTATCTGCAGATGTGTGCGGTGCATTCCTGACTCCGCCACGCTCGTTGGAGAGCAGCGGTGAGTTCCACGGGTTAATTAGCGGTTGCATTTAAAAGAGGAAAAAGCAGCACCCTGTCCTGACTGGTCAAGGTGTGACATTAGCAGTCCCACGCAGGCGGCTCTCATGAGGTTTCCAAGTTCTCAAAGCTTCCCATCATGCGGGGGACGTCTGAGCTTGTGGATGAGATGCCAGACTCCAAACCTAGCGATTTCCCTCTAGCACCTGCACCCAAACTGGCATCGCTTGGTCTTGATGTCATTATTTGCAACACGCTGGAGGCCTGGTTGCAGCCTAGGATCCGGCTGCACGGGATGCATGGGATGCACAGGACGGTCCCTGCCCCAAAGAGCTTGCAGCCGAAGCTGGTGGCCGCCTGTGACACGAGGAATCTCTTATTACTGGTTTTGATCTGCGCTCCTGGCGATCAAACACAGGAGCCTGCTGGGATGTTGATCCACCTCCCCGCCGTTACTGAATCAATTAAAATGATTTATATGGAAGTGGCTGGGAGATGGCAGTTCCTTTTGGAAAGGAACCGAATTGGTGAAGGCGACCCGCGCTCTGACGGGGTCCTGGCACGCGGTTCATGCAGCGGGGTTATCGCGGGTAGCAGCGAGCAGGCCCAGTGTCAGTGCAATAGCAGTGGGGCTCAGGGCAGCCTCGGGGAGCCAGGCAATGCCCCAGGCAAGTTGTTAGCGAGAGACCTAACAGTAATCAGTCCCTAAGCCGCTGCATCAGGCCTGCTTCTTCTCTCACCCTGCCTTATGCTTCAGCAAGAAGAAACCTGGCTCAAAACTGAACTCAGGTCCTCCTTGCCTAGCAGGTGTCCTTGAGCCAAGGGCTGGTAAAGTCAGGGCAAAAAGTCCCGCTGGGGGTGAGAGCAGGACTGGAGCTAGGGTTGCCAGCTCTGCACCTATTCCGGGAGGTTTCCACAACGCCAGCGTGCCCGCCTGCTTCGTATATCGGGGTTGCAGTGCATAGATTTTACATCAGGAAGGCAAATGCACATTTTACATTTAAAAACCCACCATATAAATTGGATTCAACAATTAATGCTTATTTTAATGAACGCCCTATCATCTCTCTCCCAGGTGACTCTCAGCAGTCTCCTGGAGACTTGTATCTAATTCCTGGAGACTCCTGGGCAAGGCTGGAGAGTTGGCAACCCTTAATTAGCATTGTATAACGGGACTGGCGTAGGGCTGGGTATCCGCTCACTTGTGTTTCACGCCTGGTGCTGCTCGAACACCTTGGGCGCTTGATTTCGAAACCTGCTTCGATTCAGCACGTGCATCATTGCCGCACAGAAGAGCGAGAGAGGAAGGCGTGTGCCTACATGCGTTGCTGAACTGGACCTTCGCACGTGTGCTTAGTCACCGAACACTTCCAGTACAGCCGCATCCGAGTCTCCTGGCGCGGACTGAGCCCAGCTCCATGCGTTCAACGCCTCGCAAGCATGCTACATACCACTTACCTTCCCTAAGACGGGAAGGGGAAACCATGCAGAGAATTCGTATGCTTACAAGTTATGGTTACGTTAAAGAAACCAGCGCATTTTATTTCAGCCGCTGCTATGATTTCTTCCTTGGCTTTAAAATTCTCCCTTGATTTGAATGTTGTCCCAGACGCTCCAGCACAGAAAATGAAAAGCATAAAGGCCCCGATTCAGGGAAGTGTCTTAAAGCACTTGCTGAAGATAGGATGTCGACAGGACTTACACACTTAAAGCAAGCGTTTATTTAAACACTTTCCTGAACCACAGCTTGCTGGCTGGCTGCCCCCCCCTTAAGTTCCCCCAGCTCTTGTTTTGATCATGAATGAGGGAAAGTTGTGAAGCCCCCAAAAGTTCATTGAAAGACAGGATTTAAGCCCAATCCTCATCCTGAAAGTGAATCCAGATGACTGCTGCGGAAGAGCTCTCTCCTTTGTAGTTTGCTTGGGCAAATGCCATCACTGCTTCTTCTGTCTTCTGGCCCAAATCATTTTCAGGACTGCAGCTCTGCCAGGAATCCTCCAGACTCAGAGTCCTTAGAAACCCCCCGCACCCTCGGGCCCTAGCTTGGGGTTGGGTTGGTAAACCCCATGAAACTCCCCTTCCCCCCCCACTTCAGTCCTCCCACCCGCTGCCCGCCCCAACGCTGCCCATCCCCAAAACACCCCAGCCTGGGAGACAGTACTCCTGCGTGTTTAATTTGGATGGGTATTTTATATTTCCATATCCTGCCATCTGCATGGGCTTTATTATTGCTATTTTTTTAAACACTGAGCACTTCTTACAAGGTTTAATCTGTAACATGAGCCCTCGCGAGCCTGCTCAGGCATCTGCCCCTGCAATCCTCGGAGCACGGCAAGCCAGAGACACCCTTCGAGAAGCAGAACTGAGACGAACGATTATGCATTAGCGATGGGCAGGGAAAGGGGAGGATGGCAGACGCTGCCCGACTGAGAAGACGGCTCAGTGGTGAAGAAGAGGAAGGTTGGGAGGGGAGCGTGGCCCAGGTGCGCAGGAGGATGTGCTCAGGTTTGGGACTAGTGGACAGACAAATTCCTTCTTTGGCTAAGATCAAGTGAGACTGGGGGCATCTGAACCCCAAGGCCTTGCATGCAGGATGATGCCCAGAATTCGGGAGTATCCAAAGCCCCAGACAGACGGCCCAGGAGGAAGGCTTCTTGCCGGGTGAGAAGAGCGGCACAGCGCGCTCAGCCCAGTTTCGGGACCCAACTACACCAGCAGACTCTCCCTGTGCTTGAAGCAGGGTGTTTGCCTCTGGAAGCTTGCAAAAAACTATATTCCCAACTCTTTAGTTGGTCGAAGAGAAGACATCACATCGACCCAACGACCCTTGTCAGAGCTCCACCACGCAATCCAGAACGCATTTGGCCTTGACGCAGATGGTAAAAAAACCCGGACAGAAAAGTTTGCTCTGGGGGCAAATCACAGCTCAAAAACTACTGGGTTTTGGGTTTAATAAAACACACGCAGTGTGGGCCTTTCTCTGCATGAAATCATTGCACTCTGGAGCATTCCCGCTCTTATTTTTTTTCCTGGGGCTTGCTCTGAGCCAAAACCCCTGACTTCACGGCTCCCCAACTGGCCAGCGATAAATGTAGCCGGAGTCTTGGCTTGTGGCAGGAATCGGTTCCCAGAAAAGGCTAGAAACGATTCTTTCAGGGATAGTGATTGTAGCCGTGTTTCGTCTAAAGGCACAGGCAGACAAAACTCTTGGGGTAGAGGCGCTATCTTTTATTAGACCAACTAGACAGTGGTAAAAAGAAAACTCTTTTTCTGCAACTATCTAGTTGGTCTAATAAAGGATCTCGCCTCTATCCCAATAAAAATGCTTCTTTGCAGCCACCAGATAATTGCACTTTTTTTTCTCTATTTGCAGCTATCTAGTTGGTCGAAAAGACATCACACCTCTGCCCCAAGAGAAACACTTCTCTGCAGCCACTAGTTGCAAAACAAATTCTTTCCTTGCAGCTATCTGGTTGGTCTAATAAAAGATCTCACCTCCTCCCCAAGAGAAATGCTTCGTTGCAGCCACCAGATAGTTGCAAAAAAAAAAAAAAAGGAGTACTTGCAACCATCTAGTTGGTCTAATAAAAGACAAGGCCTCTAGCCCAAGAGAAATGCTAGCTGCAAAAACCAGTCTTTATTTGCAGCTATCTAGCTGGTCTGCTAAAAGACCTCACCTCTCTACCCCAAGAGAAACACCAGAGAGCAGCAACCAAAACTATTTGCAACCATCCAGTTCAGGGCTGGGCAAAGTGAGCCCCGGGCCGGACGCGGCCTGCCGGGCACCTAAAAGTATTAGAAATGAATATTGCCGTGCCCGCGGCTGCCTGTCACGGGGCCCTCGACGCCTTGCCGAAACTCAGTGGCCCTCGGCCCGAAATAACGCCCGCCCTTGCTCTAGCCGCTCTGATACGAGAGCTGCCCTCTGCCCACGGCAAGTGCTGCTTCGCACCCACTCGGTTGCAAAAAAGGGTCCGTCTGTGCAAGGCTGTAGCTGGTGCCTCGGCCCCAGAGCGCTGCAAGCAAGCGAGCCAGCCGCCCGGCTCGGCATCACGGTGGCCGGGCGGCGAGGAAGCGCCCCGGCCCGCACCCCGAGGGCGGCTCCGCGGCCCCGCCGCCGGGGGGGGCTCGCACGTTTGCTGCTCAGCGCACTTCTTTGCCCCGCACCCCGGCCAAGCCACGCCCAGGGGCCGGCGGAGGCCCCGCCCCGGCCAGCCCCCATTGGCGGAGCCGCGCGGCTCCAGCTCGTGGCTATGGCTGCGGAAAGGTTGCCTTGGCCACGCATCCCTGTGTGAATGCATGACGTCCGCAAGGCTGGCGCCAGGCTGTCTGGAGCTGCGAGTTAGATCAACACAGCTGGAGGGACAGGGACACAGCTGGGCAAAGGGAGCAGATTCCTCAACAAAAAATAGGCTTGTGAGAAAAGTTCTTCAACAAAAACAGTTCAAACAAAAGCCTTAATGACATCCTTTCATAAAAATAAAAAATGCGGGGCGGGGCGGGGGAGCGGAGTGGGAACAGGCCGTCCGGGGGCTGCCGCGGCGGGCGGGCGGGCGCGCACGGGGGAGGGGGCGCAGCCTCGGCCCGCTCGCACGGCTCCCTTGCGGCGGGGGCCGCGGGCCGCGGGGCTGCGCACAGAAAGCGGGGCGCGGGGCTGCTCGGCGGCGAACGGGGCTCTGCGGCTTGCAGCCAGCCCCTTCTTCCTTGGGCGGGCTGGTGGAAGAGGTGCCGTCCGCCCAGACACCGGCTGCCGCCGCCCCGCACCGCGCCGCACGCAGCCCCCGGCTCTGGAGCGAGCCCGGGGAGAGCGCTCGCCCGGCCCGGACGCTGCCCGGGGCCGAAACATCCTTGCAACACGCTGAGACCTCTGCCCCTCGACCCCCGCGGGGACTGCGGGCAGGTTAGCCGGCCTGGTGCAAAGTCTCGTGGCACTTTTATTTCCTTATTGCCTCTTATTTTAATAGCCTCGAAAACGAATCCAGAAAAAAAGAGTCTGCGTGCCAAAGCGTGAAAACGGGCAGAGTCGAAAGGATCTCACAGGAAAGGGGAAGAAACCAGTTCGGTTAACAAAAACCCATTCTCTGCCTCCACAGCTACACTCCCAGCACGCTTGTAAAAAGGGTCAGCAACAGGCAACTCCGCCTTTCTGAGAGAGGGGCTCCCTTTAAAACCTGCCCCCTTGCATGAAGCTAGCAAGCACCCAAAATAAAAATAAACACATGCATGTTAGAAATAATCCCATTGTGAAACGAAGAGCTTGCTTAAAAACATGGGAATTGCAACTCTAACCATGGTCATACACAGGGGGCTGGGGAAAGGATTTCTCCAAACCTAGCTAAATGTCAGAGCAGAAGAGACAAAAGCCAAAAAACACAGGGTTTTTGGGTCTGTTGCAAAAAAAGAGATGAAAAAAAAACCCCACACTGGAACCTGGGCAGCTCTGGAGTACATTGGTTTTGCAGGCAGAAGTAACGCACTCAGGTGCCCTTGTCTCTCCCCCCCCTTCCCCCCCCCCGAAATAACACAGCATTCACAGAAATAGCAAGCAAGGGATTTTTTTCAAGCCATTACTAGGCTAGGGGGAAAACCAAGTGGCATTTACTATTGTCATCATAGGCCATAACGTTATTTCCAGAGCAGACCGCTCTCCCTGGCAACGAATCGAGTCCAGACTCACTCTTGCTGGGGATGCAGGTCTGCGCCCCTGGACCAGCAACCAGGTAGGCGACTGCCCCATCCCCTTGCCCACAGGCTTGCAGATAAAGAATTGGTTTTGCAAATATCTCGTTTGTGTAATAAAAGGCATCACCTCTGTCACCAGTTCTGATTCCTTCTGCCTGTGCCTACCTGTGCCCCGTCACCTTGGTGCAGTTTGCTAGGCAAGGTGCACAGAGACTGGTACAGTACCCCTTTTCCTCCCC
This sequence comes from Caiman crocodilus, assembly GCA_030014935.1. Classification (NCBI taxonomy): domain Eukaryota; kingdom Metazoa; phylum Chordata; order Crocodylia; family Alligatoridae; genus Caiman; species Caiman crocodilus. Next base: position 1,789,695 of record JAGPOW010000145.1, read on the forward strand.
CCTTCCTTTAAGGGCTGGCATCTCCCTTGGGATTGCACCCTGCTACTCCCAGCTGAGTGGCTTCTGCGTTTGCCCTGGTGC
>JAGPOW010000145.1:1789875-1851200 GCA_030014935.1 Caiman crocodilus
GTTTGCCCTGGTGCTGGAGCGGATCAGACCCCGGCTCTCCTGGGTTTGCCCTGGTGCTGGAGCGGATCAGACCCCGGCTCTCCTGGGTTTGCCCTGGTGCTGGAGCGGATCAGACCCCAGCTCTCCTGGGTTTGCCCTGGTGCTGGAGCGGATCAGACCCAGCTCCCTGGTCTGCTCTGGAGTCCCTAAACTTTCTGAACTCAGTTCATTGCTTCCAACATTACTACCCCTCCCCTTTTATTCCTGTTTCCTATAAAATAAGCCTCTACACCCCCCTTCTCCCCTACACACACACACACACACTCCCTAAATGTTTCCACAGTCACAGTTGCTGACCCAAATCTGTTTTCTCCATCGTAACCTCAGCTTTACCGCAATTAATTTTTTTTTTCTGGTCACAAGATAATTCCTGACGCCAGAAAGTCTGGAGGTCATATGAGCAGCAAATTGAGGAACAAGGCGGCACTAATTTCTTACAAGACCCCCCTTCAAAAAAAAAGTTTAAAAAATCCCTCTCTGCTGCTGGGGGAATTTATGGGCTCTGGAGCTGGCGGGGCTGCAGCCGGGTTGGGGCTTTTCTGGGCAGCCTTGGCCATCTCGAGCCGCTCTCCCCAGGAGGGAGGAGCACTTTTTCGCAACGCATTGCCCATGTGCATGGGGGCTTGCACCGGGGGGGCTGCTTTTGTAGCGGGGCCCTCCTCATCCGTGATCAGCGCTTCCTCATTCCTTTCATGTTCTCGCTTTGGTGTCAGCCCAAGCCGATGCAAGGCTGCTTTGCCATTGAACCATCTTGCAGAGGCTCCGGCCAGCATTTCCCCTGCATGTCATCGCGGGGAGAGAAACCGGGGAGGGAGATTTGCATAGAAAGGGGTGGGGCGCCCGGCCCCGCTGCGGTATATAAGGGGCGGCGGTGGGCTGCTGCGCCGCATAAGAGCAGCGCGGGGCGTGCGGGCGCGGAGCGGGGTGCGGCTGGCGGGGTGCAGCAGCGTCCGCGCGGGGTGCAGCCGTCGGGGTGCGTGCGGCCCGCCGCCGTCGGGTGCCCGGGGCTGCGCGGCCCGCCGCCGGAGCATGAAGGCCATCAGCCCGGTGCGCTCCGTGCGGAGCTGCTACGAGGCGGTGTGCTGCCTGTCGGAGCAGAGCCTGGCCATCGCCCGCGGCAGCAGCAACAAGAGCCCGGCGCTGGAGGAGCCCATGAGCCTGCTCTACGACATGAACGACTGCTACTCCAAGCTGCGCGAGCTGGTGCCGGGCATCCCGCCGGGCCGGCAGGTGAGCCAGGTGGAGATCCTGCAGCATGTCATCGACTACATCTTCGACCTGCAGATCGTGCTGGAGGAGCAGGCGCAGCGCCCGGCGCCGGCCCCCGAGCCCTCGCTGCTGGCCCTCAAGGTGCGGCCCCGGCTTGCCTCCCTCCCTGCCTCCCTCCCGAGCCCCCGCCCGCCCGGCCTGACTCTCCCTTCTCTCCGCAGGCCGCCGAGCTGTGCTCCAAAGACGAGAGGAGTTTGTGCCACTGATGCCTCCCTCCGCGTGCGGTAAGCGGCTCGGGGCCTCCTCCTCCTCCTCCTCCCCGCCGGCAGGAAGGGCACGGTGCCGCCACTACCGCCCAGCCTGCGGCTGCCGCCAGCGGCCCTTGGCAGGGGCAACCGCGGGGATTGGGGCCTTTCTTTCCCCTCTCTTTCCAAGCTGCTGAAGGCACTGGCTGGCATTGCTCCCCTTCCTACTGGCATCCCTTGCGATCCCTGATGTTTCCAACTGCCTTGCAAGGGCTCTTAAATGATTACAGCAGCGAGGACAAGGGGGTGCCGTTTAATCATTTGAGATGCCTTGCCGAGGCAGTTGGAAACGAGAGTCCCTTACAATCATTGGGGATCCCTTTGCAAGGGAGTTGAGATCAAGCGGCACCCCCTTGTTTGCAACTGATTATCTTGGCAAGGGAGCTAGGTAGGAGAAGGGCTTGTCTTTCCCTTGAGCTCCATCTGCAAGGGAGTTGGAAACAAGGGGGTCTCCTTTAATCAGTTGGGATCCCCTGTGTAAGGGAGTTGGAAGCAAGGTGGGGGGGTTGGTTGGGGCCGAGCAGGGGAGTTGGAAACAAGGGGTCAGTTCAGATCCCTGTGCAAGGGAGGGAAAAACAGAAGGGCCTGTGCTTTGAGATCCTCCTGCAAGGGAGCTGGAAACAAGGGGTGTCCATTTGAGCTGTTTTTGGCAAGGGAGGTGGAAGCAGAAGGGGATGTCTTTTATTGGAGGTCCCGGTGCAGGGGGGTTGGAAAGAAGGGGCTGGCCCCTTCCCCCTCCCTTTTGGTGCCAATTAGCAAACACCCAGCCGAGTGTTGGTTCCCGATTCGTTATCAGCTGGAGGTAAATACAAGTTTCCTCTCTGGCGCCAGGCTGTCTGCAGACCTGCCTCTGATCTGCTCTGGAGCTGACATGTCTCTTTCCTTCTCATCCCCCCCCTTCCCCTCCACCCTATTCAGGCTGCAGGTGTGGGATCACAACACTTGGAGAGAGGAGGGAGAGAGCAGACTTTAACCCCCTGCTTCCAATCCTGGAGAGCCCTCAGCCTTTATCTCCCAGCTACCGCGTCTGTGCGAGGCGTCTCACCAAGCGTTGGAGGCTGCATTTGAATTCTCTAGCAACTCTGTCCATTCCACCCCCATGCCCCTGTTTTTTGTTTCATATTTTTTCCCCTTTCCTTTCTACCTGCCCCGAAAAATAAAACTACACACAAGGAGCAAGGCTTCGGCTTCTTCCTCCCAAGGTGAAATGGAACTGGAGTCTGCATTTGAACTGCCTCGCTGCACAAGGACTCAAGGAAAACTGAGGCTTGGACCATTCCCTGCTGAACATCAAGTTACCTGCACTGCAAGCTCGGGGTTATGTTAGTTAAAAGAAAAAAAAAAAGCCCAACTATACTAGACTTTCCCACTCATTGCATATATATATATCTATTTTTTAATGTGGATGGACATAAATGAGACAATTCTTTTAATAGACTTGCAGAGATGAAGCTGTATGTATATTTTGGATTATAGCGTGATTTTTTTTTTAAGTCCTTTTTTAAAAGGGGGTGGAAGGGGAAGCAATGGGTGTCTGATGCCTTCAAGAATACAAAACTGAGCTGTTTTGGGGCTGTGGCCTCATGTTTATTGTTGAACTCTATAATAGAGTATGACTTTTGTACCTTTTTTGCAGGAAGGTGAATTTCTGCAGTCATGCATTGTACTTGCTTTATAAACTTTTTATAAAAGTTAAAAATTTTTACGGAATAAAATGTTAAGGTTTGTTCTTTTTTTGGTTTTTTTGTTTATTTCCTTTTGTTTGCTTTTTAAAATTCAATCTGTCCGAGAGGAAAAGCCAAGTGGGCATGTTTGGTGGTGGTTTCTACTTATTTCTCTATTACAAACTTTGGGGAGGGACAGAGAGAAATGGGTAGGCCCCAGGAATGAGACCAGTATTGCCAGGAGTCGGTTGCTCTGTCCCTTTCGAGCCGCCCGAAGCAGAGGGGTGACACTGAAATACTGATGAGGATAAGGGGCCCAAATGGTTGCATAGCACCAAATACTACTCTTCCTAGCACCAAATCTTACTGTTTGTCCCTACAATGTTAAATGATGTAAGAATTAAGCCCATGTTGCTGCATTTCCTGGGGCAGGAGCTCGGCAGGCATTTCTTGGGCTGTGTTCTAGCAAATACAATGAAGAAAAGGCTTTCTGTTGGGCATAAGGCTGCTACACAGAGAGCAGCTGAGCTGGGTTGTGCCCTAGGTTAGTTCCAGCAGGATCAGCCATCACCCAGTGAGGCCTGAGGCAAGAGTGCAAACTATTTTAATTAACCCCTTGAGGTTTGTGGGGTTTGGAGGAGGGGAAAAATGACACTTGAGATTTAGAAGACCTAAGGGGAACTCCCTCTAAAAAAATAAAGCCTGGTCTAGGACAGTGCTGGCCTTGTGTTAGAAAATCCAGCCTGCTGCAGAAATGACTGCTCCATTGCTAAGGTCCAAGGGCAATCCTGGCCGGCCCTGTAGGGTAGTCCCCCAGCCTGGGAAACTGCGGCTGTAATCCTGCCTGAGCCCAGCTTCTTTCCCACTGAAGCTGTTCAGACTTGCCGCCTTTAGGCTGCTTGAGCCAGCTGGCTTGAAGTGCTACAATGCTTTCCCTGCCTCCTTTCTTCCACCCCTTGTGATGGCAAAGAAGTCAAGCCCTGCAATCCGGCACGTCTTCGACAGCAGCTGTCATGAGATGCATGTTCCAGGAAGCCAGTTCCCTCGATGGAACAACTCCTGCCGGGTGCACCGGAGCCAGCAGCAGGAACGTGCTACGGTGCTGCCTGGGTCTCCTGTAGGCCGTGTAATGCTGCCCTTTCCTGCACCAAGGATGTGTTTGGCCCGTTGTGTGTTGTAGATTTAAAATGTGTTTCTTAATTAAAACAAAAAAATAGCCAAATTAGCATGTCACCTGCCACTAGACCAAGTCTGTGCTCTTGCGGTTCCAGTACGGGGGTATTAATAAAAGCATCCGTTACGGGGAAGAAACCTGTGTTTGGGCCCAATTTTCCCAAGTGCCTTTGTGCACCTACTTCTGCTTCCCCGTGCTAGTTTTGGAGAGCCTGGCTATTGACACCCTGCCCCTCTAGCAATACGTGGTGGCCTCCGGACTCTTGTGCTGCGCAGCTATGTCTGGTTGCTTTGCCGTTGGTGGATGGAGGCCAGGCAGCGGTCCTTGAAGGCCCGCTATGGTAGATGGTCCCCAGCCTTTTCAAGGCAGTAGATGTGGGGTTAGTGATGTGTGGGAACTGCACAGCCTTGGAGGAGAGAGGCCTCAGCAGCTCCCTAGGCTGTCTCCAACCCAAACCAAAGGGACGATCTTGTACTATCAGTTGCCTAATTCCAGGGGAGTTTCACGCCGCCTCCCTTCTCTGACTTCAGACCCTCTCTCGCTTCACTCAGTGACAAGGATGTCTTAGGGTCAATCTCTTTTATTGGACCAACTATGTATGTATCCCAGTTACATAGCTGGCCCAATAAAAAATACATCCTTGCCTCTCACATAATTCCTGGACTATCACAGCTCCGACATCACTCTTATACTCTGTGCAAATGAATTCACCAGGTACCCGCCGAAGTGGGGATCTAGGAACAGGGATCAGGGTCGTGCCCCAAGCAGTGGATCTAGCCCTTAAATCCAGGGGCTTGCATTACAGTTACAATGATCCCTCCCAAGGTCCCATTACCACCAGAACTGCATACAGCCCAGAGCCTGCTCCAAGCCCCGGCCAGCCAGCCCTCCTCGTCCAAATGACGCGAACCTTCAGCACTCTCTGCAATAGCTGGCCAAGGCGCTGCGGTTTTCACTAGTATAATTTTACAGGTTTCCACTGGCCTTGACAAATGGCCTATCACCCAATTCAGGTGTGGCCCTGTCAAGGGATGCCAGCTGCACTGTCACAGCTGAGCTGTAGCTTGGGCTGAGATGGGCAAAGGTGGGGGACTGGCTAGATGGAAAGGGCAGGCATGTGTTTGATGGGAGTGGGGTTGGCCGAGGCCAGTATGGTTGTATAGGGACTTGCATTCATTCACATCGCTGATCCACCAGCTCGTGCTCACTCCTGCCTTGCCTGGGCTCCCCTCTCACGCTGGTGCCAACAGGCCCATGGCAGAACGAAGCCCCTGGCTCTCCTTTGCTTCCTGGGGGCAGCTCTGTTCCCAGCTTCTCAAAGGGTGCAGGATGCAGGTCGCTCTGGAGATGCAACGATTGAGGTATTGCAAGAGATGGCTGGTGATCTGAGGAGGATAGGAAATGTCTCCCAGCCGTAGTGTTTGGCAGGGGATGGATGTAAGCAACAGTCTTTCTCCTCTGGAGCCATGGTTGACACATGGCTTGATGGGTCACTGCTGTTTGAGTGGGTTTGTGGGTGTCTCTGCGATGAACTGGGGCTCTTCAGCTGGTTCCCATTTAGTGATGCTTCTCCAAGGCCTGGGAAGGCGTGTCCTTGCAGGCTGCAAACTGTGTAGCCCAGTGGGCTGGGGACTTAGGAGACCTCAGGCTTTACTTTAATCAGTGCTACTGATCTCTCGTGTGACCTTGGGCAAGTTCTCACACCTCCCTGCTTTCCTCCTCTATCCCTTTCTATTGAGCTGGTCAGCTTTCCAGGGCAGGGGCTCCAACAAGCCAGCGCTGCACATCTGCTCAGGGCTTTCCTTTTGGCACCAGCCGCAGCCCGTTCTCACTGTCCCTGGGCCACCCAATCTGGTCTCTGGCTCTGCAAACAGCTCGTGAGCTGCCCTACGCTTGGGTGGTCTGTGCTGTCTAGGTGCATAGGCCCTTTACTCGGCCCCAGAGCTGCTCCGGTGAGGGGTGACTTGGACGTGGGGCTGGGACAGTCTCCGTCTTTACAGCCCACAGACGGGAGGGATGAAGTCCAAACGGCCTAACTCTCAAACGGGGTCGGTGCTGGGGACACGCAGCCAGCCCAGGGGGAATCCACTGGGGACCGGCTACCGCGTTACACTCGCCAAGGCCCAGGAGAGAAATCCAACCAGGGCTTCAGGAATCACTCAACACTCAGCTGGGTCTGGGCACCAAACACACCCCCGCCTCTCCCCATGTCTCCTGTGATCTGCCATGAACACAGCTCTCGAGTTAAGGCCATTTTCTTTTCTCAGTTTTGTGTCTGGGGCCACGCCGGTTCCAAATTCTACCAAGCCCACGCGTCTGCATGGCGCTACCCTGGGTAGGTCTCCTCCCTCTCAGCTATTACGCCAGAGGCTCCCAAATCCATGGCAGGCATCCCACATGAAGGCCCCAAGCCTAGAGGCCTCGGAGTCCAGATGCGCGCCCGTCTCGCCTGCCCTGAGCCAAAAGGCCAGAGGAGCAAGCTACAGGGAAAGGCTGAGAGCAACCCTCCCTTGCCAGGAGCCGTGCGTGCAGCAGAGAGCCTCCGTGGGGAAGCATCCGTAGCCCCTGGCAGGTCAGCCTCCAAAGCGGGGACCAGCACTGCAGGGAGTCTCCCAAGGCCCAGGAGAAGGGGGTCTCCTCCAGTAACACCACCTCGGGGCACTTTCCCTGCCCAGGACCTGAGCCGTTTGCAGTAGGGCCAACCTGTCCGTAGCACAGTCCCCTGCCTACCTGGTCCAGGGGAAGATTGCCTCCTCCTGAATTGCCACGTGCCTCTTCCATCCTGTTGCTCAGGGGTCACGCGAGACCTGTGGCGGTAGGTCCAAGGTAACCCCTTGTTCTGCATGATGGGAGGATACGCGCTCTTCTGGCAGCGCTGGCACGGGCACATGCCTCATCCCACCGGCTCCATCTCGCTCGTCTTTCTGGCTTCCCCTCCCACACCTTCCTTGCTATCAGCTCGAGCTATGTGGGGGAAGGATGGTGGGTGGAGCTGGAAGGGGTTAGACACAGATCCCTGTGTGCATGAGCCAGATGTCAAGGTGACATCAAGGTCATGGTGGAGGTATTCGAAGCCCAGCGCTTCTCATGCTAGGTTATTGTGTTAGCATTCGTGGCTGATGACGGGAATCCTGCATTGCAGGCCAGCCTCTGCCCCCAACCTGGAGTGTAACCTTGGATGAGTCATGCGGGGCAAATTTTTCCAAGCAGGTGCTAGGAGTTAGGCCACTACCAGAGCTGTCTGCTTTCCAGCTCTCACGGGTTTCAGGCAGGCGGAACTGAGATACTCAGATACCGAGCCCGCTGTCTGACCTCAGGGCAAGCCTTTTTTCCCTTTATCTCCCCGCGCCCTTCTGCAAAATGCAGGCTGTCGCCCTGACCCCAGCATGCCGGGGACTGGGAGGGGGAACCGGCCCGGTTTGCGAAGCTCTTGGGCTGGAAGGCGCTAGGGTTATTATTTTGACACCCGTCCCTTTTATCTTCAGTCTGATTCGAGTTACCGGCTCCTGCTGCTCTGGTGCCTTTGGGGGGAAGCGATGGTGAGAGAAACAGCCTCATGCAGGCCCTTGGATGCCCTCGAGGATGATGATGGTGGAGGCCCTGGGAACACAGACGCAGACGGAGGATCAGGCTCACTTCTGGCCCCGGCTGGGACTGAGACGTGGGCAAACAGGCAGCTCCTGACGGCTTTGCAGCGAGGCAGACGGGAAACGGGGGCCGTTCTTCTGCCTGCTTGGCAAAGCATAGCCAGGGAAGCCCCTTCCTCCCCAGGGCTGGGTGCTGTGGACAAGATGCAAGCAGAACTCAGGGTAGAGGTGATATCTTTTATTAGACCAACTAGATTTTTGCAAAACAAATAAATAAATCGGACAAGAAGGAGGACAGGGCCTTGTCCCGGAGCTGGAGCAGCCCATGGCTGGAAGCCGGTCGCAGCGGGGCTTGTCTCTCGCTCTGTGCCCGCTACAACGGGACTTTGATCTCCACCAGGCCCTTGCAGCGCTACTGTCTGGCATGTAATGGCAACGCTGCAAAGCAGCTGTGATCAAGCTGTCCTGACCACAGCAATCATTCGAAATGAATTTCTCCCCATCAGTCTCCAGCAGTGTCCTAGCAACGGCGCTGAGGCTGGATCCAGCCGACTCCTGTCGGCGCCTTCCTAACCAGTCCATCTAGTTCCTCGCTCGGGCAATACGGGGCAGGTCGCAAGAACTGCACGAGCCGCTTGCTTACAAGCCCGGGCCCGTGGCTGGGCACGGCAAGGGCATAGCCTGGGATTCCTGGCCCCCGGGGATGCTGTGGGGTTTAATCAGCAGCAAGGACCAGAGCGGGGAGCACGGGGGACGAGGAGCCCTGGCTCCCTTGCCTGGTGCACAGCTGGAGGAAGGAGCTGAGGTCTTTCCCTCTGGGGTGCTCTGTGCAACCTCAGTTTAGTTGCTTCTCCTTTCTGTGCCTCAGTTTCCCCATCAACAGCATCGTTCCCACATGCCTCACGAAGGCCCTGCGGTCTCTGAGCATTGCTGACATGAATGGGGGCGGAGGGTGCCTGGCACCTTTGGAAATCCAGCCTTGCCCGCCTGCCCGGAGAGTTTTGATCTTCTCCTGGAACGTGCTGGGACGAAGCTCGGGGCTGCTTTCGGCACCGTCTATGGGGCAGCCCCAGCCTTGCTCGGCGCGATTCTGTGTCCGTGTGTGCTGGTCCGCGCCGGGCGGTGCAGATGCCCTCCGCGCCTTGCCTGTATCCCAGCATCTGCCCGTCGCGGCCTGAGCACGGCTTGTTCTTTCCTGCACTTAGCACAGAAGGAAACCAGATCTGAGTGCAGGACGGGAACCGCTCACTAACCCGTAACCCCGGGCCCAGCCAGGACAGGACGCTCCCTGCCCTCATGCATACTCATGAGCAGCTGAAATTCCTGCTCCTCTAGTTACGCTGCAAACCACGCCGAGGCCAGGGACCCTGCCTTGTTACCGGCCCAGTGCTCGCGGCCAGGCGTAGCGGCTGCAGCGTCCGGGGGACCAGCATGGAAGAGACGGGTCAGAAAGGCCCTGGGGGCTTGAACCCCCCTAAACCTGGGAAGTTTCTCCTCCCTCTGCAGGGGTGCAGCAGCTGGAGGGGTAGGGTGGGGAGGGGAGCACAGGGATGCCAGGAGGCCAGACTGCATATGGCTCAGTGAAGGATGAGTTTTGGGGGGGTCACAAGACCTGGGTTGTATTCCTAGTCTTGCTGCTGGCTTTGGACTAGTTGCTCCCACACCCCAACTTCTCTCCGTGCCTCAGTTTCCCTCTCTGCAAAAGAGTCTCTCAGCAAAGGGGACCGAGGCAGGGCATCAGATGCAAGGCGATGCACACGGACGCTCCGCAGAGCTCCAGTCCTCTCTGAAGCACAGCGCCCCAAAAGGCCAAGGGCCTCCGGGCCTCTTCTCTGCTTGCTGGGGACAGCCAAGGAGGAGTTTGGGGCTTGGGGTGACATCAGCTCTCCCTTCCCGCGTGTGTGCTAAGCACTTGGAGATGCCCGGATGAAAGGCTCCCGGGCTGCTTGGCTTGGGAATTTAATTTCTGCTTAGAAATGAGGTCCCGACTGGGGGGGGGGTTGATCATTAGCCTTGGGAGCAATGTCCCACACTGCACAAATACCTGCAGATGCTCCCTCCGTGCAGCCGGTGGGGTGGGAAACATCTGTTGCACTTCTTTCCTTTGAATGGAAAAGAGCAGGATGACTGTCCCCGGTGCCCCTCCAGCGGGGAGCTTGTCTGATCCCCGAAGCTCAGCTGGGCTTGGGTGCAGAGCACGGGGACCACAGGCAGTGCTCGTCCCTCTGGAGCCCTGCAGGGCCAAGGGCTTCAGCACGGTGGCAGGAGGAGCCCGTCCTTCAGACGAGGCCTGCGCCCTGAACAGCCACTTCACATTGTGCACCGAGAGCAGGGGTGATAGATGCCGCAGCTGGACCAAATCCCAGCTCGGGTACGCGAGCGCATGCGACGGGCCCCCGCACTTCCTAACCCGAGCTGCTGCGCTGGGCGGCTGAAACCGCTGCCTGACGCACCCCAGAGGTGGCTGCAATGCTGGGACGGGCAAAGCAACCGCCCTGGCCTGTCCTGCAAGGTGTTGTGCGACTGACGGCCGGAGGGGTGAACGCGCGGCTGCATCGCACGGGTCCCGCTACGGCGACGGGAGTCCCTAGCACCTCGCTCAAAGCCCGTTCTTCTGGGGGCAGGGAGGTGGGCGGGGGGGTCACTGTCGCCTGCGGGCCCCGCCAGGCCGTGCCCTTGGACGGACGGAGCTGAAGGCAAGCGAGCGACCCAGGCCTGTAAAACTCTCCCAGGGCAAGGCCGGGGCTGCGGTCGCCTCCCCCACGCGAGCCGTTCCAGGCCCTTTCCCGGAATCGGGAGAACTCTTTCCAGGCAGTTGCAGCGCTGTGACGGCCTCTGCTCGGTGATGCTGTTGCTTCTCCCCGGCGGCGGGGACGCTGGGAAAGCCGCTGGCTGGAATCCCCGCATCCTCCACCACGTGCGCGCCCTGGGACGTGGGCTCGTGATGGGGAGCCGGGGGGCCTGTCCCTGCGGGACACCCCGGCCGGGCTTCTCCTCTCCCTCGGGAGCGGGGCGGCGGGTGCGGAGCAGCTCCCGCTTCGCAGAGAACCCCCGGGGCAGCTCCGGCTCTGGGGTCCCCTAGGCCTGCCCCCCTCTCCCGGGGCCATGGGGCTGGCTCTTACAGCGGAGCGGAGCGGGGCTGGCAGGCGGGAGACTCTTACTCTGAAGCCTTCCCCCACCTGTTTTTTAACTCCCCTTTGTGTTGCAGGGGGAAAAAAAATATTTAATGCAAAGTTGCTTTAAATTAGCAAAATCCTGACACGGAGAACAACCCCAGCCGGCTGCGCAGGGCCTGCGCCTGCTGCTGCTGGCGGGTCTTGGCAGGGCCTGGAAACTGATGCAATCAGCTGTGATTAACAGAGGGGAGAGGTTTGAGATGACAACACTCCCCCACCTGTGTTTGCCATTGTGTTCCTGTTAGCTGTTTGCAGGTGTTTGCTGGCGCCAGGCTGTCTGAGCTCCAGTCCCTGCTCCTTCCCCCTCCCTCCCTCCTGCTTTTCCATTTCCAAGTCCACTCTGCAAACAAGCCCGGAGACAGAGCAAAGGCAGCCTCCTCCTAACACTTTACAGCCCCGCTCCCTGGGCCATCAATTACCCTTGAAACCAATCTGGGGCAGATTCCGGCTCCGGGCCGTGCTGCGGGGGGAGGGGGCTGCTAATGGAGTTTGCTCTCGCTCTGTTTTCGGCTTTTCCAGAGAGCCTCCCCCCTCTCCCTCTCCCTCTCTCTTGCTCCAGTCAAAAGGGCTTGCAAGCGGTCAATAGCCCCGGGAGCGCCTTGCTCCATCCGGCTGCAGGTGGGCGCCGAGACCCAGGCTCCTGGAGGGTCCGCAGTGGGGTTCAGCCCCGGTCCCACGCGGAGCGGGCTCTCTTCTCGGGGGCTGGGATTTTTGCGAACATTAAGTAGCTTAGTGAGGTCTTTGATCCTCTGGCTGCAGGTGGGTGGTGGAGACCCGGTCTCTTGGGGGGGGGGTCCACTTTGGGGGTCCCACGTGTATCGGGATCCGTTTTGGGGGGCTGACTCCTAGGAGGAAGGGTTAACGAACCCCCTTTCTTCCCAGGTCTTCCTCCCCAGATGTCTGGGGTCTGGATTTGCGACACGGGTTAGCTTCCCCGTGCTCTGGAAACTCCCTGCTCCCCCCAGCCTCTGGCCGGGCTTGCTTCCAGCCGCTGTAATATTCCCTGTGGCATTTCCAAGGGAATACAGGATGCCTCATCCCTTCCTGTCCCGAGCGGCCGCGGGCTGCTGGGACGCAGCTGCTCGGTGCCACCCTCGGACGCCTGACTTCAGGCCCACGTAACTCGCTCTGCTCGGAGCCCGGCATGTTGTGGGTCCCGCCTGCCCCGGCTCCAGCGCCCGTTTGCTCCGGACCCTGCCCCAAGCCCCGGCGCGCGCTCGGCTCCAGAGGCGCTGTCCTTCTGGAGTTCGGAGAGGGCTTCGTTAGCCTCCAGGCTGTCACGGACGCAGCCGGTCAAGCCGATTCCCCCAAGCCCAAAGTTTCACAATCCTTTCCAGGGGAAATAACAGTACGAAGAACTCGTGAGGCCTTGTGCTCCGTCTCTGGAGCTTATGGACGGCGATCTCACGCCGCCACCTCTGCCACGATCCGTTGCCTGCTGTCATCCTGTGGGGAGGGAGGTGCGTTGTTTGGCTGGATGGGGAAACTGAGGCGCAGGGCAAGGGAGCGCCTTGCCCACATTTCCCAGCAGTCCTGACTCCCCGTGCCAGCAAATCACCTGGGCCTGACTGCTGGCCTCGTGCAGCCGTGCCATTGCCTGCGAAAGATGGGCCTCCTTTCCTGCTCCCGTGCGACGGGCGAAGTGAAGGCACGCGGTCTCTCCTGCCGCTGAAGGGAAGGAAGGGAGGGGAAGCCAGGCACGACGCAGAGCGGGGCTTCCCTGCACGGGTGGGATGCAGTCCAGTACTCCAGGGGTGAAAGCCCAACCCTCGCACTCAGGGCTGACCCCTGCCAGAGTCTGCAAATGCCTCCGAATGGGAGGATCTCGGCTACGCAATTTACGGTGCGGGGGAACTGCTTCTGGGCTCTCCCTCTGGCTTGCTCTTTTGGAAACGAGACTAAGGCGCACCTGAACCCCAAGGCGTCTGGGCTGGGGGCTTGCACGTGGGAAGCCCACCGTGGGTTTGGGAGTATCTGAAGCCCCAGGCTGGGAGGGAGGAGACTTGCTGGCGGCAGTGATTTTCCCCCCCCCCCCGAGTGCTTTGCAGGGGGGCTGGGAGGTGAGCCTCGGGGCCACCCGGACCTGATTCTCGGCCCCGTTTCACAGGTGGAGATACTGAGGCACGGCGCAGCCAAGTGATGTTCCCAAGACCCCGCGGCGCGAAGCAGTGGAGCTGGGAAGGCAATGCAGGAGTCCTGGCACCCTGCCCTGCTTCCTCACCACTTGTCTGGCTTCTGCTCGCCCGGGGGGATGTCACCGCTCCGCTCTCCTGAGCCCTGGCAGGAAACAAGGGACGTAACAGGTATTTCCATTAATGTGACGGAAATGGCAGGAAACCCTGTTACCCTCCCCGCCGTCTGGGGTCAGTGAAGCGAACCAGCCAGCAGGTTTCTACGTCTCCACCTTCCAACTCGGGGCCCGCTAATAATTGCTATTGATCATCATCGCATCCACCTCCGCGGGATTAGGCTGCCCGGAGGGTGTCGCGAGGGGAGGCGGACCCTGCGCGCAGGGGAAGCTGCAGGTCCCATCGCAAAGCTCTTTGTCAGAGGCTTCGCTCCTTTCCTGTGCAGCGGCTCTCGTTGTTTCACGCCCTCCCCCAGGGCGTCACGATCTTTAGTCCCACTTCCCAGACAGAAAAACCGAGGCGCAGAGCAGTGGAGATGCAGGGCTGGGCACACCCCCTGCCCCCCCCCCACGCAGCCTCTTGCCCTGCCCTCGATCCTGCGAGGCAGGCCCGTCCCTCGTTGTCTGGGGCAGAAGCAGCCGGGTGCTGAGATCCGTAGAGCTTGAACCCCCGTGGAGGCGGGTGCTCCTTACCGTGCACCCCCTTGCAGCCTGCTCCCCTGCCCCTGGAGGCCTGGCCCTGGTCGCTCGGGGCGGGTGCGCGGTTCCCAGGCATCGCTGTGCAAGTGAATCCTTGCAGGGATCAGGAAGGAATTCCTCCCCCCGCCCAGCGTGGCTGGCATTGCACAACGGGCCAGGTGCACTGCGTGGGTGGCTGGTGCGAGATTCCCCGGGGCCTCGGGCAGTGCTGCAGATGGGAAAGCCTCCTGGGGCAGCCGGTGCCAACCCCGGTGTGACAGCAGTGGCTCGACCCCCACTACACCTGCCCAAGCCACTGAGCTCTGCTACCACCCCCCCATCCCCTGAGCCCCCAGAATAGCTGTGCCAGGGAGATGCTGGCTGTCCCCGTGCTCCACGAGACGTGGGGGCAGCCGGTGCTAGTCCCGCTAGAGCTGTCTCCGCTACTCCCCCGAATACCGCCGGACCGCCCCCCAGCTCCCTTTGGTGCGTGTCATGCCTCAAGCATCCAGCACCCTCCTCTCCCGGCTGCTGCCCCCGGATGTTGCTGCAGGATAGCACCGGCCCCCGCCCCAGTGAGCAGGGGGCCAGCGCTGGAGAGGAGCTGGAAGCCCAGTAACCCCAGTGGGTGTGGGCTTCGGGCGGTGGGGACTGCAGGCGCTGGGGCTGGGTTGGACCCAGACCGGGCCCAGCACCAAGGGCAGTATGCCGCTGGGCTGTGGGTGCTGCGTCTGCTGCCCCAGGGGCTCTTGCTGGGGGCAGGGCTCCAGCTGGTATCCGTGGGGCGCGGCTTTGGAGCCTCCCAGCTGCCTGGCACCCAGGTCTGAGCAGGGCCCTCTCCCCCTGTTGCCAGCCCAGGGATCCTGGGGTCTCCTCCCGGCCCCCCCGCGCCCCCGGAGGGACGTTATAGCATCACTAGATGCAGCCCCCCCCCCCCCAGCTGCTGCCTGTATCAATCCCGTAACCACGGTTACGTGGGCACGACAATTAATTGCCCCTTCAATATGCAGCTGTGGGTCTCGTTAACACAGCCACGGCAGGGGAGGAATTAGCTATAATTATAGGCCTGGGCAGAGTCCCAGCTGCACCGGGGCACGCGCGCCTCGAGCCAACGGTCTGCTGGTATTTACCAGGGTTCGAGCCGCGTCTGCCAAACCTCCGCTTGGGGCCGAGACGTGGAGCCCGTGGGCAGGGGAGCTGTGGGTAGCTGCTGCCACAGCTGAGGGGTTAGGGTTAGGGTCAGGGTCCCGGGCATGGCCAAAAGGATTGGAGAAGAACCTCCCCTCGCCCCTTCCTTCCTCTGTGCCAGTGCAGGTGAATGGAGGCAGCTGGGGGCCCGAGGATGCCAGCTTCCTACAGAGCCCAGGCATCCCAGCAACACCCTCCAGGGTTGGGCAGGGGCCGGTCTCCAGCCCCGATTTCCAGAGGCAGCCCCGGACATCTGGGCCTCCAGCAAGATCGTGTCGAACCCGGTGACCCCCGCGTACCCCAGCCCCTCTCTGCACCCTCGCCGCTCAGGATCAGGCTGCATGCCAGCTGGGAACGCTTCACCCCCTCCAGCCTGCTGTGGGAAACTGGATGAACCAGGCCCCTCTCTGCCCAGCGGGACTGGCTGGCGCGGTGGGCAGCCTCACGCGCTCCGATGCTGCCCCCCCGTGGCATCCTGGCAACTCGGAGCCACGCTGGGAGTTTGGTCTCTGTCTCGCTGGCTCTAGGTTTCATATCCAAACAGGACGTGGCAGATAGCAGAGCCTTTTGGCAGGTGCGGGGAGGTGAGGTGACTTGACCAAGAGCGTGCAGGGGGTCAGTGGCGGGGGCACGTTTCTCCTGCGTCCAAGGCTGCTGCTGTAACTACAGGCCAGTCCCTGGCCGTGGCAGGGGGCTGGCTTGGCGCCCTTGCTTGTGCTGTTGTGATGGATGAAATGAGCCCACGCTGAGGTTTGTCTCCTGCCTGTGTTTACATCCAGCAGACCGGGTAGGACAAGACCAGTCCGTGGCGGTGCCGGAGCAGTGCGGCCATGGTGGGCTAGGAATGCACTGGAGGCAGGGGGGGGGTTTAGTGGGCCATCTCTTCTTTTGCACCCGCCGCGTGGTCAGGATGCGGCCCTGTCCTGGGGGGGCTCGACGCCTCCCCCGTCCCCTGCCTGCCGGCTCCCCTAGGGCCGGGGTGGGAAGCCCTGGGAAGGGGAGTGCAGGTCTGCAGGCACCGCTGATTCGTGCTGCTCTCTGCTGGGCTGCGGAGCCACTACAGCACGGATGCAGCCCGCGCGATCGCGATCCCGATCCTGGCTGGGAGCAGGGCCCTGGGGGGGAAAGACCCCCTGGGAGGGACAGCAGGCCTAAGCGGTGTGAACGGCAGGTGGCACAGTGGTTAGAGCACTGGGGGCAAGGCCTTCCTCTGCCACAGACTTGCTGGGTGGCCTTGGGCCGGTCCCTTAGGGCTGGCCATGCAGAGAAGCTCAACATTTTCCACTGGGTGTGCGGTGCTGACACGCTTTGGACTGTGGCCACCCCGTGCCTCAGTTTCCCCCCTGTGCAGAGGGATAGCAGGGCTTCACTCCTTCCTGGGGTTGGGTCCTTGGCACGGCCTGCATCAGACCCGCAAGTTCACGCTTGGCACAAATACACGCACCACCCAGGGTGGGTCTCACGCCTGCGGCTCTCCAGGCTCCTCTGTGCTTGGGCTTCTGCAGCTTGGAGTCCAGTTCAGTCAGTCCCAGGATAAAAGAGCCCGATGCTGGGCTGGTGGCGCGCATGCGGGGCACTGACCTGGTGCAAGATGCCCTTGCGCGGGTACAGCCGTGCCCACCCAAGGGCTGGGCTGGATACAACACCAGGAGGGGTCATTGCCCCTTCCTCCGTGTGCAGGCCCCACGGAGAGCAACACGGGGTTGTCTCTCGGCGGGGCGACCCCAGGCGTGGGCCCGTCTGCTGCTCCCCGACGGGGCAGGGAGTGGTGACCTCACGGCGAGCGGCACAGTGATGGCGTGAGCGAGGAAGAGGCTTCTCTGGGGTTAGAACAGTGATGTCACAATGCGGGCAGCCGGCCTGGCGCGAGGAAGCCGAGGTGCTGCAGCGGAGCGGAGATGTCTGCCCTGCCGGAGACCACCCTGGTGAGGGACGGGGGGCATCGGAGGAACGGAGGAGGTTACCCCGGGAGCGCGGGCCAGGGGACGGGCAGGGCGGCAGGCGTGGGCTGCGAGCTAGAGGAAGCGCGCGGGGCTGGCATGACCGCGTGTCTCCCCCACGCAGCAACCGGACTCCGAGCTGCCCAAGGGGAGGGAGGTGAAGAAAGCAGAGATGGTGATCAACTGGCGAGACATCGTGCGCACCCAGGTAGGCCGACCCCGTGGGAACCTCCCGGGGCAGGCTCGGGGGGGGGGGGGAGCCCTCGCCTCGGTGGTCGCCGTGGCACGTGGCTTTGACACGCCCCCGTTTCCCAGCCAGCCGCACTCTTGGGATGGGTCTGCACCCATTTTGCAGGCAGGCAGACCGAGGCCTGGAGGCCCGCGGCGCTGTATCAAGTTGGTGCCGTGGAGCACTCTGCTGTAACCGCGGCAGCTGGCGGGCAGTGTGGTGCTCACGCCGCAGCATCCTGGCTGCCCGCCGGGGTGTGTCGGGGGGTGCCCTGCCCCGCTGCAGCTCTCGGATCTCCCCCCCAGGACGACGGGACCATGGAGGAGTATGTCTCCAAGGTGTGCATGGGCCAATTCCTGAACCACTGGGCCTTCAAGGTGACGCTGGCCGGGCTCATCATGAGCAACGTCCTCACCATCGCCAGCCAGACCGACCCCAAGATCCAGCAGGTACGTCGCTGGGGCCGGATGCGGGCGAAGGCAGAGCGGAGCCCTCTCCACCCCGTGCCACGTGGAAGCAAAGCCCTGGTCCTCGGGGAAGGTGTCCTGGCTTAGCTCTCGCTTCCCACGGGGCGGCGGGGCCACGCGTCGGGCAGTAAGTCGCCTCCTCTCCTGGAGCCTCGGGCTCGTCCGTGCCCTCAGCCATGCAGGTAAAACACCTCCCCTCCGCCCCCCGCCTCGCTGAGCATGGGCTCCTTGGGGTTCAGCTGCATTGGGGTGATGGAGGGAGAGATCTGCCCCAGCGGGGACGGTGCCCGGGCAGTTTCCACGTGCCCTTCCTCGTGGCGGGGCAAACCGAAGCTTGGCGCATGCAACGGCCCCAGGTGAATACCTCCCGTTTGTATAGGGCATAAAGAAGCCCTACTCCCATGATGCACTGCCCTCAAGCAGAGGGGGTGCATCATGGGATACGTAGTCTGACCAGGGCGGCTGTGGCTGTGCAGCGTCTGGGGGGGGTCGTGTGGCTGTTTCCTGGTCACCGCATTTTTGTCATTCGGGCACCTTCCAAAAAAACCCCCTATTTTTTTGCATTCATAGAGCGATGTACCGCCCCGCTGGTTTTCCTGCAGTCTCTTCTCTGTTCAAACTCACCTCCTCTCCTTCACCCGGTCCCACCCAGGCTCGTCCCCCCTTCGGCACTGTTTCTGAAAAGTACAGCAAATCACTCTTTCTCCAGTGCACCTTTTTCCTCTTTCCTCCCTTCAGCCTCCTGCCTTTCCTTTCTGCCTCTATTCCTCTTGTAAGCCTGGGGTCAGCAAAGCATTTTGAATTGGGTGCAAGCACGTCTCAGCAGGGCTCGTGCGTGCTCCAGAGCGGAATAAGGCCATCGCCCCCCGTGCTGCGAGGCAGGACAGATTTGCTGCTCAGGTCCCGGGGGGACGCAGACCCGGCGATCGCAGGACACGAGCCGTGTCCCCTCGGGAGACTTTCTAGTTCTTTTCTTCTATTCTTTATTGTAGAACTACTTTGGGTTGTTCTCTGCCATAGATAACATTGTCCTGACTGTCCTTATCGCCGAGGTTCTGCTCAACTGGTACAAAGGATTTTGGGTGTACTGGAAGGTGAGAACTCGACACGGCGGTCTGGGTTCGAAATTCCCCGGGCTCATTGCTGTTGCTGCGTATCGCCTCCACCCCACTGGACCCCCTCCTCATCCTCTCTGTGACTCCGTTTCCCCGTCTCAGCCTGTTTCCCGTGGCCTACATGCAGGGGAGATCGCATGGCTTGGATGTCCAGCCTCATCTAAGCACCATTTATGACCGTTTTGTTTCAGATGCTCTGCAATCGAACGAAAGCAGAGCGAGGGCCTGGCCCTTTGCTAGAAGGCTGTGCAAATTTTGCCATCTAAGGGGTTAAATGACTCGTGCTGGGTGAACATTAGGGAGGTTTAGGTTGGATATTAGGAAAACACTTTCTCACTAGGAGGAGGGTGGTGAAGCACTGGGACAAGTTACCAAAAGACGCGGTGCAGTCTCCATCCTTGGAGGTTTTGAAGGCCCAGGTAGACCAAGCCTTGGCGGGGATGATGGAGTTGGGGCTGGTCCCGCTTAAAGCAGGGGTTGGACTAGATGTGCCCTCCTGAGGTCCCTTCCAGCCCTAATCTGTGATTTTTCTTTTGTGATCACAGTTCTCTACAGGCAGAATCTGTTCACGAAATCCTTGGGCATTGCCAAGGGCTTCTGGGATGGGGAGTTTCTAAAATCTGCTTTTTGAGGTGCTAGGGGCTGTGTCCCCTGCAGACTTTGCCTCGGTCCAAAGGACGCCCCCCACATTGGTCCAGCTGGCAGTGGCCCCTGCCCTTCGGGCTGGAGAATCAAAGGCAGTCCGCTGTTACTAGCCCCATCGCTCCCAGGCCGGTTGCAGAAACAGGCGTGCATCAGTCTTGCTGGGCCGTGACGGGCAGGCCTTGACTTGACTCAAAATGAGCTAATCCAAAGCTAGGGATTCATTTAGCCAGGGCCTGATTGCCCTGCACCGTAGAGCCAGCCGCGTCTGTGCAAACACCACAATTAAGCAGGGTTTACATCCATGTCGCCTGGATGCTAGTGACTGCATGAGGGAGCCTGCTGGAAACCTTTTAGCAACAGACCTCAGGGCGCTCCATCAAGGCACGCGGCATCACTAAACCCATCTCGCTCGCTGGGGAAACTGAGGCCCAGAGGGAAGAGGAACCTTATGCCATCTTGCACAGCTCATCTGTGGGCGAGGTGGGACTAGGTGACACCAGGTCTGTGCTCTCTGCTGCCTCGGGGCAAAGTGCCCAAAAAGCACTTCTGACTTTTCAGTTCCTGGACTGGATCCACAGCTGGGGCCAGACGCGGCATGGCACTGATTTCCCTGGAGAGCTGTGCCGCCGAGGGTCTGGCCCTGGCTGTCGCTGGTCTCGGCTCTGAGACGCCTCTCACACGACGGTGGTTACGATTTGTATCGTGGCCGCGCGGAGGGCCCGTTGGATGAGGGCATCCGGGGCTCGGCGCCGGGCCGCGCTCCTGGACTGGATCCAGGTTTGAAGCCTGTCGAGTGCTGCTCCGTAACGGGGCTCGTTTCCTCGCAGGATGGCTGGAACATCATTGACTTCCTCATCGTGCTGTATCTCGTCGTGGGGCCGGCTATCCCTCTGCTGAACGACCAAAAGGTCTTTAAAATTCTCCGGTAGGGACACAGCTCCTTTATCTTTGGGCCTTGATCAAACCCCCGCAGGGCTGGGTCCATGTCCCATTGCTTGGTCCGTATCCCAGCGGAGCCACCGGCTGGATCAGTAGCTGCTTTCTGAGTTCAAAGCCACCCTCCCACCCAACCCGAGCAGCCCAGACTATTAGGTTGCACCCAGTTAACCCAGTACTGAATCCAAGAACTTGCATCCTTTCCAGAAAAGCACTGAGTCTAGATATGAAGCTATCCAGAGAGCCCCTCAACTCCCAGGGTTTTTGCCCCAGTGGCAAATTCTCCTCCCTGCTACGAATCCATGCCGGGCACGTGAAAGACCCCGCCGGTGCCTTCTCCCTGTGCAGGCTCCTGAATCTCCTTTCCTCGCCGCGTTCTTTGAAAGCAGGGGAGCGGTGTTAGTCGAGCCTCTGGCTGGGGGGTGTTGTCCAGCCCTTCACTCGCTTCTCCGGCTTTTCCTCTGCTTCTTGCCCCAAGCTCTTAGCATCACTTTTACACCCCGCCATGGTTGTCAGGGTGACGGGGGGGAGAAAGCAAGGAGCCCCTCTCACCCGCGAGCCCAGGCGTCCGTCAGGGCCATCCAGGACCCAGCACCCCCAGGCTGCCCATGCATCCCCCCCTGCCTGTGTGATGCGTCCCTCTGCCCCTCCCAGGGTGGTGAGGCTGCTGCATGTCTGCACGCTGGTCAAAGGCCTGGCCCGGATGATCCGAGTGATCCTGCGCTCCACCCCAGACATGTTCAACATCATGGTCCTGCTCTTTGCCATCATGCTGGTGAGTGAGTGCACTGGGTGGCTGGGTTTCTCCCTCCTCTGTCCTCTCTCACGGTCCCTGTGCTCTTCCCCTCCTCTCTTATATGGGCGCTTGTACTCGCCACGTGTGTGCCTGCCGCGGCTGACGACTGCTGTAGACATCCCTGAGCTGGCCCCGGGGAGCTGCTATCAGGCACCGTAGCACAGGCACTGAGCAAATAGCTCCTTGCGGGGTCGGGGTGCAGCCTGTGCAAGCGCTGCGCTGCCCCAGCTGCATTGCAAGCAGTTCCTGAGTGCGCTGGGACCAAGCCACGTGTTGTGCCATGTCTTTCCTCCCCTGCTTCTCCTTCCCTTTTGTTGGCTGTGAGGCCTGGGGCAGAGGTGAAGCTATCCCAGTTGGAAATGGCATCACAGAGCCTTCATCTGAGCCTGGGGAGTGGTCTCTGCAGGGACCACATAGGGTTGCCTGTGGGCTCACCTGGGCATTGGAGATCTCCATGGGTGGGGGATGCCCCAGAGTTTAAGAGGATGCCTGTTTTGGAGAGCATCTTGCCTGTCTCGTGAGCCCTCCTCTTCTGGGATGTTTGGAGAGGAGGGGTGTCACAGGTTTAGTGGCTGGGGCTGTCTCTCCGCAGGTCTTCTCAGTGTTCGGGGTGACGCTGTTTGGCAACCTGGTCCCAGAGCACTTCGGGAACCTGGGGAAGGCCTTGTACTCCCTCTTCATCTGCCTCACACAGGACGGGTGGATGAACATCTATACGGGCTTCAAGTGAGTGGACCTGCCCCCTTTTTTGCCCCCCGATCCCTGGAACAGACAGCGGCACTCACGTGCAAATGGCTGTGCATGTTGTGCACACGCGTACACCAGCAAGTGGCAGCACAGCAAAGGCAACCCCTGCTAGGCGTGTGTGGGCATGGGGTCGCTCCCCCTGAGGGGATCAAGGGCCCCAGTAGCACTCCTGGAGCTTGGGCCTTCTTAGCTGAGGGTCTGGGGTTCAGATCCTGCAGCGGGCAGCGTCATAGCTGCTGCCTCCCTGCGAGTCCTGGGGAGTCGGTGCAGTTAGATCGCAGCACTCCAAGTCAAACGGAGAGGGTCCCGAGTGCTAGGGTCCAGAGGATGGGGATGAGAATGACTTGCTGGCCCACGGGTGGAAGGTCCAACCCCAGCTCGGTGGGGACAGAGCTGCTTTTCCTTCCAGCTCGGTGGTCCGAGGGGCATGGGAGCTGCGCCCTGTTTTCAGGTTGTGGGTGGGATGCCTGCCTCTCCTCCTCCTTGGGTCTGAGGCAGGGAGATCTGCCCCCGCGGGTCCCTCTGTGGATGCTGCGGTGGACGGTGCTGCCAGGGACCCTGGTGACCTGCTCCCTCCTATGCCCACAGGAGCGCCGGGCTGACCTTGAAAGTTGGGGGCACCGTCTACTTCTTCATCTTCCTCACGGGTGGAGCCTTCATCTGCACCAACCTGCTGGTGGCTGTTGTGTCTTCGAACCTGGAGCAGATGCTGGAGGCCTACGCCAAGAAGAAAGCCAGAGGCCTCCACCTGGCCAGGGACTCGAGCTTGGAGGTGAGTGCTGGGCTCCAGCGGGGGCTAAGCCCTCCAAGCAGCCGAGCCCACGGAGCGGGGGTCGAAACGACGGCTCCCTTGAGACAACGAGCCGCTGAAGAGCAGTGCTTTGCTAACCCTGCAGGCAAACGGAGGGGACGACGACATGTCCCCAGGGGTGAACCTAGTGCACGTGAGAGTGGCCATGAAGGATCCTGTCGTGATGCAGAACCAGGAGCCGTGGACCCATGGCAACTTGGCTAACCTGACCGAAGCCACCTGTGATGATTTCTCCCTTGTCCTCGAAGCCATCCAGGAGAACCTGAAACAGTACAAAGAGATCCGGGACGAGCTGGATGCGTAGGTCCATCCACCCTCCCCTCAGCTGGCTTCGGGAGGCCCGTAGTCCTTGGGATGGGTGGGAGCAGCACAGCTATTCACCAAAGCAAGACGAGCCCTCGACTATGTGTAGGCCTGAGAGAGAGATTTTGCCTGGAGGCTGTGGAGGGTTTGAGCCCGTGATCTTTTGACTTGTTGGGTGAGATTTCTGCATCTCTGTTTGACGTGCCCTTGGGTATTAATGACACCCGTGGAAGTACCACATCTTGGGCTCAGTAGCAGAAGAAGGATTTGCTGATGGATGATCTTGACTTTGAAACACAATTAAGAGGGTTGATTGATAATGGGTGAGGCTCGTGACCTTGGCCCTGGAAGGGAAAACTGGGGCAGGGGGTATTCAGTGATGGTTAAAGACTCATGGTGAGCAATTTCCTGCAAGGTGAAACGAGGTGGGGTTTTGCCATCATCACTGGTAACTGCCTGCTGCCCTGTTTCACTGAGGGCCGAACTCCTGTGGTTCAGTTCTCGTATACCATGGGCACAAAGGACCGCTGCCATAATGCCCCCCCCGCTTTTATCCCTCAGCAACTCGGTCATCTGCCTCTCTGCGAAGACTGGGCTGGTTGCATGTTGTTTAGAGCAGGCCTAGCTGGGGGCAAGAAGAGGTTGAGTGAGCAGAGCTGAACGAGATAACCTCTGCTGATGCTTGGTGGGGAAGACTTGCAGGCGTGGTGCCCCTGGGGCACAGCTACTTAGATGACAGCTCTTGAGGGGCAATGATATGAAGGAGGTGATGCCTCAGCCTCTAGCCCGGGGGACAGCGTTTGGTATGAGACTACCGGATCCAAATCCCAATGGAAAGACTTCTCCATGGCTTCCATTGGGTTTGGGGTCATCTCTGCAGTGCTTCAGTGTCTGGAACGTACTGTTTTAGGGTCCCAGAAAGGCAATTTGGGGAATGTCATGGGCAGTTTCCTGAGCAAAGAAAATGTGGGGCAGTGATCTTAAACTTCTGCGTCCTACCGGTGAAAGGGATGGGAGAGCAGAAGACAAGGGCCTCTTCTGGTGGGAGCCCTAGAGAGGAGATCTGGGACTGAAAATCTTGGATGACAAATGTTTATGGCTTTGGGGCTCTGGAAGACTATCTAGGGGTGGTGGGTTTGGTGACTTCATCTCATCGCTGCTTCTTTCTGTCTTGCCCCCCACCCCAGAATAGTCCAGGAAACGAGGTCCCTCAGATTCAACCAAGAGCAGGAGCATGAGATGGTGCTACGAAGCATCCAGAATGCAAACTTCTCGGAAGATGTGTTTGGCAGCGAGCTGGTTTCTGGGCAGACTGGGGATCTCTTGTCCACGCTGGTCTCTCTGGATAGGGTATGGTCCTGCCTGGAGACCCTTCCATGTCGCGCTGCGTCCTTGTTCACTGAAGACAAGGGGCCAAGCGTTCACTTTGAGCTGGTGTCTGTCGATACGGGTCCATTTAAATCAATGGGCCAATCCCTCCCCTGGGGGAAACCAGCATTGCTTCACTGAAGCCTAGGTGCAGACAGCTGAAGTCAAGGGAACACCACTGATTTACCCCAGCCTCAGATGTGGATCGCACACAATAGTAATGCACTTAGGCACTGACACAGGGACCCCGGATCTCCTTAGGGGAGGCTCTCCAGGGTGGCATGGGGCTGAGCCAGCGGCAGACAGCGACCAGCAGTGCAGAGCTGATTAGTAATATCTAGATCCTCGATCTCACTTCCCACAGAAGAACTGCCAGCGCCTCCCAGCCGAGTGGGCATAGTTATCCTCGTTTTACATGTGGGGACGTGACAGACGTGTAAAAAGTGCGTGCCCGTGTGTAGGCAGCATCTGTTTGGGCTCCAGGCCAGCTCCAAGTAATTTGCAAGTTCATTCCTCCCCGGAGCAGTGTGCTGCTGCCCGTCACTGTGTGCTTTCCTGGCACGGCCCACATCAAACTGGAAGCGATGTCTAGGGGGAGGAGATGTAAAAGCCTTTGGAGGCAGGGAAGGGACTGCACATGGAAAGGCTGAGACTTTCAGGGGGTGTCTGCATCCTCACCCTCCTCCTGTATCCCTGTCCTAGGCCAAGATTATTGACTCGGAGCATGGTGTAAGATCAACGCATCCCAGAGGGTCCATGAAGAAGGCCTTCCTGAAGGCACGTCATCAGTCGCCATCACTATCGTAGCCAGGCTGGAGAAGAACTGCAGAGCTGCTCGCATGAATCTCCCCTGGATTGTCCGACTTCCCCGGGGCGATGGATGGGCTCTGACAAGGTGGCGCGGCTGCCTCCGGGACGGTGAAGTGTGGATGTGGGTAGCAGGGCTGAGCTGCCCGGTGTAGGTGCCGGGAGACACGGACTTTCCCGGGGCAGACCCAGGAGAAGCAGGAGGCTGGGCCTGATGCTAGCTCTGTCCCGCCTGTCAGGCCCATTCGGGTGGCTCTGGTGTGGTGTGGGCTGTCTCGCGGAGGGACCTCCCCATGGCTCGCACCTCCAAACTCTGTTTGGGGGAGGAGAGGGGTGCCCCTTTCCAGAGGATGCCTTGCGGTCAGCCACCAGCTCGCACCTTTCTTCCCCGTATGTCTGGCTGCTGGAGAGCTTGCATGTGTGCAGGTAGAAACGGAGCCCTCCTAGGCAGAAAAGCAGGTGGGTTCCAGATGAAATCTTGGGAATCCCCGCTTCTACCTGGAAAAGGGGCTTGCTTTGGTAGCAGGAGTGGGGGTGGCCCCTTGGTCTGGGGCAGGCAACGTGTCCATCGCGGTGTCCTGGCTGATACCGTCTTGAGACTCCACCGGCAGCTCCAGGAAGAGTTTGCACAGCCCCCTCCCTGTGCAAGGGGGAAAGTGCCAGTGAAGTTATGTCCCCGTGTTAATAGGTGTTGACAAGTTCTAGATCCTGTTCCCTGCCTCCGCAGCATGCACCAGGGTGCAACGCAACCCTGGGAGGTGCTGGCATGTCCTCTGGAAGGCACGCTCGACTTTGCCTTCCCGAGCTGGGAGATGCTCTATCCCACACCTGCATTTCTGCCCAGCCTAGGAGCCAACAGCCCTGCCAGAGTTGCAGGGGGGCAGGCACAGCGAGGGCAATCATGTAGGCATGCTTTACAATGAACCGTGTCAGGTGAGGTGCTGGTAGGGTGTACTGGAGAGTAAGACTCGTCAAGAAATGCGTATCGTGTGTGAAATGACAGTGGTAATTGAGCTGATCTTAGGTTAAAGGTAATAAAGAGCATTGGACTGTGCCTGGATGGCTTGGATGTTTGTATTTCACCTGGTTTGGTGTAGGAGTCGAAAGCCAAACCTGAGCCCCATCACGGGGTGGGGAGAATAGGACAAACGAGGCTCGCTTGCAACAGATGCTATCAAGTATTGAGACTCCTCCGCTCACACCAAGGGCCTGGAGCCGGGCCGTGCTCTGCTCAGTGAGATGAAGCAAAACGAGCTACTGGACTGCTTTGCAGAGATTGAATGAGCTTGGAGGAGGGCCAAGGGTCAACCCCCTCCCCGCAGGTTGACCTAGGGCCAGAAACAGGACTTCGGGGGTCCGTGTTAATAGGTGTTGAAAAGCTCTAGATCCTGTTCCCTGCCTCAGCAGCATGCACCAGGGTGCAACACAACCCTGGGAGGTGCTGGCATGTCCTCTGGAAGGCACCCACCTGGACTGACCTGGTGCCCAGGAAGAACTTGCAAAAATGTCCTGCCTAGGCAACATAGAAATGCAGGGGGTGACCTGTTGCCTGTCCCAGGACGTGCTGGTAGCTGATAGCAGAGGAGGAGCAATCCCAGACCTCGCTGCTGGGCCCAGTACTTGGCTCCATCCCTTCTAGCTCAAAAGACAGCCCTGCTGAGATGCTATTCCAGCTATTGGGTGCCTCCATTGAAATCGGGACCCCTCTGCACGTGCCTAAAATAAAAGCATGTCCTCACAGAGTCTACAATTCAAAACCTGGTGTGAAAACTGGGCGGTGTTGTTTCCTCGGAGGTGAACCTTGGCTGCTTGTGCAAATGTGAGCTGATTTAACCCTCCCAGGCATCAGGCCTGATAAATGGCCTGGCTTGGGAAGGAGAATACAAACCTCTTCTCTTTGAATTCAAGAGGTGCTTTGTTGGCTACGCCAGCGTACAGCCACACTGTCGAAACCCGGGTGTCTTGCAACGAGCCCTGGAGCAGAAACCTGATTTCAAAGCAGCCGGGTGTTCCTGTCTCCTGATGTCGGCAGGAACTGGCTTGCTTTGTCTTGGGGATTTAGGACAGCTGAAGACAGCGGGATTTGCTATGTCTTCTCCCCCAGTCGGTGGGAGAGATGATTTCACCCAGGCGCTGCCTTTTTTTTGCATTCTGGATGAAATCATTTCCAGGAGAGGGCAGCAGTGATGTTCACACGAGAAGGGGCCTCAGCCAGGGCTTTTCCAGAGCTGCCGTCTGGGTAGGGAGCCCTGGCTTGGCTGGCATAGCACGTTTGCTCGTACAAGTCTAGTTTCAGGCCAGGTCCTGCTCCCGCTGGACGCTGGTGTGGACGTAGGCAGGTACAAGTGATCTTGTCCCACCCCGAGAAACCACTAATGCAAAAGACAAGCGAGTTGTTTCCCCTCCCTGCTCTTTGTGACTGGGCCGTAAGGCAAAGCTGATGGCGTATTAAAAAAGTAGAAATGCAAAAATCAGACCAACACGGCTACCAAATACACCCCTTCTTAAAAAAGTAGATGCACTCATCACTTTTCAGGGACTTTGAGCCGGCTGGAATGGGCTTGCATGTAAGCACCTCTGTCTCCTAATAGGTGAGTCTATTCCTTCATGTCAGGGGCTTATCATCAGTTTGGAGGGAGAGGTCCTGCCATGTGGTCCTAGGCTCTGTCTGGTGTCTTTGCAAGCTTTTGGGGGCAGGTACTGGTTTCCCAGCCTGTCTCTGCCTCCTCGACAGCTCGACAGCTCGCTTAATCTCCTGGTGCCACTGTACAGCAAAGAACAAAGGACGGGTAAACACACGTTGCCAAGGCTACGCGTCTCCCCGATGCTGAAACCACCTTTAAAATCCCATCGCAACGTCTGAAATAATTCCCAAAAGCCCCTTCCCTCACTAGGATTCAGCGAGCCAGGAAGCAAGTAAGGTGGGATCTGCCCTGTGTTGCGTGGGGAATTGAGGGGGAATTTTACAGCATAAAGCTCAGGGCCATTTCCATCTACACGGCCAGTTTATAGGTCAAGGGGACCAACGGCCTGAGCCAATGCTCCTCACTTCTGGGCTAGTAAAGGGGTCCTGGGCTCTTGTTTTGCTGGGTACCCAGCGGGCCAGAAAGGGGGGAAGACCTGGCTGTTATTCCCTATGCTATGGTGAGGATGAGGGGCTCCCTTGGTGCAGGAGCTGTCCAAGAGGGGCAGACTGGATAGGGATGTTATGGGAAAAGGAGCCTCAGGATGGGAAGGTTTGAGAAGCAAGAGCTTGAGCTCTGTGCAAACCTCACAGCGGGTACATGCCTAGGAAGGGCCCTAGGGTGGAGCTGGGCACCCTGAGCTAGTCTTCCCAGAACAGAAGGGAGCAAAGGTTGGTGGGTGAAGCTCTTTGGCCCCAGCTGCTGCCCGAGGCAGCCAGGAGATGCTGCCCTGCCCGTCAGCAGGTGCAATAAAAGTTTATCCTCCCTGAACAACTCGTGTCACATTCTTCCAGCAATCAAGTTGCAGCAAGGGAGGTTTAGGTTGGATATTACGAAAAACTTCCTCACCAGGAGGGTAGGGAAGCACTGGAACGTGTTACCCAGGGAGGTGGGGGACTCTCCATCCCTGGAGGTGTTTAAGACACCCTAGACAAAGCCTTGACTGGGATGATGTAGTTGGGGCTGGTCCTGCTTGGACTACATGGGACCTAGAGCAGTGGTTCTCAACCTCTTTTATACAAGGACCCATTTGCAAGCATCCATGGCCAGTCCCAACCCAGCGCCCCGCAATCCCAACCCACTGCCCTCCGCCTCTGGGCCCCAGCCCCAGTGCACGCAGCAGTATGGGCCAGGAGGTGTGCTCCAAGCAGCCCCTTGCGGGTGGGAATACTGACAGCCGGCAAGGGAAAAGCCACAGTTTCCCCCGCTTTTCTTCATTTATAAAGTTTGTTTGCAACCCTTCCACACGTTCTTCCCACCCTTTTGCCTATGCTTGCAATGGGGGCATCTCCATCCTTGGAAGTGTTTAAGACACAGCTGGACAAAGCTTAGGCTGGGATGATGGAGCTGGGGCTGGTGCTGCTTGGAGCAGGAGGTTGGACTCGATGTCACCCCCATTTTCTATGCTGCTGTGACACGGGGTGCAGAGCAACACCCCCTGAGCCCCTACGGCAGGTGATGCTGTACCTTCTCCCTTCCCAAAGGGGGGACATCTCCCCCCAGAATACCCCCTTGCAATCCGGATTGTAACCCCCGCCTCCAATCTGCATCCCCCCAGCTTCCGAGGCGCAGCGACGCGGCCCCTTTAAGAGCAGAACGCGGTGTAACCATTCTGTAGCGAACCCGGCGGGCGACCAATCAGCGCGCGGCGTTTTCCGCGGGAAATCCGAATTTCGCGGCACGGCGGTTTGGCGCTAAAAAGGGAAGAAAAAAAACCCGAGCGAAGGAGAAAGGGAAAGAGAAAGCGGGAGGGAGCCGGGCCGGGCCGGGCCGGCGCAGGCGGCCCCAATCCGGGCCATCCCCGCCCCGCACTTGGGGGGCTCGGCTCGGGGTGGAGGGGAGCACATGGCCCTGGCTCGCGGGCTTTTGTCCCGCGGCCCCGGGAAAACCCTCCCCAGCGCGGCTCTCCTTCCCCGCAGCGGGCCGTCCTGGGATAGCCCAGGATCGTGTCCAGAGGAGAGAGAGGGGCCCCCAGCCTCCGCTTAATCCCTGCAGCTTCCACGGCTTGCTCGTAAGGGCCCCCTTCCCCAGCTGATGCAGGGGGCATTGCCGGTCTTCAGGGGGTGCCTCTTGCCTCAATGCTTCACGTCTGAGCAAATAATGCTGCACCTTGGTTTTTAGCCCTCCCCGCAAGCTGTGCAATATTCCCCCCCCGCCAGCTGGCCCTCTCGGAAAGGACTTTGCCATGCTGAAGGTACCTAGGGGAGTGTCTTCAGCTGCAGGAAGTGGGGGGTCCTGCTTTGCAGCTCTCCCCCCCACCCACCAGCAGCAGCCAAAGAAAGTCATGCCTGTGATGAGCCCGGCGGACTTGGGGACTTCCAGCCGGAGCAGCCCGCAGATGCACGCCATTGCGACCAGCTATTTCAGCCAGTACCCCCAGACAGCAGCCGTGGTCCCCGCAGCCGGCGGCGGGTGCCTCTATGCTACCCCCCAAGGACCTGAACTCAAAGCCATCCGATCTGCTTCTGCGGGAAGGCTGCCGGTAACGTCTCCCCTCCCCCCCTCCCCTTGTTTGTCCGCACCCTGCGACCCGGCTTGTCTCTTGGGGGGCTGTGGGGTGAGCCTGGGTGTCATGGGTGCGGGGCACTGGAAACGAGCCCAGACCCCGGCTAGTGCAGAGCTGTCTTTCCTGAGCAAAGTTGTAATGGCTTAAAATCAGACCCGAAGGCTCAGCAAAGTGGCTTGTGTGTTTCTCAACTTGCCGTAGCCCTGGTTGAATCCTGCTGGCACCTTCCTCTTTTTTTCAGTCGTTGCAATGAGCTCTTACTGCATGTCAGAAACCCTCCGACCTTGAGAGCTGAGGCCGTAGAAAAGCTTACTTCATATTCAAGAAGTGAATCTTGCGTCTCAAAGCTTCCTGCAGCAGGGGCTTGATTCAACCTCGTCTCCCCCCACCCGGTACGAAGCTCTGACTCGGTGACAGTCCCGGCAAGCAGCCAGCATCATTCCAGGGCCCCGAGCGCAGCTGAACGTGCTTCTGGCTACAGCCTTGACCCTGACACGAGGTCTGGGTGGGGCCCTGCGCGGGGCAGGAGGCTGGGTGCGCTGTTGCAGGAGCAGAGCCGGGGGGAGGGTTTGGAGAGTCGGCCCTGCCACCTGGCATTCTTCGCCTGCAGACCTCAAAGCATGTTCTGAGAGTCAGGAAGCAGCGTTATCTCCTCTATCATAGCAAGGGAAACTGAGGAACGGAGCAGGGGACAGTGGCCCAGCTCAAGTCACATAGTTGGCAAGCAAGGCTGGGCCTTGAATCTGCCCTCCATCCAGATCCTGGGTTCTGCCCACTGGACCACGCTGTCTGCTTGGCTCAGCTTGGAGAATCATTTCAACCCCCATTGCAAGGGCTTGCACTTCCCTTTGACACGTGGCTTCCCTGCCCTGCCTTGACCCGGGGGGGGGGGCACTGGGGTAGGTGGAGCACAGCTGTGCTGTGACAGATGGTTCATCCTTGGGCTTTAAATCCCCCCAATGAACGAAACCAGGCAGAGCTTTCTCGGTTTTCGGTGCCGGGATGATGCGGGGGAAGCCCCACGGGACCTGCTGGGTGTCACTGGCTCCTGCCGATCTCCAGGCGCGGGCTCCGGGCTCCACGGCAGTGCTGGGCTCAGTGGGCCGTGGCTCTGCCGTCTGGGGAACGCTCCGTCAGGCATCTGCCTGGCCTTCTGGAGGCCCCAGCCGAGCGCCCGATGAGAGCTTTGCATTTTGTTGGCAGAGGCTGGCATCTCGCTTCTGCCTTCTGGAGCTGAGCACCTGGTGGAGGCTTTGCACGTCGTTGGCAGAGCGCTGGCGTCTCACTCCTGCCCCCCGAGGCCAGGACCGAGTCCAGCTCTCACTGTGAGGCCCTGTTCTCCCCGAGGCTGGGACACGTCCCAGGACCCCCGGCTTCCCCCTCGGCCACTGAAGCCTCCGAACAGGTGTGGCCCATGCCACAGCCTCTGGCTTTCCCTTTCCCTGCATGCTTCTTAGCCGTGCTGTCCTGACCGAGACTGATCTCTTTCTTCTTTTGCCTGGCCAGGCTCCCTGCTCGGCTCCCCCGTGTGCCGCCAGCTCCACCTGTCTCCTCCTCTTCACGGGGTGTCAGAGCGTCTTTGTGCTCTAGCAACAGTGCGAACGTGCGGCGCAGCCTGGAGATGCCTCGCGGGCTCTCCAGGCCTGTTGTAGCGCTGCCAAAATCCCTTCTGAGCACATGGGAGTGCATTACCTTCATGGATGCTGCTTAGGCAGCAACCCGCGGAGACCCTGAGCCTGTCCCCGGGGCTGAAGCTGGCGAGGCTTTGTACAGCTGCTGCACTGAACCGTGGGCAGCATTATGGCCCGATCTTGCGTGGCACCTGCCCTTCTGTCTCCTTCCCTTCCTCTGAGGGTATTAAAGCTCTGCCAGCTCCCATCACCACAGGGAGGCTTCATCAAGGACAATCCCAGAGCTGCTGTTCCTGCATCAGGAGCAGGGAACTGAGGGTTGTCCACTTCTCCCTTTCCTGATGCCCTGTGCTCGCAGGTTGGGAGACGGGGACTAGATGGACCAGGAACAGAGCCATGCAGCTGACTGCAGTTTGGCTTCAAACCCATGCTCTCTGGTCCCTGATGGCGGAGTTTGTAACCAAAATCCCAAAATCCACGTTGCCGCAGCTTTGCTGCTGTGGGTGTCCAGACCGGCCCTGCCGTCACGGCCCCGGGAGAAGGGAGTTATCCCCCCCCGGCTGTCTGTTAGGAGGGGCAGGTTTCACACTCGGCGCTTCCAGCTGGCTCAGGCTGTGATCACAAAGTCAGTTTGCCTTCAAACAACTGCAAGGCAGTTTCAGAGCAGCCGCATGCACTGTTGCACCAGTTTAACTACGTATCTTTTAAAGTGTGCTTTTTGGGGGAGGCAGTGCAGCGCTGTGTGTAGCTCAGATGGTGAGTCTTGGCTTTTCTTTATGCAATTAAAAGAAAAAAACTCCCTTGCCTGCCTGCTGGTAGATTTGCATAGTGCAGGGTAAAAAAAAATAATACAAGCCCAGAAGGCCACAGTGCACTCTGAACCTGATCTTAGCAGGAGCCACGAAGCGCGCAGGGCTCTGTGCTATGGTGTCAACTGACTGGCTTCCCATTTTCAAGGCTTCTAAGAGAGTTTTGGGGTTGCTGGCTTCCCTCATTTCAAGGTTTCTAATTGCAGCCCTGAAACTGCCTCGCTCCCTCCCGTTAAGTTCAAGGCCTCTAATAGCAGTTCAGTGGCAGCTGGTTCCCCTTCCCAGTCTGTGCAGCTGAGCAGCGTGACGGCTCTGCTAC
Organism: Caiman crocodilus; assembly: GCA_030014935.1. Classification (NCBI taxonomy): domain Eukaryota; kingdom Metazoa; phylum Chordata; order Crocodylia; family Alligatoridae; genus Caiman; species Caiman crocodilus. The sequence goes on from JAGPOW010000145.1 coordinate 1,823,137, forward strand.
CAAGCGGCCGGCGGGCCTGAAGGATGATGCCATGCACTCGAGCAGCTTGTGCCCCGATGCGCTGCGTAGATGGACAACCTCCCTTTGTCCCAGTGGAAGCTGCAGACGACCAATTGTGAACGGCTTAGTTGTGCAGCGAAGTGAGTTGTGCACTTTGCTGGTGTGCACATGCGCCGAGTCCATTGCGTCGTCTTTGTGGGGGCACCTTTGGCTGTAGTTGTGTCCTGCACTTGCTTCCATTCAGAGAGAGCACACGGTGCGTGACTTGTGCTCTCACATCATGCCTCTGACCTGAATTCCTGGTCTCCACCGTGGAGTCAAGCAAGCCTAGACATGAGGGCCTTGGCCACGGAAGAGCGATTCTGTTGCATGCAGTCAGGTTGGGCAGGAGCTGCAGGGACCTTTATGCACTGGGTTTCTGCTCAGCGTGGAGATTAAGGAGGTCCGTACGTATGGATTTAAGAAACACATCTGCAATTTTTCTGCGGTTTTGTCTTGCGGCTCCCCCTTTCCCCTCCATCCCAATTTCACGTGTTCTTCCGGGCCTGGCTGTGACGATGAGACTGCTGGATCCACTCAGGAGCAGCAAATGATCTGTGTCAGGAACTGCGGTGTCATTGCCCCGCACTTCCCAGTGCAGCTCTTGTCTGGGCTCTTCTCCGTGGCTCCTGGAGCCCAGCAGCTTGCCCTCGACGGCCCTGCTTTGGGAGGCTGGAGGGTCAGAGTCCATAGGAGAATCGGTTTGATTGGAAACTGGGAGCTGGTCAGCATTTTCTCCGTGTACAAAGGGCACTTGGCAGCAGTGGGTATTGGGACAAGGGGTAGGAGCCTGCACCGATGGCATTTCTCCTTGTGGCGAGGAGGCAGGGCAGGCCAGGCACACGTCTTCGTTACCCTAAGTGTTGCCCTGGGTGGTCTGGTTTGTGCGTCCAGAGGGGCCACGTGGACAGCTTGCAAACATGGCTCATGATACAGGACTCCCGGGGCTTGTTCTGGCAGGTCGTGTGGTCCTACCCCTTGGCCTTCCCGTCCCTCGTTAGCGGGATGCTTGCAAAGTGCTTGCTCGGGTACCACGATAACGAGAGGGTTCCCAGCCCCCTGCTTTCCATGCCCTTCTCCGCGACACCGGGCTCAGCGCTTGTTGCAGGCTTGGAGCAGAGCTGCTTGGCTTGGCCGGCGCGTGCAGCCGTGCCCGGAGAGCGGTTCGCTTCCATGCCCAGCCCTGTGTGTCGTGTATGTCGGTGTCCTTGGGCTTGCCACAGAGCCTCACCCGGGAAGGCTTTCAGCATGATCTCCCTGGCTGAAGGATGCTGGGGTCGCCATACTTTTTTTGCAGGGTTTCCTCTGCTCCATCTCGAAGGCAAGGGATTGCACCCACGGGAGTTGGCCTAAGTGTTGTACCCAGCTTCAAGTCTGCTGCCCTCTGTCCCCTGCTCGAGGCACGATGGTCCTTATCTGACCCAGCCCTGCCAAATGCTTCCCTAAGCTGTTTTCAGGGCGTAGAGGGCTGTGGGAAGAGCTCTGCTCATGTCCCCTGGCTCAACCTGCTTGGCAACTGTCCTCCCTGCATGTGTGCAAAGGGTGTGCCCGGCTCTGGGGCTCTGATAACCCCCTGCGTTCCCACACCCAGGAGGCGTGGGGTGCTGGCAGGGCTCCGGGGATGGGACGGGGCCCAGACCGACCTGGAGGCCTCAGCCCAGTGCTGCCTGAGTGGCACCCTGCCAGCGTCCCGGGGCGGACGTGCTGGGGCTGCCCTGGGCCGGGCTCTGCGTGGCCAGAGGAGCGGGTGCTCCTGTCACGGGCGTCACCCAGCTTGGCCCCTGGGGCAAGGGCAGGGCTGAAGCTTGGCAGGGCTCCCCCACACCTCTCAGGTGCTTGCAACAGGGTTTTTCTTCCTGGAGCCGGTCCCTTCTCTGCCCTGCGCTTCGGTGTCCTGGCCTGCAAACCGGGCCCTTGCTGCTGTGACGCTCCTCGGGTGCGGGGAGGACTGTGCTTCCTCAGCAGAAAATGGGGAGCCTCCTTCTCCTCTGCCCACTGCAGCACAGCCGGGGCAGACCCGGGACCTGCTGGACAGGGCTGTCCCCAGCCGGGTTTGGTTGGTTAAACCCTCGGGGTGTCGCATTCCCTTCTGCCTTCCCTGGATCCATCCCAGCCTCCTCCTGCGCCCGAGCGCCGTGCGGCTGTTAGCGCGGGCTCAGCTGGCCAGCTGTCACGCGGCTAATCCTGCCCCGCGGGGCGGGGAGAGGCTGGACGGCAGCTCCATCAGTGCCGGCCCAGGCCGGCAGCTGCGATGGAGCTGCCCCGGCATTCCCGCCATCCCTGCGCCCTTGGGGCCTCTCAAGTGTCCCGTAAGCTTGGCCTGGCCCCGTGCACACGCAGCATATGTGTGCGGCGGGCCGTGCGTGTCACCTCCACCCCGCTGGGCAGGCGGATCCCAATTCCCTCTGCAGGGGGGAGCATCCCATGCTGTTCACCTCCCTTCCCTGCCCCCCGGGGACCGCGACACTGGACGCATCTGGTGCTTGTCACCTGCGAGCTCGGAGTGAGGATCGGGGCCTGTGTCCCCCATCCCCTGCCTCTTGGCCTGGAAACCCACGATGCTGTGCAGGGCAGCTCGACAGCGGGCTCGTCCTAGCTACCTGCCCCCGTGCTGTTGCAAAGCCGAGCCGGCCCCCCATCACCTGCAGTGGCTGGGGGGCAGCTGGTGGCTCGGCCCCGCGTCGTCTGTGCGTGGCTGCCCCAGCCACCTGTCGCTGGCCCGAGCCCCGCTACCAACAGATGCCCTGGGGGCCGCGGGGAGGGGAGATTCCCCCTGTTTCCGCCCCCCATTGAGGAGGCAGGGCCCAGCAGCTGTGCCTGCGGTATTATATCGCTGGCAGGTGCCATGCATGTGCTTCGCTTTAACCCTCTGGGTGCCGGGAGTGCCCATGGGTAAAGCTCAGGGATGCAGGAGGCAGCTTCGAGTCCATCGGGGCAAGGAGTAGGGGCCCACGGGCTTCCTGGAGCAGGAGGGCAGCACGGCTGGCTGCGCTAGGGTGGGTCAGTCTTGCCCGGTGCCCTGTCTCCAGCACCAGTGAGGGGCTTTGGAGGCACAGGAAGGCCATGGGCAGCTGGGAGCCCGGGGTGACCCCGAGGCTGCCGGCAACCTTGATCCTGCTTGGCCCCTGGCTTTGCCCGGAAGGGGAAGCACTTGATGGAGTGATAGGCAGCACCAGGGCCTGTCCCCAAGCCGCTCAGGAAGCCATGTGGCAGCTGCCTTGCATCTCTTCCCCAGGCGCTCGTGCCTCTCTGCAGCGGGAAGTGCTTGGGGTGGGTAGCCCTGCAGGACTCCCGCCCCCTCCTTGCACAGGGCAATGCCCGTGACCCCTGCGCAGCCCCTCGGTAGGCCAGCGCCGTGCTGACCGACCCCCTGCCCAGCCTCTGCACCCCCTGCGAGGGGCCAAGCGGGAGCCAGTTCCCAGAACCGGCTGGCGTAACCGGACGTGGCTCTCGCAAGCTCCTTCCTGCAGCTGGCTGTCTCCGATAGTGCACCCAGCGCAGGGAATGCTGCCAGCTGGGCAGCCCTGAGGCCGCGTCCCTACATCAGCCACTGGGCAAGCTTTCCACGTGCTGGCCCCCGCCCGGGGCTCCTGTAAGGGGTGGGGGCGGAGTTGGGGCTTGCCTGGCTCCTTCCGGCAGTGGCCGGCACGGGTGTGGGTGCCGCAGGCGCCAGGCTGCGGTGAGAAGCAGATGTTCCAGAGGCTCCGGCGCAGCTGCCGCTGGAGGCTTGCTTTGGCCTGCTCTGGAGAAGCTGCAGCCACAGCAGGCACAGGGGTCTCGGGGGTGGCAGGGGTGCAGCGGGGCCAATGCAGTGCCATTGTGCCGCAGGGCTTTGCTGGCCTGGCTTGCGGGGGCCCGTGCAGAGCTAATGCAGCCTGGACTTCTTGATTGTGCATGGAGGTAAGGGTTCGTTTTGTGTGCCGGGGGGCAAAGCAAGGTTGGCCGTGTCCCCTGCCCAAGGCCGTCATGGTCAGCCTTGGGGTCTCCTGCGTGGCACTGGATGTCTGACCCCTCTCCGCCTTTTCTCCCCAGGCCAAGAGGAAGCTTGATCTGGAAGGGACCGGCCAGCCGGGCATCCCCGAGTTCCGGACACCCAAGGGCAAGGACCACCCCGTCACCCAGATCGCCAGCCCCAAGAGTAAGTGGCGCAGGGAGGCAGTGATGTGGAGGCAGATCCAGGACCAGAGACCCGCGGCTCTGGTTCCCGGAGCTGCTGGAGGGGCTTGTTGGCTCACTGGTCTCTGCAGGCAGAACTGCGCTGTGCCTGGTCTCGGGTCTTGCTGCAATCGGATGCCATCCCAGCATCCCCGGGTGGGGGTGAAGCTAATGAGCATCCCCGGGCATCTACATCCAGGGTGTAGGAGAGGGTGTGACCCACCTTGCTGGAGAGCTTTAAACCTGGGACCTTCTGGGCTCAGGGACAGCACAGTCTGGTTCCTGAGCACCTGATGCAGACCAAGCACCAAAGAGGGCCTCCAACTCCCACCGTGTCTGCACCATGCTGGTGGAGACGGGGTTGCCCTTTCACCTCATCAGCTGGTGTCAGACATGGCTGGGCACCACTGTGGATGAGCTCTCCACCCCCAAGAGGCCTTCTCCTTCTTGGCCAGACCGCCTGAAGTGTCTCCTCTCTTCCCATGACAGCCCCCAAGTCCCCCGGGGAGAAGACGCGGTACGACACCTCTCTGGGGCTCCTGACCAAGAAGTTCATCCGCCTGCTCAGCGAGTCGGGCGACGGCGTGCTGGACCTGAACCGCGCGGCCGAGGTGCTGGAGGTGCAGAAGCGCCGCATCTACGACATCACCAATGTGCTGGAGGGCATCCAGCTCATCCGCAAGAAATCCAAGAACAACATCCAGTGGATGTAAGTGGTGCCCGGGCAGGGAGTGTGGAGCCAGGCGCCCTGGGCTTGCTGGGCTCAGGGCTGTGCTGGGGAGGGCCGGGAGGTCCAAAGGTGGTCGTTGGGCTCCTGTCTGGGCCAGGCGCGACCCTCCTGGGGCTGCCCCGGGGCTCACGGGGTCAGGAGCTAGGTTCCAACGTGCTCTCTGCACACCTGGTTTCTAACCCTGTGAGGACAGGGCAGGCCCTGCTAAAACCGACCCTTCACACCAGGTCCCCGGGTGCAAATGAGCTGGTCCACCAGCTCCTGGAGCTTAGGAGAAGCTTCTCCCATAATTATCCTCTGGGGAAGCCTTGCTCCTTCCCCGCGAGTGCTGGTTGCCATTGCAGTGGCTGATGGAAGGCGTCTCATCTGCCGGTCACTAGCACACCTGGGTCTGTGCTGATGCTTCATGGTGTGCTAGGAGCTGCCTCTCTCCAAGGCACAGCTTGTCCTGCCCCAGCCTCGCACCGGGGAGAGCCCGGTCTTGCTCCCACCACGGGCTCTCACAATTAGCTCTGCTTGCCCTCTGCAGGGGCACGGGGCTTTTCGAGGACACCTCTATGGCGGCGAAGCAGCAGGCAATGCGCCAGGAGCTGGTGGATCTCTCCAAGTCCGAGAGGACCTTGGATGGGCTCATCCAGGACTGCACCCTCCAGCTGAAGCACCTGACCGAGGATGGGACTAACCAGAGATATCCTTCCCTGCAGGCCTGGGGTTATGGGGAGGGGAACAGAGACATCTCCATGGAGGGAGCAAGCCGAGGACAAGCCTCCAGGGGTGCGGGGCCCGAAGGAGGATCTAGGGGGAGGATGGGGTGGTCCCGAGGGACGAGCTTCTTCCCCAGGATGGGCTGAACTGGTTCAGGGGCGAGGAAGCCAGATGCCAGGCAGAGCTAAGCATGACCCATGCTGCCCGCAGGCTGTTTGAAAGCAAGCTGGGAAGGGAGCCTGCTCGGTTTGGCTGAGGTTCGTCTCCTCTCCTCTGCCAAGGAGCGCCAGAGCTCGGGCTCTGCAGCCAAGAAAGCTTTGCCTCTAGCGGCCAAGTCTCCTGGGTCCTGTCCAGGCACGCCGCCCCTCCGGTGCACACCTGTTCCCGGGCACTGGGGTGCAGCAGGCTTTGGGGGGGTGGGGGATACGGGGGGTTGAGGCTCTGATGCCAGTCCGAGGCCGCTGTTTCCTTTAACTCCGCTCCCCCACGCTGGCATACATCACCTACCAGGACATCCACGCCATGAGCAACTTCCAGGAACAGACGGTGATCGTGGTCAAAGCCCCTCCGGAGACGAGGCTGGAGGTGCCTGACTGCCACGAGGTGCGTGGAGGAAAGGACCTCTGCTCCCCTTGCTGTTACTGGTGCACCACGGTGCTAGGAGCTGTACATCCCCGCGGGGAGTCCCTGCCTTGCCAAGCCTGGTCGGACAAAGGAAGGAGGATGATGCTGGGGCATCTCAGCGAGTGGTCCTGTTGGGACCTTAGCAGCAGAGCCGGGCATGGACAGTGGCTCTCCTGAGTGCCAGCCCCATGTCTTTGGTCCAAGGCCATGTCCCTGCATCTGGAAATCCTCCAGCTGGGGCACGCGCTTCAGTCATCGCCGCATGGCCGTGGCGGCTCGGCTATGCCTCGAGGATGCTGGGCGCCTGCTTCCCAAAGAGGCTCTTCTCCAGCAAGCAGACCTTGCCCAGGCTTTTAACATGGGTCAGGAAGCATGGTGCCAGGGCCCCCTTGGAGAGCAGCACCTCCCGGATTGGGGCAGACGGCTCGCGGGCTGGACCCACGAGGCCGGACGAGTTGGTCTGGACTCTGCTCCCCGCGGCCGTGCTGCTCCGGACAGGGAAGGCGCAGCTGGGCCGGGCCTCGTGCTCCCGTGGGCTCTCCCTCTGCCGTGCCCAGCTTGCTTCCTGCCCTGCCGGTCTTGGGCAGGGGTGGGCAATCCCCTGCGCCAGCCTGACGTGCCCCCTCTCCCTCCGCAGGAGACCGTGCAGCTGCACCTGCGGAGCACCGGCGGCCCCATCGAGGTGTACCTGTGCCCCGAGGAGGTGGCCGAGGACAGTCCCGCCAGCGAGAGCCCGTTCCTTGAGCCCTCCCTCCAGGACAGCCGTAGTAGCACCGAGCCCTCTCCGGCCAAAGGTGAGGCCTTTGCCTGCCCGCTCCTGGGCTCTGTCTTCCCCAGTGCTTTGCCTTTGCTTCCTCTATCCAACCACAGCCTTTAGCTGCCGTCTGTCCTCTCGGCACCCCTGTTCCCAGCTGCTGGCCCGCTGCCACGTGGCGCCGTGCAGGCTTTGCTCCCTGTGCGGCCCCGGGCCCCCGCGCCTGCCTCGGTAGGGCTGGAGAGCAGAGGGGTGCAGGCTGGCGTGGAGGGGGCTGTATCTGGGCTGGCATGGGGCATCAGCGGAGATGGGTGTGGGCTATTGGGGGGAATGCGGGCAGGACTAGCTGGGGATGTGGGGGGCCTTGCCAGGGCCCTCTGAGTAACACAGCCAGGGAATGGGGAGGTGCAGGGCCACGGCTTTGCAGCCTGGAGGGGCCGCGCGCGCCGGGCTTCCTGCCAGCTCCTTACGCCGAGCTCTCCGCTCTCTCCCCAGCGGCGTCCCCGACGGTGGCCCTGCCCGGCTCCCTGCTGGGGGTGGGGGACGGGCTGCTGGACTCCCCGCAGCCCTTGCTGCAGCAGACGGAGGACCAGCTGCCCTCCGCCTCCTACCTGGACTCGGTCCCCTTCGTCAGCTTCTCGCCACCCCTGGACCCGGAGGACTACCTGTGGGGGCTGGAGGAGGGCGAGGGGGTCAGCGACCTCTTCGACACCTACGACTTGGGCGAGCTGCTGCAGAACTGAGCTGGGGCCTCGTCCCTCCTCCACCTGGTGCTAACGACCTCCCCCGCGCCCGGGGCTGTGCCTTGAAGTGTCTGCCTCCAGCCAAGGGCGCTGAGACCTCAGGTGGGGCATGGTACATCCCCCTCCCGCCCCAGCCTCCGTCCTTGGTCTTGGGGGTGCTTCCTCACTCCCTGTCCCTGCCGCGGGCAGCACAGACCATGTGTAGCTAATGGTGCAATGAAGGACCAAAGAGATGCCCCCCAGCCCCCCACACTGCGGGACCTGGACCGTGTTCATCCTCCTCAATGCCTCTGTCTTCTCCCCCAGCCGGGGAGACGGGCTGGACTGGGAGCCTGCAGGAGACCGGGGCTCTCACGGCAGAGTCTTGAAAGCACTGGGGGGCTGTGGAGCGCTGCACGGCCTTGCAGCCCTGGGAGGTGGGGTGCGCACCGCTGCTTGATCCTGCTCAGGTCTGTGGTGGGGGTTGTGGGCACGGCTGGGCTTGGTAAAGTCCTCGGGACCCTGCGGTCGCTGGTGGGAGCTGGAGCAGCTGGGAGGGACCGGCAGCTTTGCAGCTCCCGGGGGGCTGGCCGCTGCTCCTGCCCCGTGGTCTGGGACCATAGGGTCCTGCACCCTGGCTGGTGACTGCCACCATCTCGGGCTCTGGCCGTGGCACCGTCAGCCAGCTCAGGCCCTCCTGCGGTCTCCAGGGACTTTGCTGGTGACTTGATCTGATGCATTGCCCAAGCTTGCAAGGAGTCAGGGCTGCATCGGGGCGGACACGCGGCTCCTGGCTCCAGCTGTGCCCAAACCACCTCGTTCCGGGCACGCTGGGCTCCCGGCAGCTGCTTTGTCCTGGTGCCTGTGCTGCCGGCTGCGTTGCAGACTGCTGTCAGGGGGCCCTGGAGCTAGTAGCGGGTCTGTTGCTCCCACGGGAAGGCTGGAGCTCCCTCCGGGGTTTCCCTTCCCTGCCCTAGGGTCACTGGCTCTGGCTCGGTGAACCCAGAGTCCTGGCAGGCTGGGCCGGGGCCCCTCGGAGACAGGCGGGGAGCGGGGTCTCTCGCCCTGCTCCCTTTAAGAGGTACAGCGTCTGCCTGGGGAGCGGCTTTTGTGGCAGGTCCTGCTGATTTCCCGGTTGGGATGGAGGGCCGGGGGGGACCCACACTGTCCCCCACAAACAAGCTGGGGATGCGACTCCAACTTCCAGCTCATTTCCGTGGCTTGGGTGGGAAGTCGTCTCGGTGCCACGGGAGCGAGGGTGGCGGGGCTTGCTTCTTCCGGGCAAGGCTTGTGGGGACCGAAGCAGACCTCACAGAAGGTGCCAGCCCCCCAGGCCCTGAGCAGACGCTGGCCCCCGTCCTGAGCCAGGCATGGGGACCCTGTGTGCACTGGGGACCCCCGAGTTATTAACCCTTAACTCTGCGCTGAGCGCGAATGCAAAAGCAGCCCGCCCGGGGGATGTGCACAGCCCGGCTGCATCCTGGAGGTGCTTCTTGGTGGGGTCCCAGCCACTGGCCCCCTCCTCTCCCATCACCTTCGGTGGTGCAGGTGTGGGCCGCGCTGCCCTTTTGCCTGGCTCAGAGTGAGGTCTGCGCTCATCGCTGTGCTACCCTGTCCTCTGCCAGGCAGCGGGGGAAGCCGCTCCTGGCACCGAGCCCCGGCCCTGCCTGCACCCACCGTCGGCCAAGGGAGGCAGGGGATGCAAGTGTCTAACGACACGAATGCACCCGTGCAGGTTCAGGGCTCCCAGGACTCGGCCGCCCGAGCTTACCCTGCTCGCCATGCTTTGATCCAGCTGAGACTGAGCGGTGCCGCATGGGAGCACGCCGGGTACACCCGGCCCCTTCCAATGCTCTGGGTGAGGCACGCGGCTGTAGCAGGCATCGGTGGGCCGAGTTCAATTGAGACGGAGCCAGCTCAAGTGATTTAAACCCCCACCTTCAAATCCCCCGTTTGGACAAAGCCAAAGTGGTGCAAAACCAGACTGAATGGGCCAGGGGAAAGAGCAGCGCAGGGGAGCTGGCCTGCAGGGCAGGGGGAAATAAGCTTTCTCATTTAGTTTTATGCTTGAAGCATGACTCTGTGCAGAAACCCGGCGTGCTCCGAGGGCGGAGAGCGGCCTTGCTAATGCTTGCTGCCGCAGCAGGGTTTGAGTTGGGAACTGGTTCGCCGTCATCCTGGTTGCAGAGTGATTCTCTGGCATGGCCTGCCCTCCTTGGAGAGGCTTTTCCACTGCAAGTTGGGTGGATCGTCGCTCTTAGCAGCGCTCAGGGAGGTCTTACCGAGTCGAGGATGTTCGGGGGTCAAGGCAGGTGAAGTGCCCAGTGCTGCGAGCGTGTCGCTCTGGTCCCCCCCATATCGACACGCTTTAAGGAACCACTGGCAGTTGTGCAAGCGTCCAACACCTCCTAGTTTCCCCTTGCACGCTCTTTCCCCTCTGAAACCCTTTGAGGATTGCGATCCGGGCCGTGCAGCTGCCGTCTGTCTTAACGTTGTGAAACTATGTAATTATTGCACTGTATTTATAGTGGGAACCACCTTCTTCCACGAGGGTTGTTTTCAAAGGTGGCCGTATTTAAAGTGTCCCTGGGGTGGGTCTCCTGCATGGGGCTCAGCCGCGTTGTGGAGGAGACCGTGTTTATTCAGGAAGCATGTGACTTGTGATGTTTTGTGGGGGGGGTGTGGAAATAAAACTTGTTTTTCAGCTGATGGTTTTCTTGAGAAAACAAACCCAACCTGTGCTTGGTGCAGTTCTTTTGCCGCTATTCTCAGAGGGAAGATGTCCGCGTCCAGGCCGCACAGGTAAGGGAGGGCTGCAGAGAGACTATCTTACGGATGCGGCTATGGGGCTGAGCGCTGATGCAGAAAGCGGGGCCTGAAGCAATCATTGGGTTCGGTAATTGCAAGCATCCCATGAATGAGAAGAACGAAATCATGAGCTTTAACTGTAGAACAGTTGGCAACCTCTGCAGACCCTTGGTCTCTAGCTAGCTAGCTGCTCCCCAGTTCAGGGACTATCTTCCAGTTCCCAAGTTTTTCGGGCTCTTGCAGCTCAGTGCCTCAATCCTTGCTCCCCAGGGTGCAGGTGCTGGAGAGGGGGCCGTCCCCATTCCCAGGTGCCGTGGCAGCCTGGGGCAGGGCAGCGGTAGTCTGTGAGGTGGGGGTAACCTGGGCGTTATGACTCCCCTTGAGATAACCCCCGAGTCCTAGGCCAGGCTGGGGTCAGGGCACTTGGTGGCCACGTCCCTGCAAGCTGTCGGGCAGAGCTGGCCAGAGGCACGTGCCCCCGGCCCTGGGAGGAGGTCCTGGCCTCAGCTTTGGGGAATGCTTAGACGGGCACGAAAGAGTTGGCGACTGCGGGCGCTTTCCCAGAGCAGGGCGGGGAAGCCTGGGCTCCCCCCACCCCCAGGGACGTGCCTTCCTCCTGGCTTGCCCTGCGCATCTTGCAAAAAACCCCAAAAAGTCCTCTCTGCACATGGACCCGGCTTCCCCCCCGGGAGCCAGAGCCCACCCACCCTGCGGCGGGGAGAGGAGGGTGCTCCCGGGAAGGGCAGCTGTGGGCTGGGGTGCACCCCATGCGTGCCCGCAGGGGCCAAACACAGCTGCTCGGGCACTGGAGGGGTTAAGCAAGGTCAAGGGTCACTTTAGGCTCAGGCTGCACGGAGGCCAGGACCGGCTCCAGCCTGGGCTCGCATTGCCACCTTGTGCCTTGCCGACGGCACTGCAGGCGGGCTGCAAAACGGCTTCGCGCGCCTCGCTCCTTTGGGGTGGAGGCCCCCTTTCCTCAGTTTCCCCAGCAGCGGGGAGAAGCGTCTGCCTGGAGAGATGCCCTGCTGGCTCCCCGCCCGGAGCCGCCGTCGTGCTAGCCGTGGGCGCCCGGGGCTGCGGCGTCAGGGGTCTGCTGGCCGTGGCCCACTTGCCCCACAAATGCTGGGTCACCCCAGATACGTCCCTCCCTGCTCCCCATCAGGGACTTGCCATGAAGGAACCAGCTGGTGAGGCGGAAGTAGCCCCGCAGCCCCCACGAAGCCTGGGAGAGCCTCGACCGGGGCCCTCCAACTCTCTCCCTGCCCTGCGCCTGGGGTGCAGCGATTGGCATGAGATGCCCCCAGTCCTCACATTGCTTGTTCTGCCCAGGCCGTGAGGTCCCGGGTGCAAAGCCATGCACGGCGGAAAAACTCGACCTTCCCTGCAGCGGGGGCCCTGAGGCATGCGAGGGGCTCAGCAGTTATGCAAATGCAGGCCAAGGTAACGGGGTGGATCAACTGCTGAAGGCTTCCTGTTGTGCAGGGAGGTGGGTGCAAGTCTCCCTCCCCCTGCCCAAGGGGCCAGGGCAGGTTGGAGCGCCCGTGCTTTGCCCTGCGAGGACCAGGCACTCGGATGCACCCCCCTTGCCGAGGAAGGGCTGGTGGGGGGCAGCACTGTGCTGTCACCGCCGTAGTCCCAGGGTGCAGGCTTTGCATCAGGGAGGCATTTGAGGAGGAGAAACAGCCCCGTGCACCTCTGCCTGGCCAGGCTGGGCTTGCTCCCAGCCCCATGCAGAGCACAGACGGCTCTAGCGAAGCCCGGGCCCTCAAAGACAGCGAGTGCCCTCCTAGGAAGCAGCGGCTGAGGGAAACAGCGAGTTGAGACCCTCCTTGATAGCAGTCACCAGCCCCCTTTGTGCCACGAACCTCAATTCAGTTATAAAGCCAGGTGCGGCACTGTCCCCATTTCACAGCTGGAAAAGCTGAGGGTCAGGAGCCAAAAAACATGGCAGAGGAGGACTGTGGGGCTGGTGTGGGTGGCTGAGATGGAGGGGGCTGCGTGTGGTCCTTGGCCTGGAGCGTTGTACCTGGGGGGGATCCGCGTGAAGCCGTCCCCGTGCAGGCCCCTGGGTCCTCGCCGTGCTGCATTCAGGCGGAGGGCACGGCCCAGCCCCCTGCCCTCCACCCCTGCCCTCCCTCATCCTGCCCCTTGGCTCCCCCAGTGAGGAGGCCCGGGAGGCTTCGCTGCCCCGTGGCATTAGGATCACGCCTGCTGCTTTGGGTAAAAGCCATGTTGCAGCTTCAGGGGCATCGATAGCTGCGGCTCTGCCGCTGATAACCCGGCCCTGCCGGGAGACGTGGACTGCCCAGGCACGCTCCCCTGTCCCCCCGTGCAGCTGTCCCCTCGGCCCCTCTGTCCCAGGGCTGCTCAGCTTGGCTCTTTGCCCTGCCAGCGAGATTCGTGCAAGGCCAAGTCTGAGACCCCGACTTCAGCGCGCTGGTCCTGGCACAGGTGATGGGCTTGCTCCCTGACCAGCAAGGGACAGAGCGGGGTGTTCCTGATGCCCCGGTCTGTGCTCACGCCCCGGCCCCTTTTAGGCAGCTGGGGGTTCAGCTGACACCCCCCCCTCCCCCCCGCCACAAAAGCCAGCGGCACCCAGAGCCGGGGGCCGGATCTTGCCGGGCTCATGCACCCCCCCAGAGCACGGCTGGCGCTGAGGGGGCAGCTGGATGGAGCCCAGCCCAGCTGCAATCCCGGGAGCGGGGCCAGCGGGCAGCGAGGGGCCCCCTCCCCTGGAGGCGACAGCAGCTGGTCTAGCCCCATCTTGGGGGACCTTTCATCCCCCCCACTTGGGCCCCCATTTTGGCCTGTGGCTAGGTCCCCAGCCTGGCAGCGGGGAGGGGGGCCGTGGTGGCTGGGGCTTGCAGCAATTACGGAGCCCAGCGGGTTTGGAAACCCCGGATTCATCACATTCCTCTGGTTGCAGCAACAGGGCTGGAAACCTCCATGTGCAACCCGGCCTCCCCCCTCCCCGGCCGGTCCCCAGGGCCTCTAGGGCAGCCTGTTAACCCCTCCGCTGCCGGGCTCTGCTGTGGGGCTCATGGGGGGACCAGGAACAACGAGACCCCCTGAGGCATCTCGGGGCTCCCAGGGGCTTCTTGTGTCTGGTGGCGGCGGAGCCGCTGCGAGCCCTGGAAGCACAGCCGGCGCCTGGGGGGTTAACTTCCACTGTACCCCAGCTGGGCTCTTTGTAACAGGGACCTCCTTGCACCCCCACCCACTCCAGGAGCCAAGGGTCCAGCCCCACCAGGCTCCCCTGCACAAATGCTCCTTGCTTTCAAGCACTCCAGGCTGGGCAGGCGCCACGCGCCGTGTACAAGCGCCCCTTTGGGGGCAGGCGGGCCCCCTGCCCCGCTCACGCCCCCCAGCCCCGCGCTGCCTTCCCAGAAAGATGTTGAGTCAGAGGCAGTCGTGCGGAGGCCGCGGGCAGCTGCCGGCCCAGGCAGCGAGTGAGTCAGCGCGCCGCGCCGCGTACAGTGCTCGCCTCCCGCCCCGGTACAGTACGGAGCTGGCTCGCGGGAAGCCCGGCGCTGCTCCGCGCTGCAACCGGGACGCGGGTTCACGAGCTAGCACAGGTCAGGGCGCTGGCTGCGTCCTCCTGGGCCAGGCTGGGCAGGGGGAGCACAGGCTGCGAGCCTCCCCGGGGGTCTCGGAGGACTCGGTTTCCCTCCACCCTCGGGGGCGGTGCGGGGTTAGGGTTAGGGTTATAATACCACTGGGGAAGCCCCCGTCTTGATGGGTGGCACTTAGGTCTGGTTTCATTCTTTACCACGAGGGCTGAGGCTCGTCCGCGTGCCCCATGGGTGCACCGGGCCCTGCTCTGCGCCGTTCGCAGCTCTGGGGTTACCCCCGTGCGGGCAGGGCTGGGGCGAGCCCGGCGTGGAGCAGGGAGCTCCTCCTGGGTGAACCGGGTCCGCTGACCTGACTGCATTCCTGGGCCCGGATCCAGAACAGCCTGCTTGCTGCCTCCGCAGCCGGGGCCCGGGGGGTCGCGAGAGACCGCGCCCTGGGGAGAGAGATCCTGATGAACCGGATCGCGGGCGCAGCTCTGGCCAGGGTTGGCCCCGTTTGAGCTGCAGCACGACGGTGCCCGGCGGCGTTTGCCCCCGCACTTGTAAGCCCTCTAATGCGCCATAAATGCTCTGTCTCCCCGCACCCAGGGCCCTGGCACACGCTCCGGCAGTCCTGGCCGCCTCCGGCAGAGGACAGCAGCGTGCCCGTCTGCAAACCAGCCCATTGTCCCTATTGTTATCGCCGCCCGCCCTGGCTGGGAACGTGCTGCCCAGATGGCACCAGACGCAGCCAAGCATTCCCTGGCCCCGGCCGCGCACGTGGCGCTGGGATGCCCCCCAGGCCGGGGCCGCAGGGAGGGGCAGGGTGCTGGAGCACGTGTTTGATCTCTTCCAGTGACCGGGGCTCTGGTGATGAGATCCAGGCTCTCTTTGTGGCCAGCGCAACTTGCTTTTCCTTGGAGCAGGGGTGTGGACCCCGGCACCCCTGCCAGATGCTGACGCGGGTAATTGGATCCGGCTGTCCATGCGGCGTTTCCATCTGGAGACGGGATCCTCTTGCGCTTCCCGTCCTAAACCGCTGCGTCCTTGCGGTGTGCTGTTAAGTAGCTGCTGGGCTCCACCCCAGACCCAGCTGCACCCCTGCGCTGACCCTTACACTCTTCCTACACGAGTCACGTCCCCGTGCCCTCCGGCCGGGGTGTGGCGAGGCCCATCTGGTTAATGTTTGCAGTGCAGAGCGTGACTGTGTTGAGGGCCGGAGAGGGGCTGGACCCTTTCGGACCTATTTTCACGGTCAAGGGGGTGAGTGGGACCCCTCAGAAAAGGGGCAGTGAGGGCTGGCGTAGCTTTGTTCAGGGTTTGAGCTCTGGTTTCACCAGGGTGGCTTGAGCCGGACTGGAGACCGGCGGAAACTCGCACAACTGGGGTTCTCATCTGACTTCCCGGGTGATCTGGGATGCCCGCGTGTGCCTCCGTTTCTGGGACAAAGAAAGTGGCTTTCCTTTGCAAGGCCGCGCCT
Source organism: Caiman crocodilus (assembly GCA_030014935.1). Taxonomy (NCBI): domain Eukaryota; kingdom Metazoa; phylum Chordata; order Crocodylia; family Alligatoridae; genus Caiman; species Caiman crocodilus. The sequence continues at coordinate 1,838,705 of JAGPOW010000145.1, forward strand.
GTGCCGTAGAGGTGCTCTGGAGGAGCGGCGGTATCGGCGCGACGCTGCGCCTGGAACGATGCATCTCCCCCGAGGTTGCGGTCCGACCCCCTTTCCCTTCTCATGCCCCAGGTGACTCCCCTTCCCCCATCCCAGTCCCTCCTGAGGGTCCCTTCAGAGCCCAGCCGCCAAGAGCTGCATTCAAGGCGCGCGGCCCCGAAAAGCTGCTTCCAGCTCCCTGCGTCGCACGGCTCCGCTCTTGGCCACCTGCGTGCGATCGAGACTCTGGACTGCCGGGGCAGAGTGCGTGAAGCTGAGCACAAAGCTGTTGCTTGTGGCACAAGCAGAAGAGGAAGGAGCAGCTTGTGGCCGGGGCTGGGGACCTGGCAGGTCCGGCTCCAGCTCCCGACCCCTGTGCAGACCCCGCGAGCGGCATCGCTTGAGCTGCGCCACGCCGCCCGGGTTGCGGAGCAGGGCACGGCTCCCTTTGGGCGCTTGCACCCGTGACGACTTCGACGTCGCAGGCCGGGGCCTCTAGGAAAGCAGTCAGGGCTGTCCTGGAGCTAATGCAACGGGGAGGACCGAGAGCCTGGGGGAAAGAGGAACCCTCCAGCGTCAGAGCCCCCGCCGCCGCGGCGACAGGCCCCGAGCCTGACACGCCGTACAAAGCTCAACCCCGGCTGCAGACCTAGGATCTGTCTTTTCTGAGACGCGGGAAGAGCCCGGAGGGGTTTTTCTCCCTCGAGTTCGGTGTCGGAGGCTGCGCTGGCGGGGCGGGCGGTGGGGGGAGGCTGCGTGCACTTTGCCTTTAACGGGCTCCGGGCCAAGGCTCCCAGCTCGCAGGCATATATGCATTGGCAGTGTAACAATATCTCCACGTGATTGCAATGAAAGGCTTCGCAGAGAGGGAGGGAGGCAGGCAGGCAGGCGAGGAAGGCGCTCACAAAGGCTCCCAAGCGCCTCTAGGCACTCGCCCCGAGCCGGCACCAGCTGGGATGTGAGGCTGCCCCGGAGGTGCGGGGTCCCGGCTCGCTCGCCCCGCCAGGTCCAGGGAAACCGGCCCAACATGCCCGAGCAGATCAGCGTGTCGGAGTTCCTGGCCGTGACGGCCGAGGACCTCAGCTCCCCGGCCGCCTCGGCCTTCACCTCCAAGATGCAGAAGTGCCGGGGAGCTGCCAGCGCCCTGGAAGAGGTGAGTCGAGGCGGGCAGGGCTGGCTGGGGGTCCCCGCCTCTCCGCCCCCGGGACCCGGCGTCCTTTTGTTTCCTGGGAGGTCTCTTCTTTCCTTGAAGTTTTCCCCCCAAATCAGGGTTGATGCCTACGCTGTCTTTGAGACCCGCGCAAACCTGCCGGGCGGCCCGCCGGCCAAGGGGGCTGCCTGCCTCCCTCCGCCTGGGCTCACGGCCCTTCTTGCTGCGTTGGAAAGCAAGGCTGGCTCAAGCCCCCGACGAGGTTGGGAAGGCGGAAGCTTCTCCAGGGGCGCTGCGGGCTGCGTGCATCCTCTTCGCTGGGACGGGAGCCTTGATTCGGGAGCACGAAGCCCCTGGGGTCACTTGCCCGCGCTCTTGCTCTCTGGCCCTGGACCTTCGGGCCCCTCCATGGCAAAGGCGGGATGCTCGCTTCCTGGCAGCGCCTGCCAGGGCCCCAATCCTGTAGAAGCCCGTGCACTCGCTTGCCCGCGAAGCGCGGGATTAGCCGTGCTGGCTGCAGCCAGGGGGTTTCCAGCCCGACAGCGTTTGCCAAGGGGAACCGTGGAGAGATGAGAACCGCTTTTGTACATAGACGGTTTCACTTCCAAGTCCGCAGGGCTGCGAGGTAGAGCTGGCTCCTGCCCCCGGCCTGGCTGGCAGGGACCTTCCCTCCTCGCTTTGAAAGGAAAATAAGTTGGGGAGAAGTTTCTGGTGCTGGCGGAGCTGGTTTGTCCCAAGCCGTGCCCCCCAGAGCCGAATTTGAGTGGTTCTTGGCGGTTCGTGCTAAGTCCGTACGGGCCTTGGGCCTGCCCTGTTTGTCTGTCCGCAGCGGGGATGTCCACATGAGCCTGGCTCCACGGGGCGAGAAGGGATGCCCTTGGCTGGAGGCGGATCCCAGAACTGGATCCGTGTCAGGCTTATGCTGTGCCAGTCCGGCCGTCCCGGGCAGTTCTTGCCCTTGAACCCCTCGCCCTGCTGCGTGCGAAGCTCGGGCTGTGACGCCAGCCCCGTGACGGAGAGGTGCCGCTGCAAACGGGACTGTTTTGGGGGCGGTTTGCACCACGCCGGCTAGGCAGGGAGTTAGTCCTGGGACTGATCCTGTCCAAGGGGAGCATTTCTGTGCTCCTGGCTATACGGCCTTTTTAACAACTGAGTTACACAGCCCTGCCTCTTATGCAGCTGCCTTAGTGCCTGGGTGGTAGAGTGGAGTGGGGACCCAGCTGGCAGAGAGTAGAGGAAAGATCACAGGAGCTAGCAAGGAGGTGGGCACAGGGTCTGGGCCGGCTAGGAGGCACCCGGGCACTTGACAGGCATCTCCGTGTGAATGGGAACGACCTTGCTCCTGCCTACGGTGCCTTTCACCAGCGGTCCCCAAAGTGCTGCATAGTCTTTGCTGCTGTGGTGGGGTGTGTGCTGGCTCGTTTGTGTGCTGCCCGCCGGTGCGGAGACCTTCTCTGGCTGGGTTGCACAGGCGAGGGCGGCGGGTTCCTCGCTGGTGTTTCCCAGGGCAGAAAAATGCCCCATCCTTGCATCAGGGTGGTACTAGCACTGCTCCCAGGCCCCTGGGCATGGGCCAGGAAGGGACCCCACGGCATTTTTCGGCATGCAGAGGGAGCCCGCGGTTTGCCCCAGCAGGCTCTCGTGCCCTGAGCATCCTCGGGGTTACAGCAAAGCAAACTCAGGCAATGCGTGTGCTGGGCCTGCGCCTGGAACAAATCTGCTCTCTGGCCTACGTGGCTGGAGTCTCTGTCTTTACAATGCGGCCACCTCTGGGGTGGAACCCGGGGGTAGCCACGCGTAACCATTCACGGGAACAGCCAGGAGGAAAGGCGACCAAATTAAGCCATTGGAAATGTGGGCAAGACCTTGGCCTTAAAATCCCCCCGGTCTGTCAAGCAACACCCCCGTCCCTACAGCTGCCGGCGTAAAACAGACAGCAGATGATTTGTGATGGGGGGGTATGGGAACTGGCACCAATTTTGAATGCAAATCACGCACACGCCTGGAGCCAGAAGCCCCGCGGCTCTTTGCAAGAGTCCCGGCCTCCGTCCCAGCCCGCGGCCAGGGATCAGCAGCTCTGTGTTTCGTGGGGGACGGATCCAGGGGCTGCTTCCAGCTGACTCCTTGCCGGGCTCTGACGAACCCCAAGGCCGATGCCAACCAGGGCAGGCTCTCGAGGTCCTATCCCCTCCGCACCTCCTTGCCCTCCGCTCCTCAGGGGCTGCATCTTTCTCGGCTCCCACGAGATGAGCTTCCCCTCCCCTCCGGGATTCAACCTCGTGTCTTGCGGACTGGCGCGAAGGACGCCCAAGCCCCCAGGCTGTTGCAGCAAGAGCGGGTGTCATCCAGGGGCAGAAGTGATCTGGCCTCTCCTCCCCATAGTGGCATTGGGGTGAGACGGCTGTGCCCCCAAAAGACCGGTCTCCAGCCTCCGTGTTGGGGAGCAAAGGCGGTGTCGTAGGACGCCCGGCGGTTTGGGAGGACTGGGTGGGAGAGCGAGGCAAAACCAAGGCCAGCGACCAGCTGCCCGACGGCGATTCCTGGCAGGGTCCTAACCCGGGCTCCCTGCGCACGGGGTCCCGGCACAGCCACCGTGCTGCCTGCCATCCCTGCCCGTGCTGCCCGGTGGATGCCCCCCGTGCAGCTGCATTGGCAAAGCCGCGCTTCTTTGGGGACCGCTTGTTGCACTTGTGTTTTCGGGCCTGGAGGAAAGATCAGCTGAGCTGGAACAGATGTGCCCGGGTTAGGAGCGGGTTGCCAACCTGATGGGCAGGTAAAGCGCCGTGGACATGGACCGAGGCCAGGCAGTGGCAGGAGCAGGTTCCCTACGAAGAGCAACAGGAAACACTTACGCCTCTGAAACACGCCGCCCGGGGCCTGCCGCCCGCACGCCGGGGCGGTTGAAGAGCTGCTGTTTCGAGAGCCGCGTCTCCTCCAGCGGTGGAAAAAGCAGTGGAAATCTTTCGGGGGGGGAAACAGGCTCTTTCGTTCCAGCCTCCTGGAACCGGTTGGCCTCGCTGCTCCGCTCCCGACGCTCGGGGCATTGCAGCGGCGTGACTCAAAGGAGGAAAATGAAATGTTTTTGCTGGAAAAGGCGACGGGAAGTTCTCCAGTCGCTGCGTTCCCATGAAGCGTTTCTGAGATGCGCAGGCATTTGTTTCTGGCCTGCTCCGTGGACGACGAGGAGAAAGGGTGGCGCGTGGCTGCGGGGACGCCGTCGCTTCGCCGCTGCTGGGTGGACGGAGCCCTTGTTTTGGGGCCAGCCGCGGTCCTGCGGTGTTCGTGGGGATCGGGTTTGAAGGCCTGAACCCTTCCAGTGCAGGCACCCCCGGCCCGGGCTGTGACCCACCTTCCGCCTGCTGGCTTTGTCCTAGGCGTCAGCTCGCCTTTCTCGAGCCTCCTCGGCCGCTGCCCGTCTGCCTGGCTCGGGGCGAGATGCCCCGTTGAGCCAAGTGGACGGGGTCTGTGCGCTGCCCTCGCTGCCAGGAGCTTCAGCAGGTGTCGAGGCCACCGCGTGGAGAGCACAGCAGGCCCTGCCTGAGGAGCGAGCGGGGCAAATAGGTCCATTCTCCCCATTTCCCAGGTGGGGAAACTGAGGCGCCGGCCCCCAGCAACCGGCCCGGCCCCCTGCCAGGAGTTTCTGGCAGGGCTGGCTCCTGAAGCCCTCACTGCAGAGTCTGTGTTTCCTCCCGCTGTCTCCTAGGAGGGGATTTTTGCTGAAAGCCCCTCTGCTCTGGTGTAGAAAGCTCAGCCTCAGGGGATGTCTCCGCCGCCCTTGCAGCCCGAGGGACCTCCCCGGCCTGCTCAAGTCTGCGCTACCCCTCCCCGCTCCTGGCCCTCCTCTGCGCTCGGCTCCCCGGCCTCCCCGTCGGGTTGTGTTACCGAATAAACAGAGTCGGAGTTGGAAGGAAACCCCAAACACCCGGCCAGCGCAGTGGGGCCGGTCGGCATCTGGCTGACTCCTGGAGGGGCCTGGCCTGGGGTCCGGCCTTTCCCCCGCGGGGGCTGAGTGCAGCTATCCCGGGGCTGGGCCGGCGCGGGTCCTTCCCAGGACTTGCAGCCCCTGGGCAGGGAAGCCTTCATCCAGTCGTGCAGTGCCAGGGCCCGTTCGCTCCGTTCCCGTCCCGGGTCCCCTTCCCCGTGCTGCCGGCTGCTCGGGGCAGGGTGGCTATGGGGCTGGTTTTAAGGAGGAGCCCTGAAGACGTGCAATGCAGCTGCCCCAGGTCTGGGGTGAGTGCAGGAGTGCTACCCGTAGTGGGAAGGGTGAGGGACCCTCTGCAACAAGGGCAGGTGCGACCCCGCTGACGTCCGACCCGGTCCCCCAGCTCCAGGCCGGAGTCCAAAGGACCGGGCCGTGTTTGCCCTGGGTAAAGCTGGAGTTCGTCTGGTGCCGGGTGCTGCGCGTGCCTGGAGTGCCGTAGCCCCTGCCCAGAGGGACCGGTCCGGCTGAGGGCATCTGCAACCGGGTGAACTGAGATTTGGGCTGGTCGGGTGATTTTCCAGAGGCCAGGCCATGCGTCAGTGGCAGAGCTGGGCATCGTGCCTACGTTTCCGGAGTCCCAGGCACCTGTTCCTCTTTGCCCGGTCTCTCTCTCTCTTCCCTGTCCCACAAAGACACCATGGGCCCAGGGCATGCTCTTGGGGAGCTGCTTCAGACCGGCAGCTGGTTCCTGGGAGCACCATCCAGCCCCTTTCCTCCGCCCTGTTGCAGCATCCCAGGCCCATGTCTCTCGGCCTGCGTTTGCCGCTGCTCGTCGAGGCTTCCCTCTGCAGCCCAGCACCGCTGCCCGCTGGCTGTGCCCGTGCCGTACCAGCTGACTCCTTCCTGGAGCGGCTGGTGTAAAGAAGGACTCCCATTGATCATTCACGCCGCGGAGGGGGAGAGAGGAGAGTTCGGAGTAGAAGCCCCCATCTGCAAGGCTCGGGGCTGAAGTGCTATTAGCAGTGAAGTGCTCTGGATCATATCCATTTGCTGTTGGGGTCCCTGGGTGGTCGCTGTGCCCGCCTGCGGGTGCAGACATCTCCTGACACGCTTTTCCTTCCAGAAAGACGCGTCTATAGGGGACCTCTGCCTCTACCGAGCTGGTCTCTGCTGGAGAGGGGAGGCGCGCCTCGGGCCTGCCAGATGCAAGGGAAGGAGGGGGCTTCCAGAGGTTCTGACCTGGGCAGCTCAGCAGGAGGTCAGACCTCTGTTGCCACAACGCTGGCTTGATCCGTGGAAAGGATCCCTCTCTCCTCTGCAGCATCTCTTTGAAAAGATGCAAAGGTTTTGTTCAAGCGCCGGATTTGCCCTGGGAACGAATCCAGAGTCCGTGCCCGTGCAATGGGAGGGTCCCGGTGTGACTGAGCCTGGCACTTACAGTAGCCGCATGCCCGTCTGCAGGGTCTGGGGGGGCGGCGGGGGTGTCTCAGTGCTTCAAGAGCCTGCATGGGATCTCCGTGTTGGACCCCGCACCCACATCCAAGGGGCTGTGCCCAGCACAGCTGCCCTGGTGCCAGGTTTGCTGGGCGAGCGGGTGTGTTGTAGCCCCAGGTTGGTCTACTGATGCTCAGGGCTAGGTAAAGCTGGATGCTGCCAGCGCCCCTCTGTGTTGACTGTTTCAGTTCCTACCTGTCATTCAGAGAGCGGAAGCACATGCATACACATGTGCGTGTGCATGTGCACGTGTGTGCGCATGCGCATGCGTGTGTATGTACAGTTGCCCCCTGCTAGCAGACCCTGGTGTTCTCGGTTTTCGGAGGCTCCCCGCAGCAAGGCCAGGTCCTCGCGGCATAAGCTTCCAGCTGCAGGCGTTCTCGGTGCTGCGTGTCTGGGTTGACGTGGGGCATAGGGGTGACCCGACCACGGCAGGCAGGGCTTCTCGACGTGGCTAATAAAGCCCGTGGGCTGATTGCCCAGCCGTGTCGATATGTGCCGGCGTCGCTGGTGGGTGCACAGCCTCTGGGCCTGGCTGCCTTGTGCTGTTGGGACCCTGGAGGTCTCGAATCGGCTCCTGGCTCTGCTGTGACCCTTGTGCAAGTCCCTGCCCGTGTGCCTCAGTTTCTCTGTGGCCATTTCGAAGGGGCCGTGAGTTGTTTGGAGAGTGGCGATGGCAGGGGGCATGGCTCCCATGTGTGACCCGAGCCGGGCTGAGGGCACAGGCTGCTTGGCACTGCCAGGACCAGCCCCCCACCCCAGGGCTGGGAGCCCTCCAACAACTCTCCCCAACCCCTGGCTGCGCTGGCAGCTGCCCTGCACATCTGCATGGGCTGGTGGCGGGCATTCAAAGGGGCTCTGTGTGGCCAGCTGGGCTTGGGCCAGGCGAGGCGGGTGCGGGGAGGATCTCCACCGTGCCCAGCAAGTCTGATAGTCTTTTGTGCTTGCAGAGCCTGGAGGGGGACCACGCCGTTCTCCAGAGGATCAGGAAGTATGTGAAAGCGATCCATGGCTCCGGGCTCAGTAAGTGATGCTGCCAGATGCTTCGGCAGGCCCCGTGATGGGGGGAGGCCTGCATCGCTGATACCCCTGTATTGCTGCCCCTAACCCTACCTGATCGGGGGAGAGATGGGTCTTCCACCTGGTGCCCTGAGCTCTGCTCATCTTCCTCTTAGTTCCCCAGTTATCCCACCTTTTATTGTTAGCGTCCGTCCACCATGCTCGTCTCCACCATGACCTAGGAGGGGGCCTAGGTCATTGCTACAAGCAGATGGAGCTGAACCCCGGGCAGTGGGCGTGTGGGGCATGCAAGGGGCAGGACTGAGATGGGGCTGACCCACGAAACAGGCCCAGACTTTGGGGCTGGAAGGGGTCCGGCCAGGTGCCCCTCTCTCCCCAACAGCCGTCAGAGCGGCCCGGTGCAGCGAGGCCTCGGAGAAGGGAGGGACCTGCCGGGAGGGGAGCTGGGCTCCGGGCAGCAGCAATGCCCTTTGGACCTTGACGCTGGTGACTGCTGTGCTGTGCTGAGCAGCTCTGGGTTTCCCTGCACGGCGCTGGCTTGTCCCTGCCCAGTTCCTGCTCCTGGCAGATCCCCTCCCAAGCAAACCCGTGCCCTGCCCTGGGCTCTTCAAGCGGCGCGCTCTCCAGGGAGGGATCCCCTGGTCTGCCTCTACGGACCAGGTCATCAGCAGCAGTTCACTGGGGCTGCTGGGAAAGGTCCCATGGGGGTGGCTGGCACCTGAATGCTTTCGAAGTGATGGATGAGCGCAGGACTGAACCCGGACCCCTGCAGCACCCGTCCTAACCACTGAGCCGCCCTTCCTTTCCTCCCTGCTTGATGTGAGCGGTGTGGCCCTTCTCCCGGCATGCTATTAGGGGCATTAGGGGTGGCGCGGCTCTAATCCAGGACCGCAAGCAATGCCCTAGTCCTTTAAACAGGCCTGCAGTCCCACGCGCGAGCCCACCCTGGGGCGGTGTGAATGACTCCAGAGCCAGGCCTGTCTCCCCCCAGCAAGAGGCGCTGAGGGAAGTGGCAGGAGGGCCGGCTGGGTCGGCGTTTGGCGCCGTTGCAGCCGTCGCAACAGACGGCGCTGCCAGGAGCCAAGAGCGATTCCAGCAAGCGGCCAGTCAGCGCTACGGGTGGCACAGGCAGCCTCCGCGTGGCACGCGGCAGACCGGGGAGGGGACAGGCAGCCCGGTGGTAGAGAGGGCAGGGAGCGGCAAGCAGAGCAGTGGACAGGGCAGGCAGCGGACGGCAGGGCAGCTGATTGGGCAGAGGACGTGCTCCCTGGCGTGCCCACCTCCCCCGGGCGGACCGTGGGCGTCTTGCCGCCCTCAGCAGCGCCGCGTCGCCTGTCCCCCGCAGCGCACGTGGAGAACGAGGAGCAGTACAGCGAGGCCCTGGAGAGCTTCGGCAATAACCACCTGGCCCAGAACAACCACGAGCTGTCCACGGGCTTCCTGAACCTGGCCGTGTTCACCCGGGAGGTGACGGCGCTCTTCAAGAACCTGGTGAGTGTGTGTGGGGGGGGTGCAGGGGGCCCGTCTGCCCTCCCGGACCCGCATCGACGTGGCCTTCCTAGGAGCCCACAGGGAAGGGAGGCGGTGGGGCTGGGGTCACCTCGAGAAGGGGGTAGGGGCAGGCATGGGGAGAGGGCTGGGCTGCCTCTTTTGCAGTCTCCCTCCCCATGTCCCCTCTTGGTCCCAGTGCTGGGCTGCGTCTCTCCTGCCCCACAGACCTGTCGGGGTGGGATCCCCTGCAGCAAACCCATTGCCTGCCCTCCCCCTTGGCCAGACACGCCCCAGATGCGTGCGGCAACCCCCGCGTGCTCTTCTCTGCATAGGGAGAGCGTGCGCGCGCCATTGTCCGGTGACACATGCATGCTCAGGCGCAGGTTGGCAGCTCTTGGACTTGCCTAGACAGTGGGGGCTCCTGGAGCAGTGTTGCACGACCCCGGGCTCCGCTTGCTATCGCCTTCCCTCCGCCTGGGCATACGCTGAGCCCCGCTCCCGCCCGGCTGCGGCTGAGCGGGGAAAGGCAGATAACAAAGCGCCGACCGGAACGAAGTCACCGGCTCTAAAGCTTTCGTGGCCCAGCCACGCTGCCAGCCTCCCGTGCCAGTCCCCCAGCCAGTTTGGAGATCCGCAAAGATCGCAGAGCTGACGGCTGGGGCTGCTCCCTCGCTTGCTAAATTGCGAAGCCCGCCGGAGCAGCTCCAGGCCAAGCAAGGCATCTCTTCACGGCGCGCCTGCCCAGAAGAGCCGGTGCAATACTGGCAATACTGCCCTTTCGTTCTCCACTGGGGGCTTGTTTCTGACACTGGGTGGGACCCGCGCATGTGCGTGCATGTCCCCCGTCCCTTGGGTCTCTCACCTTGTTGGCCAAGAAGAGGATTGAAGCCATGCGGAGAAATGCACAGCAAGACTCCTGCCAAGGCCCACGGGGCAGGGCATGGTGACAGAGCAGCAGCCTGATAAAAGCCAGGAGTGAGCATTTCCTTGGCATCTCTTGCGTGAAAGCAGCAGGGCGTGCTCAAGGGGCCGAATGACCCTGAGAGCTGGTTCCCTGGAGGCATTTGGGTCGTTGCGGTATAGGAATAGGATGCTGAGAAGGGGCCTGGGAGCAGGAGCCCACGCTCTGGGGCCTTGGAGACTGCCAAGCCCTTGGGAACCATCAGCCCTAAAGCCCTTGGGAATGTCACCCTGCAGCCTGCGCAGCCCTACGTCGGGCAGGTACTTGCTCTGGGCGCAGGGGGCAGATCAGCGGTGTTTGCCCCGGGTCTGCTCAGGTAGCTCCTCCTTGCTCTCTCCGTGTCACCCCGAGGAAATTCCCAGCCCCGAGCTCTCCGGAGCTGTCTGCGAAAAGGAGTCGAGCCAGTTCCTCCGGTTCCCGCGGTCCGTTCTCTGCGGCGCGGCGCAGGTCTCCCCGTTCGTGCACATGCCCGTACGTGCCCTGCACACGCCCTGGTGCAGCTGTCGGCATGCACGCACATCAGGGGCGTGAACCCTGCAGACGGTGGAAACCTTTTCATTGCTTCTCCCCCGAGGGCGGCTTCTCCGGGCAGGGTTTTCTGGCCTGCTTTGTAAGCGGGTGCCTGACGAGGGCAAAGGCTGGCTGCAGTTTGCTCCTGGTATTCGCGGGGGACCTCTGTCCCAGCGTCCTTCTCTGTCAGGGCAAGGCTGCTGCTCGCTCTCGCTCCCCGGTGCGGGAGGCCAAGGTGGCACAGATACTTCAGGAGCACACAGCACTGTGCGTCCGGCGCAGACCTTGGCTCCCTGGGCCCCTGCCAGTGCCCCGTGCGGAGCTGTGCCAGGGGAGCCCTCCTCGCCGCAGCGCTCTGCAGCCCGGGCACGGCGTGCGCCTGCGGGGCAGCTCCTGGCTCCGGTGACCGCAGCGATTCGAAATGGTTCTCATCCCGCCCTGCTTGGCCTCCCAGGGGGGAAACCCAGAGCGGGGCCAGCTGTTCTGCCTCCGTGTGCCAGCTGCTTGGGGCAGAGCTGCCAACGCGGGCAGGGAGCCTGGGGTTCCTCCTGCGGGGGCGGGGATGCCGGGATGCCCCTGCAAGCACACGCATCCCTTTGCAGGAGGAGAGGACAGGGGGATTGCTGGCTGGGGCTCCCCATCTGCACCTGCCTGGACCCCACCGCGGTGACCTGTAGCCCCCTTTGCTCTTCCCAGCCAGGGTCAAGCGTTGGGGTGGAGGAGGGGAAGGGGCGGCTTAAGGCCTGAGCCCAGGGAGTGGTGGCATTGCCAGGGCTACAGCAGGGGTTTGGAAGCACTGCCCTGCAAAGGGTTAAGCACGTGTGCACCAGTCTAGCTCTGGCCACCCAGGGGGGCTGGCCTGGGTTCAATGCCTTCAGGCAAGGGGGGGCTGACAATGTGCAGGACGGAGCTCGCGCCCTCGCTGGCACGGCCGGACCACAAACCACATCAGTGCTTGGCCTGCTCTGTGCTCCGCCTGCCCCAGAGGCTGCGATCAAAAGCAAGTCTCCGGCATCGGAGCGCGCTGCAAAGCACGGCCGGAGACTCGTGAGATCGAGAGCAGCTCGGAGAACTGCACCAGAGCAAGCTGCACCGGGTTAGGTTTCATCTCTCCCAGGGCAGACACCCCTGCCTCCCAGCCTCCTTGGGCCCCTGCCAAGGCCCGCGGGGCAGGGCATGGCGCGGGCATGTGACAGAGCAGCGGCCTGATAAAAGCCAGGAGTGAGCATTTCCTTGGCACCTCGCTCGAAAGCAGCAGGGCGAGCTCAAGGGGCCGAATGACCCTGAGAGCTGGTTCCCTGGAGGCGTTTGGGGGCTGCACGCGGCCCGTGGCGTTCTCCCCGGCTCGCGTTCCCACTGCAGCTCCCGTGTTGACCAGCCAGTCCTGACAGCTGGAGCACATGAGGATGCCTAGCGCAAGGAAGCCCAGGGTCTCGGGGTGGAGCCAGGCTGGGTGGCATGAGGGGCCAGGGGCTGCCTCTGCCGCTGGAAACCGGCCCTGGTATCTGGCTTTTCTAGGTGCAGAACCTGAACAACATCGTCTCCTTCCCTCTGGACAGCCTGCTGAAGGGGCAGCTGAAAGACGGCCGGCTGGTGAGCGTGCGGCAAGCTCGCTGGGGGCTCGGAGGGTGGAAGGGGACTGACTTAGGCGGGTTTGGGTCCATTTTGCTGTGTCCTTTGCTGGGGGTGAAGGTGGGCCTTGCTGTGCTTCCACGAGGTCCCTTCTCCATCCCAGCGTGAGACCTGCAGGCCTGCCCTGCGTCTTGGAGGGTGGCTCTTCATGCATCGCTTGGCTGCGCGGCCGGCAGCAACCCCACGCGCCAGCGTGCCCCCCTCCGTCCCCTCCCCAAAGGCTGCGAGCCCCAGCCGGGATGCTTACCCGCCCAGCTGTGTCACTGCAGGCAGCCCAGGAGAGAGGCACACGACAATT
>JAGPOW010000145.1:1860114-1873365 GCA_030014935.1 Caiman crocodilus
CCCCCCTGCAGCTCCGGACACCCTGTCCGATGGTTACCGCCCGTCAGACCGCAGGGCTTTCGTCTGCGTGCAGGCAGGGCTGTTCCAGCTAGAAAAGTTCCACCAAACTCCGAGGCAGCCGCCTCCGGGAGTGATTTCTGCCCTGCTCCTTCCTCCCGCCAGCCCCCAGCTCAGCCCCTGCATCTCGGTGTTAAAGACACACTTTCCGCAGCCTCTCCCTGGCCTAGGATGCCCATCCCGTGTTTCCTTACTGGTGGCTGCAGATGTCCCTTGTGGAGTTTAAATGAGGTCTGCCAAACCCGTGGCTCTCAGGACGTAAAGTGCCAGGTCTCCGGAAGTAAAAGCCAACAGCTTTACGCTGTGAAGAACCAGCTGCTCGGAACATCTGTAGCTGGGGGCAGATCCTGCCGGGAGAGCTGGGGCGTCCTCGGGTGTTGCAAGCTCGCCTTCACCCCCTCTTTCCTCGTCCCTGCAGATAACAGGACGTACCACTTCCAGGCGGAGGATGAGCAGGAATGCCTTGTGTGAGTGGCCTCTGGCTCTTGGCCTCATGCAGAGAGCAGGCTCCTTGGCACATGCAAGCGGGGAGGTGCAGGTAGCCTGTGCCTCGGCTGCCAGCGGGAGAAGGGGCCCGAGGCCTGGCCGAGCCCTGCAGATGCTGTCCTGTAGGGAGCAGCGGGATGGGGAGGCGTGGGCGGGTGCATTGTAGTGGGGGGCTGGGGGCTTGCTGGGGGTCACTTCTGACCCCATGCAGGTTGTATGAAGGCCGGGCAACGTAGTGGCTAGAGCACGGCACGTTTCCTGCTCTGCCACTGTCACGACCTCAGGCAAGTCGCTTAAGCCCTCCATGCCTCAGTCTCCACCTCTCTAAAATGGGAACAACGAGGGGGCACGTCTGCAACGGTTCTTCTGTCTAGAAAGGGTGGGGGGGTCTTTTGTTCCTTCCTCTGTGCCCCCAAACCCTGCCACTGACCCCTGCCCCCCCCCCCCCAGCTGGGTGTCCGTGCTCCAGAACAGCAAAGACGAAGCCCTCAGCAACGCCTTCAAGGGCGACCCCGGCAGCTGCGTGGCCTCGGCCGGGGGGGCGGCCGACGGCAGCCTGCAGGAGCTCACCAAGCTGGTCATCGGCGAGGTCAAGAGCCTGCCGGGCAACAGGCAGTGCTGCGACTGCGGGGCCCCAGGTAGGTCCTGGCACTGCCGATGCATGCGGAGGGGGAGAGGGGGCCGTCACGCTGTGTGCCCCCCGGATGAGGTGCCATCCCCAGCACCAGCCACGCTGCTCTCCCGCCTCTAGATGCGTGATGGGCATCGGGTACGGGAGGAGACGGGCGGAGGGCCCCAGGCCTGGGAGCGCCTGGCAGAAGCAGGGGAGCAGGACGGCTGGGTTCCTCCAAGGAGCCGCCCTTGGCCCGGCTGTAGAGGTCGGGACTAGAAGGGGCCGCAGTGCATGGGGGGCTGCGACAGCGCCAGCAAGCGGGGCATGCGGCTGCCTTGCAGATCCCACGTGGCTCTCCACCAACCTGGGCATCCTGACGTGCATCGAGTGCTCGGGCATCCACCGCGAGCTGGGCGTGCACTATTCCCGCATCCAGTCCCTGACCCTGGACGTTCTCAGCACCTCCGAGCTGCTGGTAAGCGGCTCCCATCTCCCCGCAGCGGTGTCCTCCTTGGCATCCCTGCCGCTCTGCCCATCCCCTCCCAGTCCCGAGCCCTGGCTAGAGGAAGGGAGGGAGGGAGGAAGGGATGGAGTAGTGCCCCTGTTCCCTTGGGATCGCTCCCAGGAGGGTCCGAGGCACGTGGCTAGTTGCTGGCGCTCACGCCACGGTGGACCCCCGCTGCCCGGTTTCTCCTCCGTCCCGCAGCTGGCAGTCAGCGTTGGGAACGCCCGCTTCAACGAGATCATGGAGGCCACGCTGCCGGCGCAGGGGAATCTGAAGCCATCGTCAGGCAGTGACATGTGAGTAAGAAAGCTCCTGGCATCCCTGCCCCAAACCCGCCAGCCCTCGAGGCGGATGGGGAGCCGGGGTCTCTTGCTACCACGGTGCCTCGGGGCTGGCCGAGCCTTTCCCTTCAGGTGAGGATGGTTTGATTCGACGGGCCAGCCTCACCCTTGCTGCAGGACCCTGCAGCCAGGCATGGGCAGTGGTGTCTGCCATGCCCCGGCTGAGATGGCACCTCTATGCCCCCTGCCCCGCAGGAGCGCCAGGAAAGAATATATCGTGGCCAAATACATGGAGCGCAAATTCGTGCAGAAGACGGGCAGGGAAGACCCTCACCGGCTCTGGGAGGCTGTCCGCAGCCGGGACGTCTTGGCGCTGCTCCAGGCGTTTGCAGAAGGGCACGACCTAGGAAAACCCCTGGCAACCCCCGACGGCCAGGTGAGCCCTGCCTGGCTCTCGCTTGCGCGGTGCTGGCTAAGGGCACCGTCTTCGAGGCCTGATGCTGGCTGATTCCTGGCGTCTGCATCACAGGAGACTGTCCAAAGCGCGTCAAGGCCATTGCAGGCCCGGTGGGGAGCCCAGCTCACGGATTCCCACGGGACTGCCCAGAAACCCCATTCCCAGTCTCCCATGCTGGTGGGATCTGACCTGAAGAGTGCAAGGCCGGTAGATGCCTCCCAGACCGCTCCCACTTGGTCCCAAACCCCGTTGTCCCCCGGAGACGCAGTTTTAAAGGACATTCTGCTTGGCCCAGCCTTGCTGTGCTTCAGGCCTGGGACAAGCTACCCCGTTCGAGCTGAGCCCCTGGATGTGGCCAGCTCAGGAGTTGGTGCTGAGCGATACCAGCTGTTCCCTTTCCTCCTGGGTTTCAGGGACCTGGCTTTGCAGAGCCACGAAGCAAATGGCAATGGGACCCATATACTGGTGCAGCTGGCTGCATTTGGTCTCCTGAACGGGCAGAGCAGTGGGGTGAGGCTTAACCCTGGTGCTTTTCCTCCCGTGGCAGGACCAGGGCGAGCTGGCTCTGCACGTGGCTGTGCGATATGCAGACAAGTCCTCCCTGCCGCTGGTGGACTTCATCATCCAGAACGGGTAAGGCTCAGGCCGAGGCAGGCAGGGGACGGGGCACCCACGTCAGAGCTGCGCGTGCGTCAGGTCTTGGGAGCCACGTGCATCCAGGCCAGGAGCAAGCCAGAGGCGGCACTGGTCAGTCAAACTCTCCGGCCCATGAAAGCCAGCACCCCAGGCCATTGGAGGGGTCTTCCTAGGTGTGGCCCAGCCTGTTTCCGAAGCCGGGGTGGGGGGAAATGCATGAGATTGCAGCTTCTCCTTCCTGCCTCTTGAGAGGCCAAGCAAAAAGCAGGAGAGGAGATGTCACGGCAAGGGACCCAGGGTGGCAAGGACAGCAGGGAGATTGGACGTGGCAGGGTACACAGGCAGGGACGCTATGCCTGCAAGGCACGTGGGAGTCGGGGATACAGGGCAGGTTGGTGGACAGCATGATACGAAGTCCCTGTGCCGGAGCGAACGGGCCAGTGCCATCCTGGGCTGGCGACGTGGCAGGACTTTCTTGACAGGCTTCCCCCAGGTTCATCTGCTGATGGCCTAGTGGTTGTCCAGCCAAGGGAAGCTCCATGCAGGGCAAGCCAGCAGCCTTCCTCCCATTTTGCAGCTGGTGCAACTGAGGCACCGTGCGGTGAAATGACGTTCCCGTGGTCTCATGAGCAGGGCAGCACATCCCGTGCTCCATGTGTCTCGTTCTAGCTTGGGGGAGAGGTCCGAGACTCTTCTTGGAGGCCTCCCACATCCTTTAGCTGCCTCTGCCTGCTTGCACAGGGGGAACCTGGACAAGGCGACTCTGGACGGGAGCACGGCCCTGCACTACAGCGCCCAGTACAACCAGCCCAACTGCCTCAAGCTGCTGCTGAAAGGGAAGGCAGCTCTCAGCCCAGGTAGGCTTCAGGCCTAACTGAAGGGCATTCCTTCAGCATTTTTTTGCAAACAGCTTTCCCCTTTTTAAATCAGTATTTCAGCTAGAGATTATTGTTGCATGCAGCGTGTGGATGGAGCGTGCATGTCTTCACTGCAGGCAAATGAGCTTCGTAACCAGGTGTTACCCCTAACCCGCCCTCTGCCCACACCCCCACGCAACTCGGTAACCTGAGGTCAGTCCTGCTCTCGATCCTGGCCAGGCTGGGGGTCAGAGCACAGGTTTAGATTGCATTCGTGCCAATAACTTGGTAGTGAGGACACAGCTTGAAGTGTTTTCCCCGGGACACCCAGGCAGAGCAGCCCAGTTCTCCCAGATTTGCCTGGGATGGGATCGGAGCAGTTCAGTGTATTGTCATGGTTGCTGTTACCGTCATTAGCACAGCTTCAATTACTGTTCCTGTGATTACTACGAATCATCTCTTTAAAAAGTCTGTGGCAGCGAGTGTATTGTGGGTGCATGGCTGCAGCCATGGGCACTGCTTTTTGGGGGGATTCCCTGAGCCCGGGAGAGGAGCGGGCATTTTCTGGGGGCTCAGACCTGGTGCCCTTTCTACCCCTCCAGTGAACGCGGCCGGAGAGACAGCCTTGGACGTGGCAAAGAGACACAAACACACCGAGTGCGAGGACCTGGTAGGTTGGGTCCTTCGTGGTGGTGTGTATGGAGGGGAGCGGCGGACAGCCCCCCTCTTGGGATGGGGCAGGGGTGCCTGGCATTGCCGTGGGGTCAGCCCAAGGGGTCTTGTCCCAGGACAGAGGTGGGAAGAAGCAGGTTCCTGCTGGAGAGAAAGCCGGGGAGGGTCCTGAGCTATGAATCGGTGTCATGCACGTGGCAGGGGTGGCAGCCGGGCCCTGAGTTTGGTGTTTCTAGCCCTGTTTGACTGGCCAGGGTTGGGCTGGGGGTAGAGCGCGGGTTGAGATTTAACTTTTGCTAGTAACATACCTTGCAGTGAGAGCGAGTCCTCCAGTGTCTTCCCACAATTCCCCTGCATCCCCCCAAAAAAGAGCGGTCCAGTTCCCCCACACTTGCCTGGAATCAAATCAGAGCAATTCAGATCATTGAGATGCCTATTATTATTATTATTATTATTACTGTCATTCATTATACTAATCCATTCAGATTCTTGCTGTTATTATCAGTGGGATGACTATTATTTTTATTACAGTTATTAATTATACTTATCTCTTAAACGACTCCGAGGGGGTCTTCCAAAGTCCCAGTCCCAGACTTGCACACATGCGCATGCTACACATGCAAGTCCAGTAACTCGGGGCTTTGCACCGTGGTCGCTCCCAGCGGGGCACTGATCGCCCGTGTTAACTCTGCAGTGAAGACGTGCCCTGTTGCACGTGGGATTGGGGTTTGTAGCAAAATGCCCCTGCAGTAGACCAGTGTCCTGGCAACTCAACCATGTGCTGGACGGTCACAGGGCGATGCATCCAGGCGGTGAAGTTCAGCCCCGAGGTGTGGATGCCGCCTGGCTGCGTGGGCCTAACTGTGGCCCCGATGCCACGCGTGGGCCTGTTTTTCCTGGCAGCTGGAGCAGGTGCAGGCCGGGAAGCTGAACCTGCAGCTGCACGTGGACTACGACTGGGAGGCCCCGCAGGAGTTTGCCTACGACAGCGAGGAGGAGCTGGAGGAGAAGGTACCACTCGCTTTGCTGGGCTGGGCTGGGCTGGGGGCACAGACGTCGCTGGCATCCCCAGGTCACGGCTCGCAGCGCCCTGCCCTGCGTCATGCCCCCTCCTAAAGGACTCCCATCCCCATTGCCCCCCGGCTCTGGGGTGCGCTCGTTCGGGTTGGGGCTCGGATGCGGCTGCACCCCTGTAGCTCCCCTTGCAAAGCGAGGGGTGGGAGGGCAGACCCCCGCGGGGCTCCCTTCCGCTGACGGGCTGCGCCGCCTGCCCTGCCCAGGTGAGCCCGCTGCAGCGATCGTTCAAGTCCACGTCGTCGCCCACCACGGGCCAGCCCGGCCTCACCTCGCAGAACCGGTGGAGCTGCACAGGCATGGACATCACCAACAAGACCTACGAGACCATCCTGGTCCCCTCGCGGCCCAGCCCCCGGCGCTCAAACAGCGAGGAGATTCCCCCGCCGCTGCCAGTCAAAAACCCTGCCAGGGGGGGCCCCCGCACCAAGCCTGGTAAGCCCGTGCGGGGCGGCAGAGCTCTCGGCTGTGGGGATCGGCTGCGTCTCTAAACCCCCTGGGCGGCAGGTACGGGCTGAGCTTGCCGGAGCGTGGGCGCGTGCCCCAGCCAGGGGGTCTCCGGGAGCCGCTGCGGGTGGGAGCAATTGTGATGGGGTTATTTGGGGCTCTTGGACCCCAAACAGAGCTGGGGGGGGGGACTCCGTTTGGTTCATGCTCTATCCCGCCTGGCTCCCCATACCTGGGAAGGGCTTTACAGCTTACAGGGGCCACAGGTAGGCCCTTGGTGAGCAACCGAAGACCCAACAGGCTCCCAGTTTGACCAGCAACCCCCCCCCCCCCCGATCTCCCAAACCTTCCCTGCCCAGAGCTCCCACGCCAAACCTCCGAGCCCCACGCCAGCAGCCCACCGGAGGCCCCCGCCGTCCGAAACCTGTCCACATCCAGCGCTCCGGGCACCTTGGACAGCGGGGCCGGCCGGCAGCTCTCCACCTCCTTGAGCCCCACGGAGACCTGGCGCGCGGCCTACTGGGAAACCCACACGGAGACGGAGAGCAGCGCCCAGCGGCGGGGGGCTGAGACCAGCCAGGCCGCGGTGCCACCGCCGGAGGCTGGCACGTCCCCGGAGCAAGCGCAGCTCAACCCGGTCAAGTTCAGGTGGGCCGCGGGGACGGGGACGCAGCTGGAGGCACTCCCGGGGGTGCGGTAGGGCTCAGGGGCTGCACCGCAGGCGCTGAAGCAGCTGGGCCGCGGTGTCGTGAGCGTGGAAGCGGATGCTTTTTCATGCGTGCGACGAACTGCGCAGTCCTCTGAGTCTGTGCAGCGTGCGCGCCAGGGCACAGCTGCCGGCTTGTGGGCTGCTGGTTGTACAGCCCCAGGCGCCGCTCCTCCGCGCTGGAGAGACTCCGGCTGCGAGGACGGTCCAGGCTTGTGGCCTTTTTGGAAGAAGGAGAAGCCCGTGCTTTGGAAGGGGAGAACCTGTGGCAGCGTGCACAGGAGCGGGGGGAGCTGGGGGCACAGCATTGCCCCTTCCCCAGGTTTCTTAAGCAGCCTCTTTTTGCCCCCCGCAGATCGGAGAGCACCCGCTCCTACCGGCGCATCAGCGGCTGCGCAGGGGGCAAAGCCCCCAGCTCGGCCTTCGCCCCGCACAGCTCAGCCACCCCCGAGGACCTGCCTCTGAGCAAGGCGCCAAGTCCTGCCCCTGTGCCCATGCCCAGGAGGTTTGCTCCGGTAGGTACCCAGTGAAGGAGGGCTCCCTCCCATGCCTGCGTGTTGGGGGGTGCCCAGTCTCCCCCCAGCACCTTGACCTTGAGGACCCCGAGCTCCTTGCTCCGAGGGGTCCACTCCCTGCTCTCCACTGTATTTTTGGAGGGGAAGGGGATCCTTGTGCCCTCTCCCCCACTGACATGCACTGCTTGCTGGGGCAGGCCAAGGTGAGGCAGAAGAGGGTGAAGGCTCTGGTGGACTGCAAGGGCGACCGAGCCCGGGAGCTGACCTTCTCCAAGGGCGAGGTGATCGTGGTGACCCGTGAGGAGGACGAGCAGAGCTGGGTGAGTGCCGCGGCGGTCCTCGCCTCCCTGCCCCTTCCCAGCGCCGGCGCCAGCACACCTGGGTTCCTCTGAGCCCGGCTCCCTGGCTGTCCCCCTGCCCAAGGCAGGTGACCCATTAGATCAGGCACTTTTGGAGGGCTTCATGTGAGTGCAGGGGGCATTTTCACCAGCCCCCCCAGCCTGCTGCTGCATGTAGCTGGAGTCCTCCTGTCCTCCGGGGTTTAGTCCCCACTGGGGTGCAGAAGCTGCCCAGCATCCCTGTGGCTTTGCACTCCAGTTGGGCAGCCTCCCCATGTCCCGGCCTCGGAGACGAGAGCCCGTGGCCGTGACCCCACTCCTCCTTCTGCTCCGGGTTTGCAGGTCGGCTTCATCGAAGGAGACGGCTCCAGAACGGGCGTCTTCCGGGCCAGCTCCGTGCACCTGCTGCAGGACTGAAGGGTGCCCGCCTCCCTTCTCCTGCAGCGCAGAGGGGCGGAGAGCTCTCCTTGGACCCGGCTCGCTGCGCCCTCACCCGAGCCCTGCGAGCGCCTCGCTTTCCTCACCCCCTCCTGCCCTGGCCCGCCGGAGACCGGGCACTGCAGCGCGTGGGGCCAGAGCCGGAGCTGGGTGGAAACCCCCCCCTGGACAGCATCGCTTTAGGACCAGTGTGGGTCTCTCGTGCTGGGTCAGGCCGGCTCTGCCCAGCCTTGCAGCTTGCTGGAGGAACCGGACCACAGGGTCCCGTGTCTGAATCAGCCTGGGAGGAGCCCCCTGGCCCTGGCAGAGCTGAGGGCATGGGTGGGGGGTGGTGAGCTGGCCGAGGGGTTTCAGACTCCTGCCGCAGCCGATTAGGAAGCAGAGCACCGCCAAGCTTGGTGCACAGGTGGGGGAATAGTTTTTCACCTCACCATCCCTCCCGTCCTTTGCCCGCTTTGTAACTCCAAGGAGGAGCGTGGACTCCTGCGCTCTCCTCCGGGGGCTTCCTTAGGGCTGTTCGCCCGCCTCTCACCACCCTCCCCTGGTGTGAACGTGAGAGCCCCGCTGGGCCCGGGGGCTGCTGGGGGGACCGCCTTCCCCTGCCCCGGTCCTGCAGCACCCTGCTCATAAAGGCAGGGCAGGGGAGGTCCGTCCTGCCGTGGGAGTCCTTCCTGTGGCCACCCGAGGGGCTACCCCCACCCTCCTGATTGCTGGTCCCCTTTCCTAGCGACCCCCCCAGACAGAAGAATGTATCAGCACGACCGCCCCGTCCCGACGGCCTTCCCCACCGCCCGGCGCGTCCCCGCGATGCTCCAGGCCAACGTGCCTATGGGGGCTACAGAAACCGGTGTGCCCGTAGCCACGTGGGCTGCTAAGCTTGGGGCGCCCGACTGTGACCCCCGTGCTGAGTCCAGTGCCTGGGGCTGGACTAAAGCGTTTCAATTCCTAGCAGACCAAACTGTTATGGGGGAGGGCATGGCTCATGTCATGCAAAGGGTTAATCCCCGGGATCGCCCCCTTCCCCGCTCCTCCAAATAGCCCAGGAGCTGCCTGTGGCCCTTTCTGTTTCCTGCCGCAGGAAATGAGGTTGCGATTTCTTGGCCCCGTGGCTCTGCCCTTCCTCCCCGCTCCGGGACGATGGAGACCCCGGTCTCCTCCAGCGGCAGCCCCTCGGTTGTCCGTGCCCTGCCTCCTCAGTGCAAATACTTGAAGGGAAGGGAAGGAGCTGGGCAGGTGCCTCACTCCTGATCCTTACCAGAGGTGCCCAGACGGCCCTCTGCCCCCGTCGGTGGCACGCACCCAGGAGGAGCCAACCTGGGCGTCCGGTGGCACCAAGGACAACCCAGCTTCATGTCTCCCGTGCATCTCCCCCACCCACCCTGCAACTGTGAAACTATTTTTTTTAACTAGGAAAGTGGTATTTTTGGTGCTCACAGCCATGTCCGTGTCACGCCGGGCTCCGACCGGAGTTGGGGGGCAGCTGGATTCGGACGCAGACGTCTTTCAGCCCTGTGGCTGGAGGATGTTGTTGGGTAGCGGAGCCTGGCCCGGGTTTGAGAGCCGTGGCTGGAGCGAGGCGTCTCTATTGAGGCTCAGGGGGAGATACAGACCCGGTGGTTCTCCAGACATTCAGGTACAGATTTGGAGCTGGATTATGACCCCGCTTCCCAAAGGCCTGGGGCGCTGGCTGAAGGCCCTTTTGAATGTACAGATTTGCCGCTGCCGCCTCTTTTCAATCCCACTAGGCTCGGAGACAGCCAGGGAGTCTCTGTCCCTTGCCGAAAAGGGGTCAGGCTGCTGCTTGGTTCTGCGATCACTGGGACCAATGCTTCCTACTCGTACGAGCTTCCCTGGGGATATGTGGGATCAAACCGCTTTATGTTATAATTGTAAAGGGGCTTTTTTTTTTCACTGAATATTTCATTGCAGAAGGGGCATTTTATTGCTTTCCCTTTTGATTTGGAATAAAATTGATTTTTAAAAAAAATAAATACAAGGTGTTCTCCTAATGCCATAGACAGAAATAAGGGCGGAGAGCTAGGCACGTCCCAAGTGAGCGCGTGGGATGATGTTGTATGGACGCAGCGCCTCATCCCAAAGTGCGGAGCAGATGACAGAGCCGAGTTGCTTCACCCACCGCTGGAGGGGACGGACGCGCTGTCTACCAGCAGCTTCAGGCCGAAATGTCAGGATATGGTCTTGTCTCGATGCTGCGGGGTGAATAACGGTGGCTCGAATTGCACCCGGGCAGGGGGTTACTGCCATGAAACGGGCCTTTTAGTAACCGATGCGGGGGTTACGTCACCTCCATCACGACAGCACCCCGCAGCTTGACGCTGGGGTGTTGGGTCCGAGAGCGGCACCCCTGCTATATCGCAGCATCGTTTCCTAGAGCACCCGAGTCCAGGGCGCTCACCCAGCTATAGATGTGGCAACTCTTCTGCTTCTTGCTCTCCAAAACCTGCTGCATCCTTTTGGCTCCTTTGATGCAGTCTACATTGGCATAGGTTTTTTTTAAGCAAGCATCCTGGTTACTTTCATCCTGGAAGTGGTCGAAGTCTTGCCCCGTCCTCCGGCCAGGCCTCTCAGCGGGAAGAGCTGAAGGCAGTCCTGAGCCATCGCTTCCCAGCGGAGGTGGTGGCATCACAAGATATTCGTGTGCGTTCCCACCTGGCCCTTGGCATTAATTGGTCGCTCAGCTCTCCCAAGACGTCATTTGTGCGTCTGTCCCAGCGCGAGACCACGGGGTGCAGCCTTGCTCAAGGGTTTGAGAAAGCAAATCCCCGTTCCCCAGAGCCCGTGAGCTTCTTCCACCTGGGAGACCTCAGCAGTGGGCTCCCGGGAGCTCAGCCCTGGATTCAGCCAAGCGCTGAAGCATGTGCCTAAATCCCCTCCACTTGGAGGCAAGCTCAGGGACACGCCGAGCTCATCAGCACCTTTGAAAAGGAAGCCGCTTCTTTGCCATCCTGAATGTGGATGCTCCTGAAACACGGGCCCTCCTGTCCTCTGCAGCCTTTGCCTTGCCTGGGAGAGCACGAGCCGGGCGCTCGGTTTTTATCGGTTTCCTTTTCAAAGCGCTAGGCTTAGTTTCACTCTCGATTCTTTTGCAAGAGCGCAGTGTTGCTCTAGGCCTGGTCGAAAGTTGTTTATTCCCCGGAGATCTTGGACAAGGAAGTTTTTCTAGATTGGAGGGGTTTTTATTCCGCCTTTCCTGCCCCCCCCAGTCTCTTGGCAGCGGTTGCGTGTTATCAGCCCCGTGCATATCCTTCCCTCCGCCACCCCCAGCGCTGCCTCCTCCCACGTGAGCTGCACTCGAGTAGTTTAGAAATACACCGCCTTGTTCTGAGCTTACACTTAGCAAAGAAACCGGCAGGTAAGTCACACCTGGCGCTGACCTCGGACCCCCGGCCAAAGGTGTTGCCGGACGTACGTGAAGACCCGAAGGCTCCGGTTCTGCACACACAAAAGATCTTGCTCACTTGCAAGTGTGCCCAGGCTCCCTCCCTAGCACGTCGGGCCCTCGTGCCCGTGTGATATTGTACATGCTTTGCTTCCAGCTGACCCTCGGAGCTGAATTCACGACATCACCGTGAATTCACGACAGATTCATCTCTGTGCCGGTGATGAAAAGGAGCAGCGGGCAGACTGCATTCAAGGTGTTTGAAAACATGCGAGCTAACTTGCACCAGGCCACCATGCTCGAACGCGGCCAGCCTAGGTGGGCACAGGGGATGCCTTCCTGACCCCTCGGGGCTGGTCGGCCTCTGCCCTGAAGCACGGGGGTGGCGCGCTAAGTCCGGCTGAAACTGTTCTGTCCAGCCTTTTGGCGACATGAAATCCCTCCCCAACACACTTCTGGTCAAAACAAGCTTTGATGCAAATAATTAGCAATGTCCCAATTAGCTGGAGGATTTTTCAGCGCTTTAAAACACTGCCCACCCAGCTGGCATGAGCCTGACCCCCCCTCCCCCGAAGGTGTTACTGTCAGTAATAACTTGTGGAGCTTGTTGCAGCGAGGGGGGCAGTTTAACACGGGTTTATTTGCGATGCTATCTAGAAGGAAAGCCACGAGCTGTGTGCGGGCAGGACCGCGCCGCACGAGCCGGGCCCCGGGCAGGACCGCGCCGCACGCCGGCCGCGGGGGAGGTTTCCAGCCCGGCTGGGGCGCACCCCAGAGGCTGGCTTCAGACGGGGCGGCCGAGCATTTGGGGCCCCGACCCCTGCCCAGCCTGCGCGAAAGGGAGCAGGACCCTGCGCCGGCGTGCAAACCTTCCCTCTGCTCCGGGTCGGGGTGCCGCTGGGGAAAGCCGGTCCTTCCCCAGGGTGGGCTCCGGCTGCACAGCCCCCCGGCGAGGCGGGCACGAGCTGGCTTCTCCGGGCTCATGCTGCGATCCCCGCCGCCCCGAGAGCCGAGGGGCACGGCCAGCCCCGCCTGCAGCCCCCGGCCCGCGCAGCTCCCCCACCTCCCCGCGCGCTCCGGGCTGCTTAGCCTTTAACGCCTATATTTAGTCCAGCCCCCGTGCTATTTTGACTGCATGGCAGCCGTGTCTAACTGGTCGGGGCCGCCACGCCTCCTTTTCTGCTCTCTCCGCGGCTCGCCCTCGCTCCCGTTCTCGTTCTCCCCTCTGCCCCCCTCCGCCGCCAACTGCCCCCAAACGCAGGAACGAAAGTCCCCCATGCCCTCGCCCCCCAAAGCCCGGCGAAAGCAGAGCCAAGGTCTCCCTCCCGCGAGCGCCGGGCCGGGGCGCCCGTCCGTCCGCGCCCCGCTTCTCTCCGCCGCTCGCGAAAGTTTGGCGAGCGCGGCGCCGGGACGATGGGGCAAGCGGAGGAGCTGGCGCGGATCGCCAGGAAGCTGGATAAGATGGTGTCCAGGAAGAGCCTGGTAAGGCCCCGCTCCGCCTGCGCTCGGGTCGAAACTTTGCAGCCTGGGCGTGTGCGCGGAGGACGAGGGACGGGAGCGGCTCCAAGCAGGGCCTGGCTGGGGGCGGCTCGGGCTGGCGTGCGGCTCCACGGCCTGGAAACGAGGGCTCCCGTCTTCGGGGTGCTGGCAGACCTGCAGCTCGGGTCGGCCCCCCACCCCAACAGGCCGAGCCCGCCTGGCCTTGCTGCCAAGGCTATTCACCTTGGCGGCTATGGGAAACCCCGCGCGGTCCCCAAAGGATGCTGCTT
>JAGPOW010000145.1:1873465-1883603 GCA_030014935.1 Caiman crocodilus
CACGGGGACCACCACGCGAGCCCGCCTGCTCCGTGCGTGTGCAAGCCGAGGCGGTCGGGTCCTATTGGAGTCGCCCTGCCACCCCCAGCTCCGGGGCCGGCAAGGTTTGGAGGGGGGAGCAACAGGTGTTTGGCACAAAACCAGTCTCGGGCACGGGCTCGCCCAGACAGAGCAGGCTGGAGAGAAGGACACGGCGGAGAAAGAAGGTTGGAAACAGCTGGGTTGGTTTGGTTTTTTTTTTCACAAGAGTGTGCAAAAGTGCCCAGCGGAGCGGGGTGGGTCTGAGCATGACCCAGGGCTCTTGCACGTCACGGTAAAGTGGTTTGGACTCTGGGATAAGCAGTCCTTGAGAACAAACAGGACAGGTGTCTCCACCCTCCCGGAGCTCTTTGGGTGCCTGGGAAAGCAAACAGGCTCGTGTAGGTGGGCCCAGCCCGCTCCCGCTTCCCCAACGTGCCTGCTGGGCGGTGGGTTTGTGCTGCAGGGGCCAGGGTCTCAGCTGGTGTAAAGGGGCGTCTTCCTGGACTGCCGTGGTAACGCCAGCCCAGGATCTGGCCCTTGCAATCAGGATCAGGATCAGGATCAGGTCCAATGTACAGCAGAGGAGAGGCAGGTCCTTGAAGTTAATGTTTTACTCTCCTTCTCGTGGCCTTTGTCCCAGTGCAATGCCGTTAACCCTCTGCCGTCCCTTGCAACCCGCGCTGGGCTGGGCTGGAAAGCCGCGAGCGCTGAGCTGGCCGCGGGGCCGCCTGGCATCCCTGCCCCGCCGGGCACTGCTTCTCTCCCCGGGGCGCGGGCGCAGGGGAGGGCACCCACCTGCACACCCATGAGGCCAGCAGCTCCGAGTGCGCACGTGTGTGTGTGCACACGCATGTTTCAAAAAAGGGGAAGGAGGTTAACAGCTTCTTCACGTGACCTTTTTGCAGCACAGACTCAGCCCCGGGGCTGGGTCCCTTGCTGCAGGGGTGCTGGAGCCTCCCCTGGCGCAGCACATACATGCAAGCAGTCTGCTCTTCCTTGCACCTTGCGCGGTCACGAAATGCCAGCCTTTGGCCTCACGGCGTCTGCGGCCGCCTGCCGCTCCGCCTAGGCACCTCGTGCTCCTTGAGGTTGGTGTGTCCAAACGGA
This sequence comes from Caiman crocodilus, assembly GCA_030014935.1. NCBI lineage: Eukaryota > Metazoa > Chordata > Crocodylia > Alligatoridae > Caiman > Caiman crocodilus. Next base: position 1,874,594 of record JAGPOW010000145.1, read on the forward strand.
GCCGCGCTGGGGGAGGCTGCGGGCCCGGCACACTCACCAGGCCTGGACAGTTTCCAGCTAATGACCGGCCATGAGGCCCTTGACCTGCTCCCCAAGAGCAGAAGCCTGGACATGGTGCATCGTAGGTGCCAGCGTTTGCACGTGCGTCTATAAGCCGATTGCAGGTATGCCAGGAACTCCCCAGGGGCACCCGCCTTGCACGCCCAGAGCCACAGCGTCACCAGTGGCTGCTTCACAGGCAGAAATCAGAGCGGGTTCAAGCAGGACCGGTGCTGACGTGCACCCACAGCCCGTGTCCCCGGCTGGACCTGTGACTTCTCCAGGTGCCGCTTCCAGCTCGTGACACCTATACAGCGAGAAGTTTCCAAAGCCAGAGATCTGATCCCTTGTTCGGGGCCGCGCGTGGAAAGGGTATGTGGAGAACGACCAGGCTTTGCCGAATGCCGAGCGTGAGCTTGAGTGAGGTTGGGCTGTTGGTCACCTGTGAAGCAAGACTGAAAACAAAAGGCAGAGTCACGCATGCCTTGCAAAAGAAGCCTTCCCAACCCAGGGTTTAGGCAGTAGGTCCTTGAAGTGGATGTCGCAAGTGCTGGGAGGCAAAAGCAGCGGTGCCTGCCTGGGCAGAGGTGCCCGTCTGCAGCTCCGTCGCAGCCGCGTGCCACCCGAGGTGATGGGAAAGGGTCGGAAGCGTCTTTGCTCATTTTTGCAGGCGCTGACACGGGGCCAGCTCTGATCCCAGATTCTCAGGGGACAGGGATTTCAAGCTGGTGACGTTCAGGCTTCCCGAATGGGACGTCTTACAGCATAGGCGGGTCTCAGGCCTGCTGCTATAGGATTTCTGCTGGGCTCTGGGACACCCCACATTAGCCCCCAGAGTGAGTGTGTTGCTTGTGGGTTGATGGACGGGGCAAAACTGCCAACTTGGGAGGTAAACCTTTGTCTTGAATGGCCAGGCCCAGGAATGCCAGCTCTGAGAGGCCTCAGGCTTTCTTCTACTAACCTCGGGAACAAAGCAGAGGATTTACCCCAGCTTCACCCACGAGGCACAGCAAGACAGGATGGGGACAATCCCTGGACAACCCCTGCTGTTGTCCCCGAACTTAAGCGCTCCCAGGCCCAGCCTGGTCCAGGCGCTAGAAGAAACCATCCTGAGAGCGGTGGTCCTTTCAGGGCATGCACGCACGGGGCACTTCGGAGGCCAGGAAATGAACAGCGACTTGGATACCTGGAGCTATATAGTTTGTGGCTGAAGCTGAACTCTTCCTAACGGCAGTTCCCATGAGGAGAGAGGAGAGAAGGTGGGAGCTGGCATGGCGTGCTCTCCGTCCTGGCAGCCATCTCAAGGACCCGGACCGAAGCAACTCAGAGCACCGGTAGCCCCCTCCATCAATAGGAATAACCCCTGAGTCCATCCACCCCCTCCATCTCCTTGCTATATTTCTGGGGGATGGGTCTTCCCCTTGCACCCCGTGCTAAATCAGGGTGGGTTTGGCTAACGGCTCTGCCCGGCCCCGGCTTCCAGCTCTATAGAGGGGGACTAGTCCCAGGTGAGCACTAGTAGCCTTCCTGTGCTGCTCTGCACGTGCTGCCTCCACGGCCCACCCTTCATCCCGCCCTGGGCAGGGCTGGACCAGGTGGCGTCGCAAGGCCCCTTCCAGCCCAACTTTGCAATGGCCCTAGGATCTCCTGCGCGGGCACAGAGCTGCTACAGCAGGCCCTGTGTATATACACATACACATGCACAGACATGGTCTCTAAAAATACCAGGGGATGAACATTACACTGAGCTGAGAGCTGGGACTATATTTAGCCGTAGGCTAGTGCCAAATTGCTGCTTGACCGAAGCACCATGGACACGCGCTGCTTCCTGGGCCAGGGGCTTGGGAAACCGGGACCCCGGCCGGCCATCTGTCTTGTTCCTCCCCTCGCGTCCAGTCCAAGCGAGCGCTGGCCTCCTTTTCCCAGGGGAAGGTGAAGCGGGGAAACCAGCGCTCCGGGCTGTCTCGTTAGCTGGGAGTCCCCCTTCCCAAATGGGCCGAATTCAGCTGGCTCTCCGGCGTGCCGCTGGGTGCAGCTGGCAGCGGAGCCCGCGTCGCTGGGTCCAGCCCTCGGGCCCTTGCAGGCGCTGCCAGCCCGCGACGGGCACCCGGCAGCTGTCTCGGCGCTGTCGGGCTGTGGCTCGGCGTCAGCTGCTGCCCCGCGGTTTCCCACCGGAGCCGCTCTGCTCGGACCGTCTCCCTCCTCGTCTGCCCTTCTATGGGTAGCGTTCCTCGAGGAAGGAGCGAGCCAGGCCCCTCGTACATCGAGCACAAAAGGGATCCTTTGTTCTGGCTTCTGGACCTGCAGTTCGCTCTGGCTCTTGGTTCCCGGGCGCTCTCCCTGCATCAGGAAATCCCAAACACGAGCGTTTCAAAGCAAATGTGGGTCAAAATGTGTTTTCTTTTGACTCCTGCCTGCCAGGGAATGCGTTCAGCTCGTCCCTTCCCCCTTCCTGCCAGTGCCTAATCCTAGAGGAACAGCTTCGAGGTGGTTGTGCCCGGGGGGCCGGGGGGGCGCGTGTGCGGACCAGAAGAGGAAGGGGCAGGTTGGCCCCAAAGCGGGGATCTGTTGTCGTTTGAATCCGACCGATCCCAGCTGTTTTAAATCGCGGTGGCTCCGTTGGCCTCGGTGGAGCAGCCCGGGCGCTGCCTGGTTTTGTGCGTCCTGTCTGGCGTGAACGGGGTCCACGCTGCCCTGCCAAGCGCTGTAAGGAAAGAGAAACGGAGGCAGGGAAGAGCGGGGTCCCGCAGCCAAGGGGTGGCACAGCTTGGAAGAGCCGGCTCTAACCACTGGGCTGCCCTCCCTCTCCTGCTGCCAAGTAGGCAGAGGTAAAAGGGCCCGATTCCTCTCCGCTTCGGGCGGACACGCGGCTTGCTCTCGCCTTCACCCCCATGGCCCCGAGGGAGGCGGTGGCTGGCCCCGGGGGGCTGCTTCTAGCACTGACCCTCCGATGCTCACTGTGGCTTTCGTCCCTGCTAGGAGGGAGCGCTCGACCTGCTGAAGGAGCTGAACAGCTACACCATGACCATCCAGCTGCTGCAGGTGAGGCCGGTGGGGTGCAGGGGGAGGCATCCAGGGCTCCAGCCTATGCGGGGTTACTTGGATTTGAGGGAAGAGCCAGCCCCCTCCCCCCCTCTTTTACGCCTATTTTAAAAGCAAAGAGGAGGTTGCTCCCTGGATCGTAGGAAAGCCGGTCCAACCACCTGAGCTTAATACCTTCCGGAGAAAGGCTGGAGAAAGACCCATCCCTTAAAATCCACCCTCCCGTCCCTTGAAATTCACGGTCCAGCTCTGCCGCAGCCGCTCTCCTCGCTGGTCAGGAGACACTGGGGTTTCTGGGCTGACTTCAAGAGCCCGCGGCGTGGGGGCTGCGCGATCTCCTGGCAAGGGCCCTCCTGGAGCTTGTGCCACCCCCGGGTTTGCATCCCTCCGTCAAGGTTTATCTGGCCCGTCTTACTACACCAGCTGTGGGTCCGACTCCAGCCCAGCTCCGAGACACATCAGGGAACGTGGGCACGGGCGCAGCATCCTGCTCCCCCTGCTCAGACGGATGAAAGGCCGTCGGTGCAAGAAGCTGGTGGGGCTCTCCTCTCCTCCCCTCCCTTGCTCTTCGGGGCTTGGCTGTAAGATTCGGAGGATGGCGTGTTAACGAAGTAGAAGGGCTCCTGGATCGGAGCAGGGTGGGGCAGCATCCCACGGGGTGCTGGAGTCCGTGTAGATGCTCTCTGGGTGAACGCGTGCTCCCCGTGAGGCTGTCGGTGCTCTTAGGACCAGTCTGTAGGTGGAGACGGGAGGCATCGAAGCACGGAGGACTTCCCCGGGGTTATACAGGGAGCGGGCAGCGGGGCAGAAAACTGATCCCACATCTCTAAGGACCCGTGCCCCTGCTCCCCTCCCTCCCCAGTCAGCCTTCCTCTCCGACGTGCTTTGCAATAACCCACTGTCCTTGCGCACTCCCAGACCACACGGATCGGGGTGGCTGTCAACTCCATCCGCAAGCACTGCTCCGACGAGGAGGTGGTGGCCCTGGCAAAGCTGCTCATCAAGAACTGGAAGCGGCTGCTGGGTGAGAGACCCCGCAGGCACCTCTGCTGCGGAAGTTAGCCTCCCCCCGCCCCAGATTTCCACGGGCATCTGAGCTGAGAAGTCCTGGCCCCCTTTTCAGCCCTCCCTCCTCTCGGTCCCCAGGACTGGACGTAGAGCCGTTGCGGCCAGTGTGGGAGGAGGGTCATTTTGTGGCACGATTCGGTGCGGCTGGGGTGGGCAAGGTGCCGGGGGTCCCGGCGGCACAGCGGCGCGTGGGCACCGCGGACTCTCCCCGCTGTGCCACAAACAGGCAGCTCAGCCCCGAGCTGTGCCCCTCTTCCCTGCACCGGCCCTGGTCTCCAACGCCCTGCGCCTCGGCGGCAGTCGGCCGTGATATTCCAGCCCCGGGACTCTGCACGAGTCCGGCCGACGCGGCGCGGACTTGCTACAGACTCCCCTAGGTCTCTCCAGCCCAGGGCTCCTGGCTTCGTGCGACCGGGGTGAAGTCCTTCTCCAGCTGGCCACGTGCCACCCCCTCCTCGCGGGCTAGTTTGGTCCCTGATGGCCCGGCTGGTTTGCCCGCAGACTCCTCGGGGACCCAGAAGAAAGAGAAGGACTTGGAGGGTCAGAAGGATAAAAAGGAGAAAGAGAAAAGACTCGACTTTTCCAGCTGGCAGCCCGAAGGAGCCAACTCCCACGGGCTGGAGCCCTGCAAAAGCCCGGCCGAGAAGCACAAGAAGAAGCACAAGGAAAGGTCCGAGCTGCCCCCCGGGGGTCATAGCCCTTCTGCAATGTCATGGATGGACTACATGTCCCAGGATGCACCGCTTGGAAAGTGGGGCATCATGGGACCCGCTGGCTCTGGTGCATTGTGGGAGTTGCAGTCCACCCAGGGTGGGGAGCGCATGGACATTTTGGGAGGGGATGCTCCTTGTTTCCGGGGCAAACCCAGAATGGCCGAGCCAAGCAGGGCACAACGAGCCGTCCCGGGCCCCACATCTCCTGGCAGAAGCTGGGTTCGGATGGCAGCTCTTCTCCCCGACCCGCTGCATGCCTGGGGTGGGGGAAGCACCTGCTGCGCTCCATCCGGTCTGCTTTCCCTGTGCAGACTCCAGACTCGCCAGGACAGGGACCAAGGGCCTGGCTGCAGGGGCTGGGCTGCCTTTGCTTGGCGACCCAACCCTCTCGTGCCCTGTCTGACCGCAGAGAGGGTCCAGGCCCACGCCACGTCCATCTCCTGGTCTCCGGCGGGCCAGGGCCAGAGCGCCGCTGAGCTGACAAGTCTCTTGCGCGCCCTATTCACCTGGTCCTCACGCCTGTAAGAGCTGAGCATCTGCCTGTGAGGCAGGGCTGGGCTATTCGCCCCGTCGCACTGAGACCGAGAAACCAAGTCACTCGCCCCAGGTCTGCGGTGGAGCGCAGACTTGAACCCGGCTCTTTCTAGCCCTAGGAAATGGCCTTCCTTGTGCTCCGCAGACTTGGCGGTTTCCCTGTCGAGGCCATCAGGTTTTCTAGCTGCATGCAGACTCCCTGCAACTCATCATCTTGGTCTAAGGCAAAGTTCCCCCTGAAGCGCATGGGATTAGGATTTGGCCTTGCTGAAAGATTATCCTTGCATTCAAGAGTCATTTCTGCATCTTGTCCTTTTCTTTTAAAGAGACTTGTCTGACCGCAAGGCTCTCGATGCACTTCCGGGCTCGAAGAAACACTCATCGGAGCAGAAGCAGGACAGGTAAACGCCCCCGTTCTGCGCAGGCCGGGGCAGGGGTATGAGGGGAAGACACATTAGCATACGCGTCTCCAGTGGGATGGATGTGGTCCCTCCTGGCATGGCCTGCTTTGCACTTGCAACCCACCCCTTCTGCTTTCTCATCAGCCCAGGGCAGCCTTTTCTGTCCCCACTCCCTCTGGTTCAGGACCCCACTTCTCAGACCTCCCCTCTTTCTCTCCAGGAAATCCAGCAAGCCAGGCTCCCACCCGGTGACCCCAAGGAGCCACTCTATGGACAGCAAGCACGACAGGTACTTGCTCATGCACCCTCCCTTCGGGGCACAGAGCTCGGAGCCACTTTTCACGGAGCTTCTCACGGTGTTTGAAGCGTGTTGTTTTGAGCGTATGCATGAGCTAAGCTTCATGATGGCCTACGAGTTAGTGAAGTAGCAGGATCTCTGTTTTGGAGATGGGGAAACCGAGGCACAAATGTTACATGGCTATTTCTGGGTCACCTAAAGCCCACTGAGATGGGTAGACTTTCCTTCATCTTCGGTGGGCCCTGGATAAAGTCTACACGTGCAGTTGGGGACGGAGCAGGGGAGGAAAGCCGTGAACCCCCTGATAGCCACGCAGGCACCTTTGCCCCTGCATGAACACGCAGCACGGGGGGAAGGCAGCTGGACGCGGGTCCCTCCTCTTTGTCCCCCCCCCCGTTATCACATCGGTGCCATGGCTGAGACCTGTTCAGCAATGGGAAGTGATGCAGCCCGTTCCCAGGGGCTCGTCCTCAGCTGCTTAGCGCACGGCGGGGCAGGCAGGAGCTCTCACTGCTGTGACGCTGTACGCAGGGGTGTCTTGAGCCCCCGGGGTCGGCAGCGGAGATCGCTTGGCAGGGACATGTCACTTGCCTCCAGCGCTCATGAATGGCACTGCGAGGAGGACGGCGTCCTCTGCCGCTGGGGGAGGCTCAGGGGGCCGGCGCGGTGCAGGAGGACGGACTGGATGGCCGTGCGGGTCACTTTGGGCTATTTCTGCCCTCTATGCATCTCTGCGCCAGGCAAGGGGAAAGCACCACGGAGCAGCCAGCACGTGTGCCCAGGCAGCAGCGGGCTGGCCTGATGGACGCTGGCTTTGCACGAGGAACGGGGCTGGGGGCGTCCCTTAAGCTAACGTCTCTCCTCTCTGTTCTCACCGTGCAGAGAGTCCGGCGACTCCAGGGGCTCCTCTGCTGCCTCTAAGAAGTCGCCCTCAGACAGCAAGAAGGAGAGGTGGGTGTTTCCTGGCTTGCTTGTGGCTTCTCCCTAGTGCAGCGGTGTGCCCATCTCAGAAGACCTTTCCTCCCACACACAATCACAGAAAACAAGGGTGGAAGGGAGCTCACATCTAGTCAACCTCCAAGCAGGACCTGCCCCGACTGCATCATCCCAGGCAGGGCTCTGTCTACCCGGGTCTTGGAAACCCACCCTTCTCTGGGTCGCCTGCTCCAGTGCTTCACCACCTTCCTTGTGAGAAAGTTTTTCCTAATAGCCAACCTCAACTTCCCTTGCTGCAGCCTGAGCCCATTGCTCCTTGTCCTGTCGTCTGCCCCCACTGAGAGCAGCCCAGCTCCATCCTCTTTGCAGCCCCCCGGCAGGGAGGTGACGGCTGCTATTCAATCCCCCTCCGTCTTCTCTTCTGCTGACTGAATCAGCCCATTTCCCTCGGCCTCTCCTCACCAGTCCCGTCCCCCAGCCCCACAACCATTTTCATTGCTCTCCACTGGACTCTCTCCAGTTCGTCCACATCCTTTCTGCAGTGGGGGCCACAGCTGGACAGAGGACTCCAGATGTGGCCTCCCCAGTGCTGCATAGAGAGGAAGAATCACGTCCCTCCGTCTGCTGGCACCGCTCCTGCCCATGCAGCCCAGGATGCCGGGAGCTGTCTTGGCACCAAGGGCACACTGCTGGCTCATATTGAGCTTCTTGTCCCCTGTCCCCCCACGTCCTTTTCTGCAGAGCTGCTGCTCAGCCCGTCGCTCCAGCCTGCCCGGTGCAGGGGGTCGCTCCCTCTCAAGTGCAGGACTTTGCACGTGTCCTTTCCGAATCTCAGGAGATTTCTTTTGGTCCAATTCCCCAGCATGTCCCTCCCATGTGATCTGCATGTCTCCCCTCCACACAAGAAGATGGCCTGCGAGCCAGCTCAGGCACATGGGCATCTGTCTTGTCATCCATGGATGTCCAGAGCCATCACCTGCCCTACTACATCTCAGCTTCAGGGAGTGTTTCTACCCTAAACCCTTGTTCTCAGTACTGTGTCTTCTCCCCAACTTCTCTTCTAGGAGAGACTCTGCAGACTCGAGATCTTCCACCAGCACAGCTGCCTCCTCCTCTTCCACCCCTCCAAAGAGGCTGTCGTTGGAAAGGTAGGGCTGCTGTACCGCATCTGGAGCAGGCCCACACCGAACCCTGGGGAGCTGAGGGTCTCCCCTGGGTGGGGGATGTGAGGATCCAGGGCTTTATGGAGCTCTGTGCTATGGCTGCTGAGGTCCCAGGGTTTAATTTACCCTGGCAGAAGCGAATACCTCCCTGCCACTGCTACCTGCGATGACTGAAGGGGGCTGCTGGGATCTGAGGGCCCCCTTGTAGCTCCAAGGTGGGCAGTGTTGCCTGAACCCGGGACAAATTCGCGCCCTGGGACAGCCCTAATGAAAGGCAATGGGAAGATTCCTATAACTGCAGCAGAGGCTGCACCAGAGCACCTTGTCTGGCATTGCGTTCACTAGTGCTTCTCCCTGTTTCCATCCCAGGAGGCCGTCTACAGGCTCCAGCCCGGTTGCTGCTCGGAAGAGCTCCAGCGACGGCAAAGAGGAGAGGTGCAGGAGCGGGGGGATGCCTGCTAGCCGTGGGGGTGCTGGAGGGCACGCAGCCTCCGTGGCCCAGGGTGAATGCCCTGTGCCACACTGTCCGCCCTCCGTGGCCCAGGAGTGAGAGCAATGATTCTCAAGGGGTTTAGACTCAAGGGACCCCCTTGTTAGACTCAGGGCCCCCCCTGGAAAACGCCAGCTCTGAGCCTTCCCTTGGGTAAAACCGTTCTGGACTCTCTGGGTGAGTCCCGTGAAGCCGTTTGCAGCCCTAACCGGGATCGTGTCATGGGACACCCCTAAAGGGATCTTGCATCAGCCTGGTTGAGAATCACTGAGTCCGAGCATGAGCCCGGAGCTCAAGATGCACAGGTTCAAGTCCCTGCCTCACCA
>JAGPOW010000145.1:1893734-1906959 GCA_030014935.1 Caiman crocodilus
CTGGACTAGCTGCTCTCGTGGCCCTGGGGGATCAATGGCTGGACCCAGAAGTTCCCTTCCAGACACCCTCTCCCCGGACAAGAGCCGGCGTTGGCTGCATGCAGGCAGATCACAAGGGCAGCAGTTACTGACTCCAGGCGTTTGCACTGAAGTGTTTCTGAATGCAGAAGAGCCACGCGACAGATTAGCCAGGAGATCTTACCCCGCTGGCACGTCGCACGAGGTATAAGACGGCATTGCAGACAGCAGGGCCGCAAAGGAGAAGTGGTCAGCACCCGTGGCGCGAGCTCTTTTCCCCATTACCCCTGGAAACGGAGGGTCTTTTGGAGCAAAGCTGCCCAGGACGCTGCTTTGTTCTGCTCGAGCGGGACGGGCTATTATTACTGCATCCCCAGAAGCATTTTTTCTGAAGAGCCCCGTGGACGGTGCAGCCAATTTGTCTAGTTCCTCACTGGAGACAGAGTGCAAAGGGGATCGTAGCTGGGATCGGGGACCGGTTGTACAGGGAACAGGTCAAAACCCCTCAACATGCTCCCTGACAGCAGATGGTGGTGTAGCTATTTTAATTGACTATTGAAACGCAGGCTGCCGAAGCTCATTAGCAGCCCAAAAGCAGACGAGCAATAAGCTGGCATTGATGCTCTCTGCCCATGCAGAAGTATCTTGGGTGTCAACAGGCTTTTGGTATCCAGGTTGTAGCGGTATTGGTCTAGAGGAAAAAGCATCCAGGACTTGTAGTCCAGAGGCAATCAGATGCAAAAAACCCCAGGCTTTTGGGCCATTTCTGCAACAGGCAAGTGCTGTGTCAGCGAGGCGCCCTACGGCAGTGATTCTCAACCAGGGACCGAGTGCCCTGAGACCCTGTCCGGGTGCTGCAGGCTGCCGTGCAGCATCAGCTCTGAGAGGTGTGCAGATATGATTCACAAGATAAACCCAGAGATTTCACACTGAAATCCACAGCTGCGCTATGAACAGAAAAAAAACCCTGCTCTATTATTTTTCTGTAGGCAAAAAAGAGTGAGAGCAAAGAGCTGGCATTTCCCAAGGGGGCCTTGAGCATCTCCAGGGGGGGTCTTGAGCCTAAAAGTGGTGGGGGATCATCGATCTGAGGAAAGCATGGGAGAATGAGGCTGCGGCACTGGGCTGAGTAGCTAGTTATTTCTCCAGATGAGAGGTCAGCCTTCAGGGACCTGGGAAGCGGCTCAGAAAAGAGGCCGTAGGGAGGGCCCAGAAAGCAGAGGGTGCAGTAGGACTGGAGCAAAAATGCGGGGATTGGCACCCTCCCGTGACCCCGTGAGGAAAGCAAGCTGTTGCCCAAATGGCACCAGCAACTTAAGGAAGAGGACGCAGGAGGCATGCTCCGGGAACAGGGACACCTCACAAGAGTCCCATGGTCCAGGAAATCCCGGGGCAAGGGTTGGACCGCAGCGAAAGGGGCTGGCTTGGCACGCAGAGGGGAGCGGCGCCGGGCGCTGCACGAACAAGGGAATCTGCCCCAAGCCCCACGTGCCACGAAGAAACCGGGATTAGCGGTAAACACGGACGACTCTAAAAGGGTTTAAAACAAACCCATCGGGAGCTGGACAAATGAATGTGGACAGGCCCCCGGGCATAGCCAGTCGTTCAGCGGCAAGATTTTGCAGCTGATTTGGTAGCAGAAGCTGATGCTTTTGACTGGGAGGAGGTTTACCGCAGGGAAGAGGGGGATACATTTAATACAGGGTGGCACGTGCGTGTGCACAGCTGCTTCCATGAGGCCCTGTGCTAGCAAAAGGTTGCGCCACCCAGAAATGGGCCGGGGTTTCAAGTCCTGCTTGTAGGGCAGGATGCCAAAGTCCTACAGGGTCCGTGGAGGAGCAAAACTCCCCATTCAGCCCCCGAATTCATTGGCAGCCAGTATTTATCTCACGTCACCGGCTCTGTATCAGAGTCAAAAGTGATGCTCAGTTTGGGGAGGAAGACGTTTCGGAAGAGCTGGGTGCAGCACATCTCCCGCAGGGCGTTTCGGACTGGCTGGAGAGGTAGGAGGATCCACGGGGAAAGATGACGGCTCTTTTTAAGCGTGTCCGTTCTCTCCGGCTTCCTTTTCCTCGGCCGTGTGAGACGGTCAGGGCGCCCTCCATTACTGGGGTATCGCTCCTGGGCGCACGCAAGGCGATGCGATGCAAGCCGGGAGCCAGCCCGGCGGCTGCAGGACCACAGCTTTGCCGCTGTCGCGCTCTGCTCAGACTAATTAACCCTCCCGCGGCGGTCGTGTCTGACGCTGCAAGCTGAGGAGTGGCCGGTCTGGCCTGCAAGGCAACGGGAGACCTCGTAGGAGATGCCGGGCTATGGAGTCGAGCGCCGAAGCACCGGGCAGGTGAGGTGCCATCCCTTTGCGTGAGCGGTGAAACCACGGTGTTGAGACCTGTTGCTGTTGAGTATTTCCCAGCCTCGAGTCCTCGCTGCCTCCACCTGGGCATAGCTGATGCCTGGAGGGTCTCGTGCTGCCCGTGCCCTTGCCTGGGTGCATTCGGTCGCCCGGCCCATCCTGCTCTCGTTGTCCAAGCTCGTGACTTTTCCCCCCGCCGCCCCGAGGCTGGCCCTTGTGTTTTGCAGACGCTTGCTCTGGGCCCGTACCCGATCGCAGCCGCTGGCCTTCCATCGGGAGCGTGCGATGAAACGCTCTCGTCGATCCGGTAATACATCTCGGAGAAAGGCACGCTCAGTCTTCAGGTATCCAGGTTGTAGCCGTTTTCGTCTAGAGGAAAAAGCAATCGGGACTCGTGGTAGAGGTGATCTCTTTTATGAGACCAACTAGATCTTTGCAAAAAAAAAAAAAAAAGAAGTTTAATTGCAAGCTTGCCATTATTATTATTATTATATCATTGGTTTAATAAAAGGGATCACCTTTAGCACGAGTCCTGATCGCATTCTCAGTCTTCTGCTTTTGGTTCCCTCCCAAGGACCTTGCCTCTGACCTCTCTGCATCGGAGATCTCTCCCCTCCCTTCATTAAACCTCATTTGCCATCCAGCATTTGCAGAAGGCAATGCTCTGTGCATCCTGTTCCCACCCTGAACTTGCTCTGATGCTCCCTCATCCCACCCTTCCCTCGAGGCTGCTTTCTTTCTAGCTCATGACAGGATGCTGAGGGACTGCTCGTGGGATCCGGAGGGAGCCGGGGAGACCAAGCGCAGAGGTCCGCCCCACCGTCTCCTGCTGCTCATATTCTACGCTGGATCGGTCCTCGCTGACTCCCAACTCAGCCGAGGCAGGGAAATTCAATGCATCCGAGTCCTGCTCCTCCAGCACCAATACCACCCCTCAGCTTGGGTGCCTACAGCAGCATCTCTGCTGGGTCCATGTTCCCTCATTTGTCAGGCCACGATATGATTTTGTGATGGCCAGAAGTGACTGGGCTGAGCACAGCACCCCTATCCCCATTAGCTGCAATCTCTTCTATTAGCCCAACTTTTCCCCATTGTTTTGGGCAAGAGCAGATCTCCACCGGTAATGCATGCAGGGCTTCATAGAGAAGTAGGGTTGGAAGGGACCTCCAGAGGTCATCTAGTCCAAAAAGGAGTCAAAACCAATACCTTTTAACTCAAAGTGTCTTGATGCCCATCTTGCTGGGCTCATCTGAGCCCTGCGGTCTTTCCTGCCCGAGTGCAGGGGGGCTGGACCTGGTCTGCAGGAAACTATTTAAGAGACTAAGAATCTGACACCTGTAGGTAGCATCTTCTCTCTGGCATCCCCCCTCCACTACAAAGAAATCTAAGGTCATTCATTGGTATCAATCAATGGGCAGCGATGCCTCTAAAATAATGAGGTCCTGTCTGAATCTACATGGTACAAACCTATATTGTCTTTCTGAGGTGTCTGCATCGGCCTATTCCCCACCTGCTCCAGCCCCTGGAAAAGCAGCTTATGCAGAAGGCAGGTGGGCTTTTTGTGGTTTAGGTTCAAGGCCAAAATGAGGGTGTATTATAGAAGCAGACGTGTGTGAAGGGCTTCTCGGGGCCTTGAGCAGGGTGGGATAGGGGTGCACTTAGCTGCCAGGCAGAACGGGAGCTGGCCCAGCGCGCCCGGCGACTTCACTCGGCAGCTTTTTGGAGGATTCCCGTGTCTGCCTACAGGGCCCGCTCAGTAGCAAAGCGGTCACGGAGTTGTGGCACAAGCTCCTGTGAGGACTGAAGACGAGGTCAGATTATATCCCCTTCAGGAATGGCTTTGTCTGCCCCCGCGATGCAGTGCCCTCCGGCAGCAGCAGTCCAGAGGTGGGTGACCCGCCAGGGAAACGTACGGGAGTCCTGCCCTTCAAGCCTCTGACTGCCAGATGGTCTGGAAAGGCTTTGTCTGCTGCTTGCTTCTGGAAGACTTTACGGTACGGGAGGTCAGAGGAGAGGCTGCTGAACAATCCTGGCATCTTCCTGGGCTTGCCTCGACTCCAAGCGTCTGAGAAATAGTTGCAAGAAACTTTCTGTTAGGGCTCAAACGCCTGCGCTCCCTCACTGAAAGGTTGCTATTTGAGGGGGAGGCCAGAGGACCCCCCAAAGTCAGTAGAGAGCTCCTGTTGTACATCAGTGGGTCCCACACCGGGCCTGAAGCTTGCAGGGGTGTAAGAATTAAAGTTCTGCATTGATTTGGGGTCCAAGACCTGCCCTGTCCAAACCTCTCCGTGCCGCTCCAGAGTGGCTGGGGGCATTTTGCTTTGCTACGGATCAAGGCTGCTGCACGCACCTTGTGCATAGATGTGAACAAGCAATATCGGGCTGAGCCAGTAGCTAGCAGGTGCAAATAACTTCAGTGATGGAGAAACAGGGTGACCAGGGACGTATTAACGACAACCTGCAGAGCAAACAGGCTTCCTAGCATCGGAGAGCCGACCTCTTCCAAACCAGGTGTGAATTGTGGCATCAGGTCTATTTACACCAACGAAGTTTGTGGCCAGCGTCCACCTCTTGCCTTGGCCCCTCCTCCTCCGACCGTCTTGGCATCTCGCTGGGGAAGGCGTTGAGCTCCAGTCGCTGCCGCTTCGTGCCCGGATGCCGGCAGTGCCAGGAAAGGCGCCTGAGCCGCAGCCGTGTTCTGCGGGCGCCCGCTGTCCCTGCCGTCGGAGCCGTCCGCACAAATCATTTGCAGCCTCCGTTCAGACTGCTGCTCTGGCCGAGCGCTCTTCTTGCTACGCTGGAAATAGCACGGGGCAGAGGAAGGAAATGACGATAGAAATCAGGCTTTCCACCAAAGGAGATGCCCATTTTTGGGGCTGATCGACAACAACAAAAAATCGTTTTTTTTTTTAAGTTGCTCCATGCCCCCCAAACTTGAAAAGTCACTTGGAAACTGCCAGAAGGACTCTGCTGAAACACTAAGAGACAAAATCAGTGTCTCGGCGAAGGGCCATGCCATGGCTCCAGCTGTGATGGCAAGCAGATATATTGGCTCGCTGACCTCCAGCAGCGTCCCGTTGCACCAAAGCTCCTCCGACCCACGGCCACGTCTCCTTTTAACTTCAGAGGGGTTCGGACCCCCTGGTTTCTCCGCAGCGTTTGGGTCCCGCTGGACAAAGCTCCTGGCAGTCGTGCTGGCGGGGGGACAGAGACTTTCAATGCTTTGCATGAGGGTTCGGCCAGTCCTGCTGCCACGATGCATCCTTCTCTCTGACTCCTGCCAGAGGCAAAGTGCAGGCAGCTGGACTCCAAAGAGCCTTGCCTAGCACTGATGGGGATGACAATTAGCAGTAATGAATTAAGTATTGCTCAATTATCTCGTGTCCGCGCCTCTCGCTGCAGTGGCTCTGATTAAAAGCAGGGAGACGTGGCAGGACAGGGGAGCCGTGGAGGCAAGGTCGCTGCCACCTTGACACGGCGCTGAGCAGCTGGCACGGGCTGCGGAGAGCAGCTGTGTTTCGGCTCCTCCGCCTAAGTGGGGCTGGCTGTTTGGGTGCCAGCGGCAAAGGGAATAGATCTGCCTTTCGAGGCGCCGTCCCTGACCCGAATGCACCTGGGGCGGGAGACTTGGAGCTGCATCCAAGGGCCTGGATGGCAGAGCTCTCCAGCCTGAAGGGGACTCGTCCACCTGAGCACACTCGCGAGGCAAGCGAGACACGGAAACACGTGCCCAAGCTGCAGCGGGGTCCGTCGGTCCCACATCGGCCTCGCGAGCCAGCTTTGCTGTGTTGTAGATGCCCAGGCACCGACCGGGTCTGGTCTCCCTGCCACGTGTCCCTGTAGGCTGCAGGGCTGGACGCTCCCGCGCCATCAATGAAATATGAAGAGAAAGCAAATCGGGCTGCGTTCTCCAAGGGCATGCATGTATCTGCATGTGCGTGCCTGTGCTTCTAGCCTTGCAATTAAAGGGTGGCCTACTGTGATAATAAAAGGTGAGGCTTGGGTTTCCAGCGCTGAACTGGCACTTGAAAGACTCGGATTTAATCCCAGGCTTGGCTGCAGTCTTAGCTATTTTTTTCCTCTCTTAAATAAGAGGATGTCTGGGTTTTTTCCCCCCCCGTTCCCTGTCAGTACAAGGGCAATGGCAATCTCTTTGCTTTGCCCACCTGGTTTGTAAACTTTGGGCTGTTTGAACCCCAGGGTTGGGGCCTGGCCGGCCTCTCCCCCTTGGTCCTCCTTCCAGCGCCAGCAAGGTCTGACTCCCTTTCTGCTTCTGCCGCTCATTAGCGTGCTGCAGTCATTAATAAACCTCCGAGGCAATTATTTACATTTGTCAAATGCGTGCGGCTTGATAATCTGCAATTAAGGAATATTGTGGATTGCTGGAAATGAATAAAACATCCAAGTGACTTGGAACAGCGAGTGATCCAGCCCTGATGTCTATGAAACGTCCGCCGTGCCCACAGATAAAACCGGCACCTTGTTTGTGGAAGGCAGAATCTCGAATAAAGGCCGTCTGCAGACCCGTGGCTGCCCACACGCAGCCGCTCACTCGCCCTCTCGCTGGCTACTTTGGCCACAAGCGGCAGCGCAAACCCTCTCACGGCGGCTGCTCGGCCAAAAGCTGCTGCCAATTCCTTAGCAGCTGTGAGAGGATTAATGCCAGACGCCGCCCGCGCTGTTGCTGGGCCAGCGAGAGGTGGCAGCCGTTGGAGCACAGTGTCTCCGTGCTTCTATTCCATCAGCTTCCCCGCTTGAGACAGACGCTCCGATTTTGGAGGGCTAACTTTCTGGGGAGGGGGGAAAGGTGCATGTTGCACGTGAGTAAATAGAGCCTACGCGACATGGAGAGCCCGCTGTGCGAGGCGTTGCATTCTCTCGTGGCGCGATGGGTCCCTTCCCCGCCTGGACCCAGGCAGCACCCAGGTCTGCAAGCAGAACTGGCTCGTGGTCCGTCGTGTTGGAGATCCTCCCTTGCATGTCCAGGAGGTTTCTGCTTAGTTGAGGATTTATTGCGAGCGCTGCGCTTGCGATTGCGCTACGTGCGTGCGGGGGGTGGAAGCAGAAATCACAAACCCGGCCATAAATAACACGTGCAGCAGCTGCTCGGCGCTAGCACCGTTGTGTGTTTTGCAAACAAAGGAGCCGGCAGCCGAGGGAATATCGGGAACAGCTGTGCAGAAGCGAGCAGTACGCGAGGCTGGAGCGTATGAAAACCCCGGGAAGGACCGACTGGGGAAAGGCAGGTGATAAAACAAACGCAGAGAGAGCGAGCGCGCCCGGCGAGCTCCGAATCGCCAGACAGGTTAGCGGCAGCCCGTGGGAGACGACGCATGACGTAATAGCCATCAGAGCCGGGCCGCGGTGGGCGATGGCAGGGAAGAGTCCCCAAGCGAGATGGAAACGCTGCACAGATGGGTCCCCAGGCTAGGTCTGTCTAAGGGATGTCTTGGGGAAGCAAGCAAGCTGCTGCTCTCTGAAAGTCACGGCAGGATTTGTCCGCCCTGGCTGAACAGGTAGGACCCTTTCCCTGAGCTGGCACGCTCCGGGGCAGGCCTCCCCACCCTCAGAGCCTCGCGGTAATGCCAGGGCTGGGCAGCTACCTGACTACACGTGCGAGACGGCGTCTGGCTCGGCGCTGCCCTGGGTCGGACCGTGGCCTGAAGGGACAGGTGCTGGACAGGGAGCGGAGCCGGGCCGTGCCCTCCGTCTCCCTCCCTCGGCTGGGTTGCTCCTACCAGCAAAGTGAGCTCTCTGCTTGAAGGGGGACATTTAGCTTTCCTCACCCCCCTTCCACTTGTGGACATCCATCCAGCAAGGCAAAAGCAGGAGAGGAGACGCTCAGCAGTTGCTTTTATTCCCACTATCAGCGCCAGAGCTGTCTCTCGGACGTCGAAGGAAGCGCGCGAGAACTTCTCCTCGGTGCTTCACATCTGCAGCCGTTCGCCCGGGCCTGTTCCAGGGAGAAAGGGGGCACATTGCCGAGGCCTGGCTCCACAAGCTGGAGCATGCATTCAAGGGCCGTCATGGGGTAGGCATGGACCTGGACCCGAAATCTCCACCCGTGAGCTCTGCTCGCTGAGGGTGATGCACGGGTCTCCCCGAGCAGACCTGTGTCTCTGTATGTGTGCAAGTGAAATAAGAGGTTATTTGCACTCCGCCAGCCGGACGCGTCACTCCTGAGAGCTCACGAGCCAGGCCATGGCATTGCTTCAGCCGCCCTGTTGCGTCCAGGCGCTCGGTGCCGAGAGACGGGTACGAGAGACCACTTCAAAACCAAGGGCTGCTGCATTGTCAGAGCACGTCGTTACCGTGCAGCAGCATTAAAGCCGCCAGCGTGGTTTCTCGGTGGCACTTACTTTCCCCCTGCTGATTTGGCTGCGGAGTCGGTGGCTCGTAGGGACCCACCCACGCCGGGGAGGGAGAGAGGAGTGCGGTTCCCCCGGGGAAAACGTCTCCTCTGAGCACTTCAAGGGACACTGCCTCAAGAGCCCTTTGAGCATGAGATTAAAGGGAGATCATTGTCAGGGGCTGCCATCATTGCTGCTGGAATCCAAGCCAAAGGGATGAAAAATAGCGTTAGACGTGATTTCATCCCTGCCTTGTATCCATCACTCACACCCATGCAAAAGCCCCAGCCTCCTTGCTTGCTAGCACCCCCCCCATCGTGGTACGTTATCCACGTAAAGCACTGCACGTGTCCTGGGCGAGAGATGTGGCCCCCTAGACCTTAATGTTTCCCCCCAAACCCCAGCTGATTTTTTTTTTTCCCCTAGTAACACGTGTGACTGTTTCAAAGGAGCTGTTGCCTTTAGGTTTCCTATGGGTACGATGCACGTATCTGCAGTCCGGCGTTCACCTCCGCATCGAGACCTTTTGCAGTGGTGAGATTTCTGCCTGGGAGGATGTAGGTGGGGCAGGTCCTGCTTGGAGCAGGGCTCGGACTAGATGAGATCCCTTCCACCCTCGTTTTCTCGATTCTGTGATGCTGCCTTGAGCTGGGAGCTGGCCTAGGCAATCGCGTGGGGCCCTCTTCTCTCTTATTTGTCTAGGACGGACTAACTGTCCCTGCCAGTCGCCGAGAACAACACCTTCCTCTCCTCTTTACCATGCAGTCTTTAAGGGTCTCTGCTCTGTTTAGTAGTCCCTCACTATCCTGTCCACTGCTGCTCTGAGACCTGATGGCCCTGTTACACTCAACCTGTCACTGCCGTTTATTCCTGGAAATTGCTCACAGTGAAAAGGTCAGGCATTGAGCCTAAGGTTAGAACATCATCAATACTGCTGCAGTGCTACAGCCAAGGCAGCCAAGTCTCGGCTAACAAGCATCCTGGGCTAGGGGAGGCTTATTGCCAGGAGCGACTGATGTGGATACGAAACGGGCCCCTGGCAGCGGTAAGTGAAAGCCGCTCTGCTGGGCACGTGGTAGGGAAACGGGTGGAAAGCGATGCATTCGGGACGAGCGCTGCCTTTTGAGCTTCCCCCGGTGGAGCTCAGCCCAGGAGTCTCAACCCCCCCTCGCAGCGGGCATTGCAGAACCAGAGGGGAGCCGGAGAAGGGCCACAGGAATGGCGATGAGCTCCAAAAATGTCTCTAGAGAATCCAGGTGGAGGCTGGGTTGTTGCCTTAGGCAGGAAGTAATAAAGGTAGGCCATGGTAGGCCTCTAGGATGAAGGAAGCCGGCAGAAGAAATGCTTCCAAACCCAGGGCTGGAGGCTATTCGATGCACAGCAGAGGGAGAGCACCGAGGCCAGACTGTGAGGACTATGCTGAGCTAGAGATGCTGATGCTAGAGCTAAACCATCTGCTTATTGTAGGGTTCCCTCTGGAGAAGCCAGTCCTGGCCAGTGTCAGAGTTGAGATACTGGACGAGATGGTCCTTGGCTTTGGAGTAGTTCCTACAAACCCCTGACCTGGAGTTCCCACTTTTAGCAGTGGGAAGGGTCTGCCCATCTGCTTGCTCCAAAGCCTCTCTGCCAGGAGCCCACTGTGATTGAAATACCTCTCATCAACATCCCCGAGCTGGTCCACAGGGCAGCGTGTGGCCACATTCATTGGAACACGTTTTTAAACCAGGTGAGCTCAAACCCTGGATTAGCTCAACTCCCTGCAGTCCTGTGCAATGCTCTTCATGTGAATGGATGTGGCCTCCACTCTGTTTAGCTGAATTCAGCTGGGAAGCTCAGTGGAAGGAAGGCCACGTCCGGGAGCCGTAAGAACTGCACTCAGTTTGACTGATCCGGTTGGAAATGTAATTCAGCGGGTTTTCCTGCATGCCCTTCTGCTACCAACCCCAGCTCCCAGCGCATCAGAGCTGGACTGTTCAGGCCTCCTGGCCAGGGAGCTAATGCAGGGAAGGGAGGCTGGACACCTGAAGGAAGATCCTCACGCTTCATTTGCACTTCAGGATGCTTCATTTGCTCCTGATAGGGGACTTGCTGGGCTTTCCAGGGCCTGGGGAGCCAGGATTTATCACTACTTATCAGATGCTTCTATCAGCTTTGCTGCTCTTTTTGTCTGTGCCTGATTTTGAGGCATCAGAGCAGAGGGAGATTTACTGGGTACATGCACATGCCACAATATTTGCCCAGCTGCGTGTCTGCTAGCACGAGTGGGATTTCCCAACACTTTTTAAATGTCTTTTTGGTGCATTAAAGTAAAACCGCTCAGCCCTAGTTTGGTTTCGTCGGGCTTGCCCAAAAGGAAGACCGTTCTGGCACGCAGCCCCCTTCGCGGCTACGTTGTGTTGCTCTGTGCCCCGGCGTGGCAGACGATGCTTGCGTTGTGATACTTCTGTGTGGTAACGCTGCTGTGCGGCTCGGCTTCCTCGACTAGCTCATACGTGGGTTTGAATTGCAATTTGACTCTTGCGGGGTGGGGATCTGAAAAAAAAAATTGCAAGGAGCAAGTCAATCAGACCCCCCCCACCCCGGGTTATGATTTTCAAATCTTGCAGGGGGCTCTTGTCTCTTACGAGCTCCCCTGTAATTTGCACCCTGCGCAGGGGAAAGAGGAGCTAGGAGGGTCCTTCTGGGGCCCCGAGCTGCCTACCTACATGATGCACCACCAGCAATAGCCTTCATAGTATCATAGTGAGGGTTATTGCTGGTGGTGCATCATGCAACCTTGTTGATGCGTCGGGTGGGCCTTGACAGACAACCGGGCAAAGGCATCTGGAGACAGAGCGATAAGCTTGAAAGACTGGATGGAGCAGCTGAATAGGCACGTGCAGGCTGGAGCGCTGGAAGGGAAGAGCCGAGCTAGCTTCGGGGTGCCGAGGGCTGCGAAGGTTGGATGGGGAGCAAAGGCACAGCTTCACCCTTTGGAGGCAGTGCGACCTTGCTTGTGCGTAGTAAAGGCCTTGCATCGAGAAGGAGCTGCTTGCTCTGCTGTCGGGCATCGTGGGGGCGTCTCTGATGCTTGACCCTGCTCCTCTAGCATGCAGGAGGAGGCATACTTCAGCCTCATCACCAGCTGCCCAGACTAAAGCTCTTACAGGCCATTTTGCTTCAGCGCTGCGTGTGCGGCGGGGTGTCGGGCTCTCCTTTTAAGCCTGCAGCCTCTGCCTTGTTCCTTCACGAGACTCGCCCAGCACCGTAGCCAGGCTGCACGGCCGTGGCCAATGCAGAGGCACTGAAGCACGGCTAAGACTGCGGGGGATACAGCTGCCACGTGCACTAGATGACACAGCGCAGTGGTGGAGATAGGATTGTACATGCTGACGTCTTCGTGCAAAAAGCTAGACCATCCCTGGCATATAATGTGTTCGGTCCAGCGGGGCGTAGCCTCTGGGCTGTTACTGTAGCCCTGTGCTTTCTATTCATTTTTGTTTTATTTTTGCCTCTTTCTGACTTACTTTTAACCCTTTTTTTTAAATTTTGAGAAGCGGGGAAGCCCACGTCTTGGAGGAACCGTGTGCCCTGCAGTTACAGGGCTTGTTACTGTGCCTCGGGGCACCTTTCTCTGTGCAGGGATCTCCGTGACCACAGTAGGTGCATGGTCATCTAGGCATAGGATCCAGGCTGGCAATTCCTCTCTTCGGCTACATGCTGTCTGGGAGGCAGAAAAAAGGATGCTGAGCCTGTTGCTCTGAACTGGAAAATGAGTCTGCCCCAGTATAAACCAGCCTTCTTAGACACCCCAGTCCCAGTGGTCAGGGGAAAAGCACAGGCTCTCCTGCGGCCTTGGGATTCCTCCCGGTCCAAAACCGATCGCTGGCTCCCCTCCAGCCTCTGACATTTTAAATCTGGAAGGGTGCGCGCGGCGCAGGGTGATTTACTTGGAAGTGGTTTTAATGACTGTTGGAGCTGAAATGGATGTGAGTAAGTACTTCATCACTACAAGTGCATGCTCTAATTTATGGCTGGGAAGTTGAAGCCTGCTATAATTTTTTTTTTGCACGGTAGGTTTCTTTCCCAGAGGGAGGAAAAAAAAAATGAACATAAAAAGGATGGTCTAATCTGGTGTATTTCGAACGGAGGCTCGCAAAGAGCTGCCGCTATCAATCTCGAGCGTCTATCTGCTGTAAATCTAATGTGCATCTGGTGCGATGGAAGGGGAGGGGTTCACCTCTGCCCGCACCGCGGCTTGGGATGAAGGCTGGGAGGTCATGATCTGAGGTGGGGTGTGAGGCTCTGGTCCTGAGGCTCTTCTGACCAGTTAGCCCCTCTCAGTTAGCCCTGGCGCTGGTATTTCAGAGATGCTGAGCTCCTGCATCTCCAGCTGGCCTCACCGGGAGCTTTGGGTGCTCAACACGCCCCTGCTCTAAGCCAAATCCTCGACCTTCTGCATCTGCCCCGAATCCTCTGCTTTTTGCCTTCCCTTGTGCAGGACGTGCTGCAAGCTGTCCAACTG
>JAGPOW010000145.1:1912773-1924570 GCA_030014935.1 Caiman crocodilus
TCCCCCTCGTGGGACCGTGTACCTCCATTCCCCCTCGTGGGACCGTGTACCTCCTGCATCAGGTGGAGGCCCTGGACACAGGATAGCAACCTGCATGAACGGTGGGACTTTGCTGTCTGCGTCTCCCAGCAGATGTCTGGGTACTTTAGGTCCCCCATGACTACTGGTAATAGAGGCAATATGTTTTATTAGCACAGCTAGATTTTTTTGCAAAAAAAAATTCTTTAATTGCAAGCGTTCAGGCACAAGCACCCAGCATCAGGCATCGGAGAACGTACTGTAGGAATTTGCCTGGGTAGAAATGAAAGTTCAGATCTCACAGGAGAGTTGAAGCTTACCACCTAACAACTTCGAGGTAAACAGACTATGCCAACTCTTCTCTGAGCCTAATTGCATATACATTTTTTTTTCCAAACAGGAGATGATACCACACCTTCAACTTTCCTATGAAATATGAACTCTCATTTCTATGCAGGAGAACTCTTACAGTCTTTTGGCCGATGCCCGATGAAGGGTGTTTGTGCCCGAAAGCTTGCAATTAAAGAATTTTTTTGTTTTTTGCAAAAATCTAGTTGGTTTAATAAAAGATATCACCTCTATCATGAGTCCCAACTGCTTTTTCCTCTAGACCAAGAGCGTTTTTCTCTTGGTTACAGCCATGGCTACAGCCTGGATACCTGGCACCCTCCTTGTACACACGTGTGCCATGTACCTTTCACACGGCAACGCGGCGCCTTCCATTTGGAGGGGATCTCTGTTGAAATCCAAGCAGAGGACACTGTCTTGCTGGACCAGTGCAGCCATACCTTGTGCCTTCAAAAACCCACGCTTCGCCAAGCTGGAAGTGTTGCCCGTCCTCCGGATCCTGCATGTCTGTCCATGCATTAAGGGTTATTTTAGGAGAGGCACTGAGAGCAACCTGAGCTGTAAAATCCCAGCCCCCCAACCACACACGCAACGTATGTGCCTGAGTCTGGTTTTGCTTGCACCAGCATAAAGTGAGAATAACATCTGTAATGTCAGTGGAGTCGCACGGCTGCAAAAGCAGGGAAGCAAGATCAGGATCAGGCCTCTGCTCCTAAGTGGGTTGTTAATCACCTCTCCCCGCTCTCGCCTGCCGAGACAAAGACTTCCGGTGTCACCGAAGGAGTCGCACAAATCGGGCCACGTTACCATCCTCTCCCCTGCCCGGGCCCTGTCTGCTTTCTCAGCTTGAAACCAGGGGCTGCATGACTTGTAGCACCACAGCCTCTTAGGGCAGGGGCCTTCAACCTCTCTTCATGTGAAGATCCCCAAAAAACACATCGAGTGGAGGTGCAGAGCCCTTTGAATGGGAAGTGTGGGTGTTCGCATACTTTTGATTAATCATCGTCACCTTTCACGGGCCCCTTAGACGCAAGGGGTCCACGGCCCACGGGTTGGAAACCAGACGACTTGAAGGTCTAGGCTGTCAGTCCTCAGCGGGCACCGGTGGACCTACCCCCGCCGACTCGGCCGGCGCGCCGCTGAGCTGAGGGCCTGGCTCCTGAAAGAGCCGTGCCTTACGTTTCCAGGCCCAGAGATCGATACCTCGTTATAAAGCCAGCCGTAAAACTCGGGCTTTAAAACGATATCAAATATTTATGCCGCAGACGGGCGGTGCCTGACGCAGAACGGCCCTGCCTTTCCGGGGGCGGCTGCATCCGCCCGCCGCACCCCTCGCACGTGGGGCTGCTCGTAACCTGTCCCCTGGCACCAGCGGGACTCCTCGGGACTCGCGCTGGTGCACGGCGACGTGAGGTCATGGGGGAAGGATGTTCTGATGTCATTATTTCTCTCCCGGTGGGTTGGCTGAGTATGACGTCACACCTTTTAGGCTGGGACGATGCGTGACCGGAGCTGGGTGGGAACCAGTCTGAACTGGTACAGGGCCGCTCAGACGATTCCTGCTTCTTTCATTGCAATAATAATAAGAGTTGGACGATCTGCGAGGTTCCCCACCCACACAGCGCTGCTAGTTCAGGCCCATGGGAGGGGGAGGACTGCATGTTTCCAAAAAATCAGCCCCCGAGCGTGACCCCAGGCTTTCCCTGGCTGGCCTCGCCAAGGAGGAAACCGATGCCCAAAGCGAGCGCCTTGACCTCAAAAAACACCCTCTTCCCATGATGCGCCATTCAGCTGCAGAGAGACAATGCTGCAAGGGGTGAAGGAGGGGGACAAAAGGGCACCCCATCCTTGCCTGCAGGGCTTATGAAAGCAACGTATGAGCGTCACAGCAGCCGACCCCAATGCCGTCGCCTCGCTCCTCAAACAGGAGGAGGGGGGGAAGATGCAGATGTGATGCCCGGGTCAGAGAACATGAAAGGAGCGGTGCTGATCGCTATCTCCCAAATAGATAGAGCAGATCTGGCTCTGATCTGAGGCACTTGCTGAATACTTGAAAGGGAGCTATCAGGGATGAGATGGAGAAAATTGCACGCCAAGTTCTGCAAATTGTGAGGGTGACTGATCTGAATGTCAAGATAGGGCTGGAGGAAGCGAGGAGGATCGCGTCGCGGATGGAAACATATTCCCCACATCAGGAGACGGCTTTCGCGCAATCACTTTTTGTAAATCTCCCAGTTAGCGCGGGCTCCCGCCTGAGAGCTGCTCCTTCCAGACTAGACGGGAAGAGGCACTTGCCGCCTCCTAAACAGCAACGTGTCCTCGGGCAGCGATGCAGCCCATGGAAGAACTTGATAAAACATGAAAGCCTCCAAGACCGATGGATGCTGCTGCAAAACTTTAATCATGCTCAGAGAAAAATGCTTGCTGGTGCATCTTAGCGGGATGAATCCAGCCTGATGATCTTCCTGGAGATGGGGAGAGGTGTAGTGGTGAGTGTTGCTAGCGCTCAGGTTTTTCCCTAGTTGTGAAAGATGCAAAGCTGCGGAAAATAATCCCCGCCTTGGGGTTTGTATGACTGATTTTGGGCTGTGCCTTGGCTTTGCTATCCCAGATGTTTTGAATGCTCTTGGCCTTGCACGTTGGATCAGGCAGAAACCAGCAGCTGAACGAAGGGTCGCTCGTCAGACAAAAACCTCCGTGCCTGAGCCCTCGCTGTCTGTGGAGAGGAGGCTGGGTCAGCGCGTCGCATGTTTGCTGGGGATCTGGGAGCTGTGGGTCCAAATCCTTGATCTGCCATAGGGTTACCATGTGGTCTTAGCCTCAGATCTAAGGGGGACTCAGTTTTCCACCTGTACAATGGGGCTAGTAGCACCTCCTACCCCACTCCCCTCCCCAAAGCATGTTTGAGGAATAACCAGAATGGACAAAGTGGGTAGGCATGCAGTTAGCACCCGTCCTATGGAGACAGCACATACCGGGAATATGACACACGTATGTCAGCAGAGAGGAAGGTTGGCCTGGTCATTAGGGGGCAGAGCTGGGGTCTCATTCCTAGCGCCGAGCATTGTGCACTCATGAACGCACAACCAAAATCTGCCTTGTGCCCAATCAGACCGGTGACGAGCTGGATGACTGCAGTAGGTCCAGAGCCTGCGTCTAAGCCCAGCAGTCACGGGCTGCAGATGATCCCATTGTTCGGCATCTAAGCTGGCTCTGCATCCACATATGGACGCTCGCAGGACTGCAGCCGTTGCTCGTTCAGTAGGCGCGGGGCTACGTGTCCAAGGAGCGTCCCGAATGCCCTGCAGACATCCAAATCTGGGCAATCAAAAGCCCAGGTGCGGTGCACAAAGCCGTCCCGTGTCCCTGGCTGTGCCAAAGCTCAGCTCTGACGTGACTCATCTTGGCACTGTCTGCTGAGAGCAACAGCCTCCGTGGTGACTGCGCGCGCCCATGGGGAGAGCAGCTGGGCTTCTCCTGGCATGGCAGAGCCCCTGCCTACATGGCGTGTGTGCTGCTGCAGCTACTGGCGCTCTAGCCCAGGCTCGGTGCAGCAGGCGTGTTGCATTAGCCGTCCTTTTCTGATTTATTTTTTTGCACCTCTAGTGCCCTGGGCTCAAATACGGATGAGGTTACAAGCAAAGTGAGGCTGTGCAACCCGCCTGAGTCCCTCGTGGTGTCCTGTTTCCAGCGGTGAACGACCACACAGTCGAAGGAGCTGCAGGTCAAGACGGAGGGGCACTGGCAGAGCTGCGTGGGGAGCCAAGGGCTGGCATAGCACCCCCCACCCCTTCCCTTGGACTTGTGTGCTGGTTGTATTGGTTGCACGCAGCAGCGTAGATCCTGGAGGCATTGCAGGAATTAATAAGCAGGCTCCAACCAAGATCAGGGCTTCTTGCGTGTAGGCTTTGTGTCCCTCCAGGAGCTTGTAAGCTGCCTAGACAAGGCAGGCAAGGGCAACAGGAAGGGACTGTGAAGGTCACGGGTTTCCTGACTCCCAGACTTGTGCCCTGCCCACTAGGCAGCATTCGCGTGCTCCTACAGAGCAGCTGGCATCCTTCTCCGTGGGGTAGGCGTGCTCCAGCATCCTCGGCCACAGCTCGTGGATGCTGAGCCCTTCCAACAGCCTGCCCAAAGGCTTCATTCTGCCTTGGCTCCGCCACCCTGGCCTGGTACAACACGTGCATGCCAGCAGAAGGGAGCTGTCGCAGGGACAACACCCACAGCAGGAGAAAAAAGGCCATTCGTTTGCTGAATGTCCTCATTACATCGTGATGCCCTGCTCTGATTTACCTTTCTCCACCTGGCTTGCGAGCACCGTGGCTTCCAAACCCACGCACCCTGCAATAATAGGGTGTAAATGCACGCAGGCCCTGATCTTTTCCCCCAGTTGGGGCCATTGCATTTATCGGGTAACACACACACGCCTTTCCTTCTGGGTGCGGTGGTTAATGCCGTGGCTGCTGCTCTCTGGGACTGGCCCAGCCTTCGCGTTTCATCGACGGTGACCGGCTGTCCCTCAGACCGGGAGCTGAGCTCCGTCGGCCAGATAAATGGAGCTGTCGCTATCGAGCCTTTAGTAGGGGTGCTGGGAGCGGTGGGCATCCTCCTCTGGGTGCCCCCTCCTGCCACGAGGCATCTGCCGCAGCAATAACTAATTCCACACCTGGCACGGCACCTAATCCATCGTCTGGATCTGCTTGGGCAGGGAGAGCTGCCTTTTCCTGCAGCTGGTCGTCTCCCAGTGCATTGCGCAGAGGGATAACAGAACAGCGCAGGCAGGGAAGGAAATGGGGGTTTGAAAGGCAAAACGGTGCAAAAGGCCCAAACTGGCACCTTGTCTTCATGAGAGCAGGAGAAGTCCTAGCAAATCTCCCACGCATGGCAACACAGGCCAGGACTTCAACTTCCTGCCTTGGGAACCCCTGAGATCAGATCTGCAGCAAGGCAATGGGAGAGAGACGCCCAGCCCTTGCAAAAGGCATCTCACAAGCCATTTCCATAGGCCCTGGCTTCCCCGTTCCCCAGCACAGCCCTGTCCCCTGCAGAGCACTGCAGGGAGCCGGCAGAGCTAATTACGTGCACCCCATAATTAGCAACTTCCCCATGCACTCAAAAGGTAAGTTGCCAGCTCCCTCGTATGGAGCAATAGTAGGCGTCAATGCCCGTGTCCACACCGCGTGTGATACATCAGAGAGGGCCGTTCATCTCCACCACAGCCACGCTCGCAGTGTTACGGCCACTGTGGGTGTGGGTGTGGGTGTGAGCGGGTGGCCCAAAGGTGAACGAATTCAAATTGCCATCTTATTCTTGCACTGCAAGGGACTATGAGCAGCGTAACCTGTGCCACCTCCATCAGTGGCACGAGCCAGCTTGTGTCTGTGGCACGAAGTGGCCGACGGGAGCTTGGACTTGGGTCCCTAACGCTGAGACTAAAGGTCAAGTTGCCTGCCGGACTGCTCAAGGGACTTGGCGTGGAGTGGGCAGCTCAGACTGGGCTGCCTGCCTGAAGCTGGGCCTGGGGTAGGTTGGAGCTGTCCTGGCAGCTGCTTGGCATCCCTCCAGGGCTGGTGCAGAGGACCGCGGTGGCTGCTTCTGGCTTTACACACGTCCCACCCTCTTCCCCAGGGCATCCCGAAGGCCAAAAGCTGCGGAGAACCAGCAGAAGGCAGGCATCCCTCCAGCGCCGTTGTAGGGGCACTTCCACAACAGCCCCTGCAGTGCTCGACCTCTGTCACCAGAGCCTGGCTGGTTACGAAAGACCAATCATGCCGTATACCAAGTGCAAACACCGGAAAACCAATTATGCCAAATACCAAGTGCATGTGAATCCATTAGGATCCTGCTCACAGGCAATTTGCTGATCTGAAAAGGGGTGAAATTCATGCACCCGCCGCTGGGGTCTACATTAAGCCCCACGGTCCCTGCGCACGCCTCCAGGAACCAAACGAAATAAAAGCAAGCAGGAGGGACAAACAAACGCCCTCCAGAGCAGGGGGATTACCAGAAACGCCGTGAAGCCCCCTGTGCTAATGCAGAACAGTGATGCACATTAGGGACCGCTGCTCCATTTTGCGTCTTGGCTTCGCTGAGCCTGGAAACCGTGATTCACAGCAGCACTTTCAAAGTCTTCACAGAAGAGGCGTGGGACTGGGAGGAGAATCCAGACCCAGACAGATGCAAGCGCCTTTTGCAGAGAGGAATACACTCTGCAGGGCTTTGAAGCAAAGAGCGGTTTCTTTGTCCCGCAGTGGAGAAGTTCGTTGTCAATGGAGAGGGCGCTGGTCCGGAGGACGGGAGCCCTGCGCTCTGATTCCAGCCGTCTGCATGGATGGTCCATATGCGTGCTCCTGCCTTGAGTCGGGGATAGGACTAGATGTGCTCAGAGGACCGGGCCAGCCCTGTTTTCCTTTTCCAGCCTTCATCTCAGGCCTCCTCCTGGCATGCCTGACCCATTGCTATCATACAATTAACAATTGGTACCCACCCACTGGTACCCGACAGAAGCAAGCGGGACGAGGTTGGCCTTGCTGTCGAAGCATAGACGGGTACTGGGATCCAGTCCTGTCTCTATCCCAGCCCCGTCATGCGACCTGGAGCAAGCTCCAGGCACCATTTTTGGGTTCTTAGCTGGCGACACCGTGGGACTAAGTCTCCTCTTGTGCCAAGCCCCTGCAGCCCCAGCCGAACTGGTGAGCACGTCATCTCCAGTCAGCTCATTAGCTCGCCCCCGTGAACTCTGCGCTGTACCTCAGCCTCGTTTGGGGCCCATCTCTGTAAAGTTACCGGCACCAACAGGATTTTGATTTCACTGTGCATGTCTTACTGGAAGAAAATCTTCAAGGCAATAATATTCTGGACTAGACAGAGCCATGGATACCAATATTTATCATCCTCAGCCTGCATTTCAGCTGACAGCCCTGGAAATACCAGTGTCATCACAAGGAATGACTACTGCTACTAATAATAGTATGATTGACTTACATTTATACAGTGGCTACACATATACATATGCATACAACTATACATCAGTGTGTGCACGTGTATGCACATGCACGCGCACGTGAAATAGTATGGTCGGGTGGGGTGGGCAATTCAGCTGACAGTATTTTAGAGTTAAGGGAATAGATTCTCCATGTGTAAAATGAGGCTTTGGATGTGTCTGTGCTTTGTATTACCTCCCCCCCGCTCCTGCCTATAAACTTCAGCAATGTTGCCAAGAGAAACCCATCACCTTTTCTCAGCCAGCTCTAAAAATGGCTTTTTTGTGAGCAAAACCTGTGAAGTGTCGTTCTGGAGGAAGTGGCGATGCTCTTGTGGCTGGAGCAGCTCTGCAGTTAGGAAATATCCCTTGTTTCTGGGCATGCATACGCACAGCGGAGAAGGGGATGGGACAAACACTCCCCCTCCTTTCTCCTGGGGTGCGTGCTTCATCTCTCCTTGCTATGCTGTCAACGCTCTTGGTGGGATTTTTCTTTCCCCTCTGTCAATTTCTTGCCGGGTGCAAGGGATGGAGAAGTGCCCGGGGGTTGTTTGTGGAGCTCCCCCAAGAGCTGCAGCCCGGCAGAGGTGCCAGGAAGGGCTGTGGCCTTGGAGCTTGCTGCCGCATAGCCAGGCCCTGCATTGCTGCAGAGCCTGCCCATGGCCAGGCAGCTGCTGTGCCGCGGGGCAGCGGATCTGGGTGACTTCTGAACAAGCAGCGTGGTCCCAGCCTAGACCCCAGGTGCTAAGTGGAGGTACCTGCCGAATTTGGGCACCTACGCAGGTCGGGGGTTGGCGCAGCCTGGGCAGAAACACCCATAGGAGATATGGAGAGATGATGTCAAAGGGAATTAGGAGCCTAAATCCCTCTGACGCACTCCAGAGACCGTAGTGGTGAAAGCCCCCTAAACACTTCCCCGATGCCCGACGAAGGCCGTTTGTGCCTGAAAGCTTGCAAAGAACAATTTTTTCCAACTATTTCGTTGGTCTAATGAAAGATACCGCGTTTACCCACTGTGCCCCTAAACGCTTAGAAATTCATCTCCTTGGAGTCGAGATCTTACCTACAGCGAGAGCGACATCCCAGCCGCATCCGCCCACGGCGGCGTCTGCACGAGCAGCCTCCAGAGCTGCCGCACGGGCTTCGGCTGACTTCCTGCCACGGAACAAATGCTTCATTTATTAGCGTTTGCCATTTGCAGGCTGAATAACTAACGGAGCTTGCCGGGGACAGATAGGGACGAGCGTATTGACGGGCACGGCCCGCCATGGGAAACCGCTGGGCTTGTTTTCTTCCCTGAATAAGCGGCGTGAGACACCGCCAGCTCTCCTGCTCCTTATCGCTGTACGCGAACAAATGAGTTAACTGGGCTTTTCTTTGGGGCCAGAAAATTGCACGCAAGTTCCGGACGGGCACAACACCCATCCCCACGGACGCGTCAGCGACCAGCTCTTACGGCCGCCCCGAGAGGAAAGGAAGGACCGTTGTACAGTCCCCGTCTAGCAAACCGAGGCCCGAGGCACACTGAGCTGCGGGAGAGGCTCAGGAAACCCCCGGCTCAGCAGCCGGCCTGCTGTGTGACGAAGCAACGCACTTCGCCGCTCCAGGCCTCGGTTTCCCATCTGTAAAATGGATCTGCTTTGTGAAGCAGTTTGAATAGCACAGGTAATGAGAGCGAGGGGTGAGCACGTCGAGGGCTGGCGTCCTTGTGCGTGGCTGACCTGGCTTCTGGCTGCTTTCAGGACTCCGGTGACCTGCACCACGTGCATTTCCATAGCAGAGGCGACCGCTGAACCCCTGTCTGTGGTCTGTAGTGGTGAGCTGCACACACCGTCTACAAGCACCTACAAGGGCCCTCAGATGTAAGCGCCATTAGGAGAGGAGGAAATGACCCCTCTTGACGTCCTAGCCACCAGGTCACTTCATGCCCGTCTCTGACACCGACTCTCTGAAGGGCGCCTGCTCGAGGTCACGCCTCCAGACCGCCGTTCTTCCTACAGCAGGGGCAAGATATTTAACCCTGGGTAAGACGACTCTCCAGACCTACCCCTCTCCTCCCTAGACACTCTCTTGGCATGGACAGCCGCGGTGGAGCTACTTCCTTGGGTGACGGGAGTTGCATTAGCTCTCTTGACATCAATATTGCTCTGCTTATTCACGCAGCCTAGAGCACAAATTCCTCCTCTCGTCTCGATGAAGCTGCCTGTTTGGCCCCATGCAGGTGCGACGCTGGATCCAAGCGACAGCTACACCGCTGAGTGGCATGTTACGCATCAGGTACTTTCAGAAGAGAGTGACAGCCGTGCATCCGTGGTGTTCAAAACCCCTCGGGGCTTGCTGTGTGCAGGACGCGCTTGATCACATCCATCCCCAAGCTCTCTGCGGAGCACCATGGAGGCGCGGGGAACACAGCCCGTTGCGCCCGGTGGAGAGGGAGAGAAAGCAGGGAAATATTAAATTAACAGTGCCTTGGCAAACACCCATCGGGGTGGCATTTGCAATTTTTATAAAGCACCAAAAGCCCACGGAGATTGGAACAAGGTCTGCTCTGCCGCGGGGCCGCACAGATGCTCACCCCTGCGACTCGCTCGCTCAGGTGGAGAAGTGGGTGAGAAACAGGGTTTTTTTTCTTTCCTCGTCTTTGCAAAATATTCAAGGAGTCAGAAAAGTTTTCCCTGTCTTGAATGGGGACAGGACACCAAAAGCACCTTGTGAAAGCTGGCAAATCCGCCGAGGGAGGAATTCAGGTGGAGTCTAGCAAACCGTGGGCTTGCCAAAGGGTCTTCGTTCTGACCGTGAGCATTTTCCGTACGTCTCTTCTTGTCCGGCTGATTTGGAAGCAGAAACTCCCCACGGTTGCTAAAGTAGAAGCAAAAGCTTGCCACTGAAACTCAGAGAAAGAGTGTGTGTGTGTGTGTGTGTGTGCGTGCACATGTATGTGCGTGCACATGCAAGAGAGGTGTTTGTGAGATGCATAAGTTTTTCTATTTGTCTTGGTGTTTGTAGCTGTCCTGGGCCTAGGTGCATGAAGGCATCTAAGTCCTATTGGCTTCAATGGGAAATGAGGCACCTACACAAGCATGAGGTGCCTAAAGCCCTTTGTGGCTCTGGCCCTGAGTCTCTGCGTGGGTGGGTTTTCGTGCCATGCTTACTGCAATGGTGTGTGTGAGTTGGTTTACGTGTGCCCTTGAGCGTGCGCGCATGTGCCTGTGCGTGGGCTAGGCTGGGTGCACACACCTGTGTGGTCCTGCGTGCAGGCCTGCGGTTGGGAGGCCTGCACCTGCGCAGCGGTGTGGGGATCTGAAGGTACCAGATGCCAGGCTCCCGTCTGTCCGTCTTTGAAACAGAGCCGTTAAGCAGCCAGGGCTCGAGTACAGCAAAATGCCGGAAGATAGAAACATATTAATGGAGCGCTTTGCATTTGCATTTGCATTTGCATTTGCAGAC
Source organism: Caiman crocodilus (assembly GCA_030014935.1). Lineage (NCBI taxonomy): Eukaryota > Metazoa > Chordata > Crocodylia > Alligatoridae > Caiman > Caiman crocodilus. The sequence continues at coordinate 1,923,569 of JAGPOW010000145.1, forward strand.
CGTCCTCCCGCTCTCCTCGGGAGGCTCCTCTCCATCCAGCCCCCAAAGGTGCTGGGCGGGTGGGTGAATTCAGGGCTGCTTCCCAGTCCCTCACGCCCACTCCTCTCCTCTTCTCTCCAAGGACGTTCGTTAACCATGTTGCCAGGCTGGAGAAGACACAGAGGCAACCGAAGAGTCGTTAAAGAGAGAGAGGCGGTAATAACATACAAAGCACGGCGGAGGAATCGCATTTTGATTGCTTCTTCTCCCCCGGTGTCCAGCTTCCCCCACCAGCCGCAGTAGACAGGTAGGTTGTGGTTGCTAGGCTACCGAGGAGGAAATCCTCTCGTTGGCATCCTTCCGCTCCCCATGACGGATGTCCCTGGCGTTCGGGCTATGGCTAGATGGGCAACGCCAGCCTGGCCGAGACGGGGAAGGGGAAGGCAGGTTCAGCACAGCCACGGCACGAGCACGGAGCTCAGCGTAAGGGGGGTAGATCCTGACCGCCGCCTGAAGCCATCAAAGGGCACAAGCTGGCTGTGCTCCCTGGACCCGCTGGAGGTGCAAAGGGCTGTCCAGAGCAGGGACGGGGGGAGGGACAATCTGCAACCCAGCCCAAGTGTGAAGAGCTCAGCTCCAGAAAGCCTGGAGGGACGTGGAGGGGGTGAAATGGAGGCCACGGCTCCAGGGACGTGGAGCAGAAAGGGGCCCGCTACAGAGCCACAGAGGACCTGGCCTGGGCACTCACTGGAGCTAACCCCTGAGGTCTCGGATGCATCAGCTGGGGCCCGAGTCAGGGACACGCAGCTGGCCGGGCTCGTGCTGAGCACGCAGCAGCATCTCCTTGCCACGTGCCATGGCTGAAGCTGGAACCGGTCCCAAGCAGAGAGAGCGGGCCAGGGTGCTCAGTGCCGGCGACGGCGAGAGATGCCAGGCAGGGCGGCTGAAGGCTATTTAACCCCAGCCCGGGCAGGATCTGGCCAGGGGCTGGAGGATGGCCCTCTCTCAGTGCAGCACAGCCCC
>JAGPOW010000145.1:1949667-1976039 GCA_030014935.1 Caiman crocodilus
GATGCGAGTTTCCCAGCTAGACGCCCGATCCAAAGCCTATTGAAGTTAATGGGAATTTTTCCACTGACTTCAGTGGCTAGCCCAGTGGAGTTGGTAGCAAACTAGGTGCTGGAAATGCAGGGCTAGATCCAAAGCCGGTGTGAATTGGTGTGACTTTTTTTTGACTGCAGTGGAATCGCTGCTGGCTGAGAATCCAGCCCGAGTCTGCAGCGTCTCTCCCGGGATCACGCTCCCCCTGCTCTCATTCATCCACCCAGTCACCCAGGGCTCATTGCCTGATGCAGTCTTCTTTCCTCCCCTCTGCTGTCCTCCTGGACACTCCTTGCTGACCGCAAGGAAAGGCCAGGGGTTGCTTCCTTACAGTTTGCATTGGCATGGGAAGAGCATGGGAAGCTGTAGTTACCAAGGGCACTGGGCCATTATCTCCCTCCCGTTGCAAGCCTCCCATCAGCTCACTGGACCTGCCCGTAACGTTGATATCAGCCGTACGAACTCACAACGCTAAGGGCCAGGGGATGATGCCCCGACTTGCACCATGAGCAGGTCAATTGGCCTGATCGAGAACACGTAGGGAGCAAATGCGCCATCGCAACCCTCGGTGAATTTTACTGCAGCTATTATCACTATTTGCGAGAGTATCCCTATAATGGCCAGGGGTCCGAGTCCTGGAGCAGCATCCTCACATGCGAGGTGCTGTACAAGGGGTTGCAAGAGGGCTTTCCGCCTTTGTGGGGCTTTACCCCCTCTTTTTAAGGCCAGGTTTGAACACCGAAAGCTGGGTGATAGAAGTTGTGCACTACACCACCCCCACTCAGATATTTTAATAGTCTTTGGCTCTTAAATGGGCTTTTTTATTTGTGCACCTCAAAGTGTTTCACCTGCTTAGCTTAAGATATAAATCTTAAGGATTTATATCCCCATTTTGCAGGTAAGAAAACTGAGGCACGGAGTAATGAAGCCGTTTGCTCAAGGTCACCCAGGGATTCAGTAGCAGAGCCCAGATCTCAGCTCTCTAAGCACAAAGCTGACTTGGGAGCTGTGATTTTTGGAGCAGGGATTTGAGCCTCCCTATCCCACAGCCCCAGGGGAGAGACAGCCTTGACACTGGCTACAGAGCCGGTCTCTCCGGCCCAAGGAAGATTTCATTACCATATTTATGTATATATTTCCGCCCCCCGCCCCCCAACCATGTTTTGGGAAGGAAGAAAGGGTTTTTTCCCTTTTAACCAAACTGCTCAGAATCAGTTTCCCCATCTAAGACGGGAGCTACAGGTTCGAGCCCCTGCTCGGATGCATGTGGGCTGCCAGGTAAAAGCCACTAGGCCAGAAGTTATTCTGGGGTCTCTCTGATAGACCCAGACCCGGGCACTTGAATCCTGGCGGAGGATCCTCTGTAGCGTGAAGTGCCTCTGCCTGGCACTGCCACTTTTTACCGAGTGTTATAGCTGGAGAAACCACTGCTTGTCTGCAAGGTTAAACATCCAAAAGACAAAATTATACCATTCCCCAAACAAGGTCTTAGCAGGGCGGTAGAAGCAGACTGAGGACTCTGCCAGGTACGAGCCCATGAGCAAAAAAGGATGCAGCTGGGCATCTACGGGGCTTTCCTAAAGCAGGGCAGGTTCAAGTGCGTTGCCCATTTGTAAAATGGAGTAATAATATCAACAGCACGGGGTATAACGAGGCTTCCTGAAGGTTTGTGCAATGCTTTGAGGCACTCACAAGACACTCACTGCCTAAGTGTTATTATTAATGCCATTATACCGTATGCAGAAGCCAACAGTGATGGAGAACAAGCAGAGGTAGGAACCAAAGAGGGTTTTTTAATAATGCAAGCTGCTGTAAAATCAGAGCCTCGTTCCACGTCGCTTTGATTTCATGATTTCCAACACAGCTGCAGACCTCAGCAGAGACGGGGGCCAGAGCGTAGCTTTCAAAACGAAAGCGTGGCACCCCCATCTCCCCCCGCCAGTCTGAAGTGCTTGTCCTGCTGCTGAACGGAAATGAGGGGAAGCTGTGAAGTTCCAGGAGGTTAATGAACAGCATTGCTGCAGCCTCAGTGGCGACTGTGAAACCTCTGCTTTTCTGCAGGGTTAAAAATCCCAGCGGCAAAATGATACCATTCCCCAAACGAGGTCCTGGCAGGGCAGCAGAACCACACTCTGCCGACAAAGCTGCAGCTGGCGAGCAGAGGCATTGAACACAACAGGGCAGCATTTGCTCAAAATCCCGTGTTTTAGCTATTTTCAGCTGGCTCGATATTCTGCCAGCAGACTCAGTACCAGCACATAGCAACCATCACGTAAGGTCACTCTGGCCTGGATTGAACTGCGTAAGAAATAGATGGTATGAGTCACACGGGGGAACTAAACCTACCCATTAAACATGGACTGCATATGTGCTATAGACGCTGTGCTTATCAATCTCCTGGCCGACTCTGCTCCGGTCAAACTCGGCGCACCTCAGCTAGCAGGTCCATTAGCTCAGCTTTCAGTGGACAAATTCCTCCGCCTGCATCAGGTATAAAACAAAGCAGGAGTTTTTAGAGACTGATCCTGAACAACTGAAGTCAATGGCAAAACTCAGGCCGACTTCAGTGAGAGCAGGATGGCTCTGATCTGGCTTGAGCTAAAGCTGTGTGACGAGCTGATATCTATTAGGTCGGGAGGATCAGTCTAACTCCTGGCGCTTTCTGGGACGCGCCGTGAGTTAGACCCAGGAGCTGCACTTCTGTTTGCGCCTGAAAACACTCCCACTGCTTTTGGCCAAGGTGGTCTTTTACCTGTTGATTTGAAGCGACTGGTGTTGGGAAAAGTATGGCATTGGGAAGCCCCTGCTTGTGACAGGAAGGTGAAATACCACATGGTTAAGCTTGCTCACAGCCAAACTAATATGCAATTCAAATGCATCTTAGGAAGCAAAATAAGATGGAGGCACGTCTGCATCTATGGGATCTTTAACCTGCTTTTGTCAGGTGTTTTTAACCTTTGCAACTGTGGCTCGGGTGCTTGTGCATGCATGCGTGTGAAGGAACAAACGATGCGACTGGCAGGTCCAACAGGGCCCAGTCCAAAGTCAGTGGGAATCGTCCTTGGACTTTGGGGCAGGTCCAGGGAAGCAAATAGAAGCACGAAAGCTAAGCTAGAGAAATCCACCCGAGTGTCAGCGTGACGGATGTGTGTTATTAGCTCTGTAAATACCCACTGCCGGTTCAGAACAGCTTGGTCAGGAAGGGCACGCACGGTAAAAGCAGACTGTAGCGTACGGGGAACATCCTTTCCATTTCTACTCGTTAGCTAACCTGTAACCCGCAGTCCCTCCACCTTGAGTGCATCGTGCATGGAGTCCTGCACCAAGGTATCTGGCACCTCATTCACCAGGCCAGGATGAGCTCAATCCACAAGAAAGGAAAAGGCACCCTCTCTCCTGCACCTTCATCCAGACATGCTGGAAGTGTTTTGCAGAACTGAATTAGCTTTCGTTTGCCTCTGCAAACCTATTTACTGAGAGTTTCAGATACGCTTACTCCCAAACAGTTTCTTTTTTCCTCCCTCTGGGCAGTATTTATTGCTGAAACCAGCTGCCAAATCAAAGGCACCTGTGAGCCAAATTCTCGGCTCATCCGCCTCGGCATAGCTCCAGCTTACCCCACGTGGGAATCCGGCCCCAAAGTTAAAAGCATGGACTGGGTCCCTTCAGACCCTGGGCCACATCCTGCTTCAGCTGCAGAGAGAGAACTGCTTGGGTGGACGGGGTCACTCCAGATGTGCAGAAGCAACACCCCAGCCCCACGTGCTTATGGTGCCCGTCGTATCCATGGGGCCTGTGCAATGGAGACACAGCAAGTCTCCACCTGGGGCCAGGTGGGAGGCTGCAGGAGGAAGAGGGTAGGGAAGGGTCTTCCCCAGGGCGCAAGACCTGGGTGAACGAGCACACCCAAGGAAGCAGGGAGGAGCATCATGGAGCCAGGATCCGGCCCCCCAGGCTGGTGGCTGCAAGGGTGAGGCAGGGCAGGGGAGCTTGCACTGCGGAGGAGAGCATAGCAGAGGTCTCGGGGGGGATTGTGTCTCCCCTGCTGACCACCTCATCCCCCCCCAGATTTTTTGAAGCTGGGGTAGTGCTAGGCTCTGTGCCTGGATGCACAGCCTGGAGGAGGGCAGTGCAAAGGCACGTCCTCTCCACAAAGCCTCGCGGGCGATGGAGAGCGCCAGTCACGCATGACTGATGGTGGCAGGTTCCCAGGCTGGGCACCGGGGCGGGGGGAGTCAGCAGGGCCAGGGCAGCCCCAACCCACCCCGGCTGCATTGGGCAGAGAGGCACCTAGGCAGGCCCAGGGGGAGCGACGCACTGGGACCATCGCTGCCAGGACCGAGCAGACTGGGAAGAGCAGCACTGACTGCAGGAGCCCAGCAGTTGCCATGCAGAGGAGGAAACCAGGATAATGCAGGTGCAGAGAGAGAGAGAGAGAGAGAGAGAGAGACCAGAGCTTTGCGATGTGAGCCTGGGGGGGCCTGAAGCCTCATCAAGAAATTCTCCTGCACGCACCGTTCACGACGTGGCTTTGCTGCTTGCAGTTACCACTGCCTGGATGCTACGCTGGCAAAATAGCCCTTGACACGCTTTGCAACTTCGTGACCTCTCCCGAGCGCACCCGGAGCGTCGGTGGCACTGCCCACTGCCATTACCCACCGCGCGGGCTCCTGGCGGAGATGCACGCTGCCTCCGTAGGTGCCCGATGCCCAATTGACAGAGGCAGGATTCACACCGGGCTTGTTAGTGCTTTTCTTTCAACCCTGCGGCTTCAAGGTGTTTGCTGCTCCTTGGATTAATGGATTTTAGCAGCTGGAGGCCTTGGCAGCACAGTGCGGAGACCTATTCTGATGTTAAGACTTGCTTTGGCTTTTCTAAAAGTCTTTGGAGGTGGCTGCAGCATCTCCCAGAGGGGGACGGTGCTCTAGGCAGCCAGAAGCTGCCATCCTGGCTTGGGGTTAGATCACAGGGACATGGATCCAAACCGTCTGCCTCAGTTTCCCCGTGCACGGGAGAGACAGCACCTTTCCCCTGTGCAGGGAGGCCCTGCTCCCTACCTCTGGGGTTGTGCTCCTACCCTTCCCCTTTTAGGGACTCAGAGCCCACGGACTGTCTCGTTAGGGCTCTGGGTCACTTCAGGGGCGGTCTCGGTGATGAACTGAGTGCATGCAGACACTGCTACTGCCCAGGCTCACCTGGGCTGTACACCGGGCAAAGGCTCCTTGCTCCCATACATATGCATGCAAGTCTAGCCAGGACCGGTCCCTTAGCCCCCCTTGGCCCACAATGCAGAGATTCCCAACCAGGGTGCCTCGTTATCCTTCCAAGGGTGCCGCGGGCTGCCACACAATAGTAGCACGGATTAGGCTTGCAAACCTGATTTGCAGGGTAAACCCAGAGATTTCCAAGTGAAATCCACAGCTGGACTTCTTTGCAACATTAAAACTGCTCAATTGTTTTCCCGTAGTCAAAAAAAGCGGGACCTAAGAGCTGGTATTTTCCTTGAGCCTCTCCAGGATGGCCTCAAGTCTCAACAGGTTGAGAGCCACTGCTGCATCGGGTCCTTTGCAGAGGAGGCTGCTAACAGCTTCCCTAGAGATTTGTCTGAAGAAATCCTTGTCCAGGTCCATCACGTTCACTTGCTAGCTATTTAAATACCCAGTGTCTTCCATGGACACTTTCCCGAGAAGTCCCTTCTGGATGTCAGAGCCCATCTGTGCACACACATACGTGCAGATATGCATACAAGATGCCTGTACACACACACACACGCCCGGGCACACTGACATGCACAGGCACGTGGTCAGCCATGCAATAGTCCACTCGGTCCGCGACTGATGCATAAGAAAATCAGATTTGCATTCGCGCAGCCAGGAAAGCTGGCGGGTGGTGTTCTCAGAACACAATGAAAAAAACCAGAGTCCTGAGAGAAGCAAGAGGGAAATGACAGCAAAAATACCAAGGTTTGCCTAATTGAAGGCCTGGAAGTGCTGCTCTGGTTATAAACACGTCGCCAGGCCCATGGCGCACTGCACAATGCTCCCAGATGCCGGATTAACATAACAGCCCATAATGGCTGTGAAGAGTCTTTTCCAGTCCATCAGTCAATTATCCATGTCGCAAGACGAAGTTACGTGATATAGTTTGATGGCTCAAGCAGACTGTGCTCCATTAGCTCGCAAAGCATCTGCCTTTCGAAACACTCCTAAGTATCGAGGCAAGGGTTTTTGCAGGTGATGTCTTTTATTGGCCCCAGCTGCGCGGCTGGGATAAAAGTCAGACGAGCTTTTCCATGTGCAGAAACACAGAGAAGGGGATTGACCTGGCTCCTACGGAGTCAGCGTTGCACACAAATGAAGCTCTTTGTCCTTACCCCGGGCACAAGCCAGGGTTTAGCAAGGAGCCACTTCCACCGCGTAGATCGGCCAGACTTCAGCCAGGCTCCAAAGCACTGCAGGATTTCTGCAAACCAGCCTGCCTGCTGGAAGGGATTTCCCCCAGCCATGTGTCTGCGTGCATGCCCTCTTAATGGGATGGCTAGTAATGCATGATACTGAGATGAGACCAGTGTTGGCTCCAAGGTCCCGTGGATAAGCAAGTTTTCCCCGATACCCACCACCCCTGTCAGCTCCTACAGGTCTCAGCCAAGAGCCAGATCCTCCCTTGGTATTCACTGATGTAGCTTCCTTGGCTCAGTGAGCCCATGGGGGGGTTGAAAAACTTCATTAAGGAAATGCTAAAATTGCAGTTATTGAAAGCTGGAAGACAATACAGCCCCCTGCACATGGTAGCTACAGACACAGTTGCTGTACATTGATGCAATCTAGGATGTGCGATTAGTCATGCAGCCTATTTTAGCCTGGGGTAAAGTAGTAGAAAATTCAAGATCTAATCCTGACGATCCAAACCATATAAGCAAGCGACACGCATAATCACCCCAGTGCTTATCAAGGGGACTGATTAGCCGTGGCTTCGTCCTTTGCTTCACCACGGGCGCCTGTGGGACGTGAGAGCAAAGGGCTGACGTTGGAGTCAGGACAGGATGCTGGTGGGCCCGGGCAGGAGTGACCAAAGGAGGGGCGAAGCAGCAGATAGCCACCCCTGATCCTCATCCTGTTTACACCACTGAAGGCAAGAGAGCTGCACTGGTGCAAAGAGAAAGGGTCTTGTCGTTCTTCCCCAGGAGGTTTTGGACCCACACGTTCAAGTAATGCACTTCAGGTAATGTGCATTAAATCAAGTCCCTCCATTGTGAGCTGCTAGAAAAATGTGCATTAGCTTATTTTAATGCACATTAGCTACAGAGCACAGGGTTTTTGCGATGCTTTAATGTGCACCAAAATAGGCTAATGCGCATTAAAGCGCATGTGTAGATGCACCCAGTGGCTAAGGGATGGGGCGGTCTCTCCTCCTGTCCCGCGCTGATCGGGGTGCCCTACCACCCAGGGGTCAGCGGGTCCCACTTCCGCAGACGCTGGAGGCAGGGCTTTGAGGCGGGTCTGATTTAAACTCCTATCTGCCAAGTGCTCTCTCCAGTTCTTGCAGCAAGACGTTTCCTTCCAGCCAAGAGTGAATGCCAGGGAGCTTGGGTTAAGCCCTGCCATAAAGCCAGGCACGTCCATCACCCCCAGCCCCACCGGGGAGGGACAAGAGGAACAAAATCCAGGCTCCATTTGCAGCAGGCGATGACGCATTTTGTTTTCTTCCTGTAAGGTGCCCAGAGCTTTGCTTGGCAAAATGCATGCTAGATGCATCACCCCGGCAGTTAATATGGAGTGGCAGGTGCGATATAAATTCACAGCCAGGAACTTGCCCCGGGGACCAGAGCAGAATCAGGCCCTGTCGCACCGGCACCGTCATTCTCTTCAAATGGGAAGCAGCTCGGCGAGCAGCGTGGCACCCATCCGGGGAAACAGCTCCCTTTGTGTAGCACATCCCCTCGAGTCGCAGCGCCCTTCCTCGTGACAGCTGCTGCATCCGCGTGCGGGGAAAAACCAAGTGACAATTACAGCTGTTTAATCAAGAGGACAGCATCAGGCAGAGACCGCCTGCTGGTAGCATCCGTCCCGAAGGTGACGAGGGGACTAACGAAGTGTCGCGCAGGTACAAATACTCCAGACTGCTCCTTTGTTGCAGAAGTTGCCAAAGGAGGATTAAAGATGGGAGATCACAAAAAAAGCAGAAATCTTGTCATTTTATCGTCTCCCGGTTCACATTCAGCACATCTTCTTTCAGCTTCAGGACTTTCCGCCGTGGTTTCATACACACCTGAGCCATACAAGGCAGGACGGCCGCACGGTGCCTGGTTAAGCGCTATGAGCTCCTCTACCTGGGGAGCACGATCGGCTTCACTGCCGTGAAGTAAGCCGTTCCACAGCAGCTAGTCTGGGATAACTACCCATGTGGACGCTCTGTTCTGAAATAAACGTGACTTAATGCTGGAATAATCACTCGGTTTCCAAGACAGAGACTCTCCAGAGGGGAGCAACTATCCTGAAAAAAAAATCAGGTCATTTTTATCTAGATGCAGAGTAGAGATGCGTGGAGAGAGACAGCGGGCCTGGTCCGGCCAGGGGCCGAGCTCCTGTTGGAGGTGGGGGGGAGCACCAGGTACCGTGAAGACCTGAGCCCCCCCAGAAAGCACTGTGCGGGGGGTGGGGAGAGGATACCGAGCACACGATGCCTTTCTCATCTTCGTGGGCTTGAGTCAGATGGGTCTCGCCACCATTCCTTGGGCGTCCAAGTGAAGCAGCAAGCAAATAATACAGAGCTGCTCAGGCAGCAAGCTCAGGAGCTGGCCCCTGCTCTGCGCTGGGCTTCGGGGTGCAAAGATGCGCAGGCAGGATGGGGAGACATCGCACAAGCCAGAGGGCACAGGGTGAGCCAGCATCCTGCTCCAGCCACGGCGTCACTGATGGACCGGCAGTGCCGTCCTGGCGTAGCAGGACCCTTCAGCCGGTCACCAGCCGATGGAAACAGCGATGCCGTCTCCCCCCAGCTGCCCCCGCGCCGTGCCCGTGGACAAGAGGAGGCAGAGGTAACCCCAAGCCATGGGGGTGCAGCGAAACGTCCTTCCCCAGGAGACGGAGGGGCAGGAGCTGCCAGGTGGAGGAACACGACAGGGGTGAAGGACACAGGAGCTGCCTGCTAGTGATGCTACGGGCACAGCTGCGTGCGCACCCCACGGCCCGTAAAATCACAGACAACGAGGCGCTCAGGAGGTCGCATCTAGTCCAAGCCCTGCTCCTTGGGGGTCGGACTCGATGATCTATTGAGGTCCCTTCCAACCCTAGCATCCACGAATCCGAGCAGCACCATCCTCAGCTCCATCACCCCAGCCTTGCTGGGCCTTAAAACCCTCCAAGGATGGAGACTCTCCCACCGCTCTGGGCAGCCTCCACCTGCCCCCGTGCCTTACTGCATCCATGCAACCAAGCTGACCTGCCCCCAGCGCCAAGCCTGCTGCTCAGGAGCATGGTGGGGCAGCAGCATTGCCTCGCCCCCGGGGCAGGCAGAGCCCCGGCTCCCTTCCGCGCCGCGGCGAGAGCCGCACGCCCTTCCTCGCAGGGGAATAAACCATTAAACGGCGTGAGTCACTCAGACAGCGGCGGGGAGGGAGTCTGTCGGCGCGCTGATGGTCAGTCATTATGGAAGAGCCACAGATGGATGGAGATGGATTCGGTCCCTGGCTCTGCTCCAACCCCCTCGTGTGCTCCTCAGCTGAGTCACTTCATTTCTCTGTCTCCGAAGCAGCCTTCCCTTCTTCTCCTGCCTATTTAGACTGCCAGATAAGGAGGCTGGCTCGCTGAGGATCTAGGAAGCCGGCACCGCCGGCGCCCGCTGTACGTGCAGCCCCTGGCACCGCGGGGCTCAGGCTTTTGGCTGCTCCTGTAATCCCACCCCCATCATTTCACACCGTTCTGCAGCCTAGGGGTGCAGGTAGGGTCCCGGCAGGGTTCGTCTGTGCCGGGGTTTCCTGCCGGCCCTTTGGCCGGGGCCTCGCTCTCCATCTCGACGGCCTGGATAATCCTCACACGGTCGTCACGTCGTTAGGAAAGGGATGGGGTTAGCTAGCCGAAGAACGGGAACGTTTCCATTAAACCTCTGAACTCTTTTGCTGGGCGTTGGAGGGCGGGAAGGGAAGGGATCCTCGCGGAGACAAGCCAGGGGCACTCCCAACCTGCTTTTCCTGAAGCACTGCAGGGTTAGCATTTATAAGATAACTGCGGGATGGCAACACGGGCTTTTGCTAGAGGGCAGAAACCCCGGGAGGGGGCACCGGGAGATCTCACGGCGCCGGATCCCCAGCTGGGGTCAAGCAGTGCAGTTGTTTGGAAGTCGATAAAAGTGCCTGGATGGGAAAGACTCGGTGAGCTCCACGGCACCACAGACCCAATTCCCACCCAGTTTGAACAAAGACCCACCCTAGTGACTGACTGCGATGCTAACTGAGCCCCACAGCCCTCATCCGCCCCATCATCACCATCCTCTTCTCCATGCCACGAGGACTGCACCTGACGGGGCTCAGGCTGACACCCGGGCACCACCGGCCCCTGCCGCTGGGAAGGAAGGCGTTTATATGTCTGAAGCATGGCCCCGGCAGACCGTGAGCTTTAAAACCCCCGTGGCAAAGGCTGTGTCATTACAACGTGTTCATCGTGCTGCGATGAGAGCTGCTGCTGCTCGGGCAGAGATCTGGCTAAGCTGCCCAGGGAAGAAGCGGTGGGTCTGGGCAAAAAGCTGCTTAATTCAGGGCCCCGTATGGTGGGGTAGGGATGGGGGATTAGCATGCATACAGGCCCTTGCAATAGGCTTGCCATAAGCTGCAGCAGACATCACCAAAGAGCAAGACCGTTCCTACCACCCGGCCCTTGCAGAGGGACTGGGCGCTGGGAAGGGGACTGGGAACAGCCCCAATGCAGCCGTAGGGTAGCCCGTGATCCTAACCCAGCCCTTCTGCGAGGCTGGGAGAGCCTCAAGTGATGGCAACGCCATTGGTGTCCCAACAACTCCAAGGTCCTGGTCCTTCCTGGAGCCCCACGTCTCGTTTCCCCCCATCAGTGGAGGGGAACCCCCAAATGGAGACTAGGGTAGGGCTGGACAGGCCGCATTTGCTCCTAGATGATGCTCAAAAAGCCACGCGCCCGTCCGCGTACAACCTGGTTTCCATTTAATCTTTCCAAGCCCCCGACGATTTTGGCCCCTGGGGTTGTGCAGGTCATTCCCACTCGCCGAGATCTTTTTTTTTTCCTACAGTAATGAACGAGCAGAGTAATTTATGAGCAGAGCGAAAGTGGAATAATTCTTATTGCCCGGACACATTGCATTAAGATGGGCGTTTATGAAACAATAAGGAGGCAAGCATTAATTACGAGGGTTTCCCCGAGTCTCTGAAAGACACCGGGGAGGTTTTGAATGCGTCTTGTGCCGTGCTCCTACGTGCAGCCGCGGCACTTTTGGCAACAAGGGAAGTTTGCTCTGGCGTCTTGGAGCAGAGTTTCTGCTGCCAGGGAGGAGGGGATGAGAAAAGAGGCGTGCCCTGAAAGTATTGGGCTCAAGAAACTCGGGGGTCAGGCCCCAGATCTGCCACAGGACCTGGGGGGCTGGCACCCGGGCCCCGATTTCCAAAGGCGTATAGTTGGAGCCGGCTTTTATAGACAGCTTCATGCTCCGCACACGGCATTCGTGTCATCTGGGCCTTCCTCCGTCCGCGCTTTGTGGATTTGTACGGGGTGGTTTGGATAGGACTGGTCCTGCCTCGGGCAGGGGGGCAGACTAGACGACTTCTGGAGAGCCCTTCCAGCCCGACTTCACCGTCTCTGAAACGGGGACCATCATCCGCTCCTCGCGTCTTGTCGACCCAGATCACCGGGTCTTTGTAGTAACGTCGGTCTCTCTGGAGCACGGGGTGTACGTGGATCCCAGTGGTTCCCAGTCTGGGGAACAGACCAGTGGTGCCCCATGGGCCAGACGGGCAGCACTCGGTCTGTCCCCAGGCCGGGGCTCGAGCACCCCTGGAACAGACCCGTCTGGCCCAAGGGCAGCCCCGAGGTTGCTCTCGTGACTCGAGAGAGCTGGCAAGGCTTCAGGAACTAGAAAGGTAAAAAAAATAAAATGTCCCAAAGCCTCCGGTATTCCCAAATCCCTTCTTGGCACAGCTGTAGGCCTGCATGGGCAAAAGGCCCGCATCCTGCTCGTCACAGCACCCGTCCCCTTGAATTCCCCACGCCTCGCTCCTTCTCACCGCCAAGGCTGCAAAGTCATTTGTTTGGTACGAGACACAGTGAGTAAGGAGGGATGATTAATTAGTGCCGTGCCAGCCGAAGCCATGGCTGCAGTATCTTTATCACTGTAATCCTTTGTCACAATATAAGACTAATTATAGCTGGAGTTTAAATGCATTATGTGAAAGCTAACCCTAGTGCCAACCTCAAGTAACCCTTACTTCGGAGGATTTATTAAGACAAATCGATGGGAGGAACGAAGATAATATTTCTAGTCTTCACAGGCTGCAGCTCGCGGGGAGATTGGTTCGCGGTGCGCTGCATTGTAGATGAACGCCTGACCTGCCCCAAACCCTCTCGTGCTGCCCTTCCTCACCTGTGTCACCTTCGCCCACGAGAACGGCTTCTCGACCAGTCGAACAAACGAGGGTTACGCGGGCGGGAAGGGCTCACGGAAACGCCGAGAGCCGTAACGAGGCCGCGGTGCACTTCACTGATTTCTTCTCCCCGAAAACAAAAGAAAAATGTTCCAGGCTGATCGGAGACAAACAGTCTTGGAAAGTTTCAGCGAAGCGGAAAGGAGAACAAAATGGAGAGCGCGAACGCTTGGTTCAACACAGCATCCAGCTTCCTTCTGCCTTCAGATGTTTCTTCAAGCTCGTTTCATTGAAAATGGCACGGCTCTTTCGGCCGGGAACGGGACCACGCAGCGAGGCTCTGGAAACGCGCCGGCGTGAAACGCTCGGACCGACCTTCGAGGATCGTTTTGCTTGCTTTAGTCAGGGCAGCAAAACCCCAGCGAGTCTGCAAGCTTGCTGGCGTTATTACGATCTGCTTTTCTTTCCCCACCGCCCCCCAAAACATCCTGGCCCCTCCGTTTCCCCCAGGTGCATTGGCAGAGCAAACCGGCGATGCTCGGCCTTTGCACGCCGGCAAAGGGGGACCGTGCTGGAACGGGGCCGTCGAACGCCGCTGCCGGCAACGGAGCTGCACCAGCCCGAACCAGCTGAGCGCCTGGCTCCGTCGCAGATTAAAGCCAAGCCAAGCAAATGCAAAACGTGACCGGATCCATCCTCTCCGCCCACGTCCCTGCGTGCTGGGGTCGCTTGGGAGCTGACGAGCACGTGGCACGAGAACCAGGCCAGCGCGGTTGCAGGCAGCTGCCTTGGACGCCCAGCCTGGTTTTCAGTCCTTTCTGACCGGGCTGGAGCCCTTTGCTCACCCGCCCGGCACGCAGGGACCGCATCCCCTGCCAGGCATCTGCCCTCGCAACTCCCCCCGCCCAGGCCCGCGGGCAAGCCCGCGGCTTTCGCGATGCCAGTGTGCCCATCAGCTCAGCTCCAGGTCCCGCTGGCTCACGCGGTTCATTCCGACGCCGCCGTTGCCCTCCGAGCCCGCTCGTCTCGAGTCGTTTGCCGGAGCAGGGAGCTGCGTCCGTCCCCTCCCGTCACGGGCCGTGCCTTCTGCCCTGGGCGGTCGGGCGGTCGGGCGGGGGGAATCAATCCCCGGTCGGGTTTTCCGCCCTGCTGGGAGTGAAATACGGCGCATGCCCGGGCTCCGAGTCTTTCCTCTGCTAGAATGCTCTGTTAAATCACCCAGATTTCTTCCGCAGGCTAATTAGAACAGGCAGGGCCAAAGTCGCGCCTGGGGTAACGCCGGCGAAGTCAGCGGACGCTGCATCTGGGACTGAATGTCATGGCCTCAGGCGCCTTTCAGAGGGTGACAAGAGCTGCGGACGTCCTCACTCGCGCTCCTCTTTAATTAATTAGGCTGGATTTGCAAGAGCCCTGCAGACAGGCTGTGCTCGGACATGCCATCTGCAAGACAGCGAAGCTGCTGCTCCGATGGCTGCCTTGGATACCGGCGCTGACCCGCCTGGCGCCGTGGCACAGGCAGCTGCGGCGTGGTTCGGTTCGGTTCGGCCACCCCTAGCACGGCAGGTCTCAAGGATCTCGTGGCACCCCACAGTCCCACGGCGCCCCCGGGTCACGAGCCACTGCTTTGGATCAAAAGGTGGCACCCCCCCAAGGATGCTCTTTTTGCCCCGCGGGGAACAGCAACGCGGGTGAGCCGTGCGCACCCCAGGAGTCTTTTGCTGCCCCCTCCTGAACGCCATCTCTCACGGACGCTAAAGCAGCAAAGGCTCCGTGCCGTTCACCTCCTTCACTCTCCAGCAGCAGCGTCCATATCCATCATTTCATAGTCGTTAGGGACCTTACAGATCATCGGGTCTAGCACCCTGCACTTTGGGCAGGAAAGACCACTGGGGTCAGATGGCCCCGGCAAGGTGGGCATCAAGATGGGCATCCACACCCACCCAGGGAAGCAGAGAGCTCCCGGGACCCAGCCGGCAGGTGGGAAGAGAGGCACGCCTCGATTCTGCGCTAGGCTTTCCCACTCGCACCAGACACAGGACTTTGGCATGACGTGAGACCGTAGCATGATTTTGTCGGCGCCGGTGGAGGCTGCTGCACGGGAGCTCAAAATCCACGCCCAGGCCAAAGCGCCGAGCCACTTGGTGCTGCGATGCTCTCTGCACGGGGCAGACAGGAGGGCAATGACAAAAGGCATCTTTCCTGTGTATCGTCGCTCACCCGTCATGCCCTGGACTCTCTGAGGATGCATACACCTACCTACACACAGATGTGCTACGCGCGCCATACACCTGCCATCAGTATGTGTACACGCCACATCCCGCTCCATATGCTGGGCAGTGATTCCCAACCCTATTAGACTCGAGACACCCCTCGACAGACTCGCGGCCCCCCAGGAAAATGCCAGCTCTTAGCTTTCACTTGTTTTTTTGACTACAGAAAAATAACAGAGAGTTTTTTGTTGCAAAGAACCCCAAAAGCCCACAAAGAAGGCAGTGTGGTTTTAACGCCGTGGATTCCTATTTGAAATCTCTGGGCTTATCTTATCCAGAATCACTGGAGCAGTGTATTTAGGCATCTAAATATGACCCTGTTCCATTAGGTTTCATTAACACCAGAGGCTGGGGACCCTCCTTAGGAAAGCAGACGGGTTAAAACTACTGTTCAGGGACTCGGGCAAGGCGCAACGGGGTTGCACCGTGGCACTTAATTGCTGGAACAGACCTAGAGGGTCAAACAAAATAGGTCCTGATTTGGGCCGGCGCTTCTACTGCCGTCTGCTTGGCAAATACTATCAATACAGTAATGCTATCTGCTCGGCACGGGGGCTGTGAGGGTTCGCTGGAAAAGGATGCTAGGCTTTCAACTTTAAGGGACTGTTTTCTAAAGACTTGCCGACAAGGGGTGGAAGAGCACACTAGGAGCCCCTGCTTCCTATTTTTCCAGTGCTTTCCATCTAGGGAGCTCAAGGTGCTTCACAAAATAGCAGGGCATCATTAGCCCCATTGCACAGATGGGGAAACCGAGGCACAGGGAGGGGCAGGGGCTCTCTCACGGGCAGCCAGCCAGCCAGGCAGAGCTGGGGATTCAACCCAAGTGCTGCTGGCATTGCCTGCCTTCATAGGGCCCCAAAGTGCTCACTTGGATCTTCTCCGTGTAGACGAGGCAGACTCCCTACCATGCCAAATGCCAAGGGAAAAGAGCTGGAGAAAGGAGACAGAAGGAAAAGAAGCTGCACAGCCCATTTCCTTCATTAGAGTTATTGATGCTTCCTGTCCTGAGAACAGCGTGTTTCTGGCACAAATTAACGGCACTGTGCTCAGCATCACCTTGCAATAATAACATCTTCATGACCAGCAGCCCATGGCTGAAATTAAGCCAAGGCAGCGTGCCTCTCTGTGCTCCCCCTCACCATGAATCCAACCCGAAATGACACGATGTCTCGGAGGAAAAGCCTCGGCAGAGATCGCTCCGTGTTTTTCTTCCGCCGCGCGGCAAGTCACAGATCTTGAGAGGAGGTCGTGAGCAGCTCGAGAAACCCCCTTGGAGCCCAGGCCTGTGAGCTGAATCCCAACCAGTCAATCTTGCAGGAAATGGAAGTTTTTCCCCCGCGCGCCGCCAGCGCCGTGGTTAACAAGGCCACTTAGCTCCTAATGAAGGGCTCAATTAGGACTGGAGACCAGCTCCGAGCATCAGGTCGTATTGGATGGGAGTAACAGAGGGGGATGTTGTGGGGAGGGACCAGGCAGGAGACCTCAGGTCAACCCTTAGGGATGCTTTACGAAATAGCGGAGCATCGCTAGCTCCATTTCAAGGGATGGGACCGGGGGGAGAGCGGCAGCCCCAGGATGATGCCAGGGTTTTCCCAGGAGATGCAGAGAAGGAAGCAGAGAGCACCCCCGGGCCCTGCTGCATCACACCCTGGGCCATCTGCGCCAGCGGGTTGCCTTTGTGACTCCTTTAAGACAACCTACCACTGCTGCGAGCCGAGAGAGTTATTCCTGGAGCGCAGCTAGGACGGGTGGAGGCCCGGAGGCGCCGTTTCATAGCAGACGGTGCTGCGTTACGACACCCAAGTGCAGCGGGGTTGGACCCGATGATGGGCAAGGTCCCTCCCGGCCTGTGAAACGACGAAGGGCAAGGCCCCGAACCACTGCTGGCCGGTGGGATGGGAGGAAGGCTCATTGACCCTGGTAGAGATGGGAAGCCGCTTGCTGCCAGCGCCTCTTTGCAACTGGGTCCCCCAGATACCAAGGCTCACATCACAGCCCCTCCAGGAAACGGTCCACGTGCTGTGATGCACATCACTAGGCAGAAAGCGTAGAGGTCACACTGCCTCTTTTTAGTAGGAGACTAAGCAGACATCCGCCGCCGCCCCACTCGGTCCACCCCGAAGCATGTTAGCATCTGGTGGTAGGACACATCAAGGAACATCTGTTCAGCCGACCCGGCCTCCAGCCAACGCATTTACAACCAACCACAAAACACGATGTTTAACTTCATGCTGCCGGAGAACGGCTGTGACCACAGCCCTTCCCAGAGCTCCCGTCGTCTTCAGCCAGATGCTTGTAGGGGGCAACACCGGCCCGGGCAGTGAGCTGTCCTGACCACCCATCACCGCTGCTCAGCTTCACCCAGGTCAGGGTGCATCTTGCCTGCAAACTGCACAGACCTGGGGGCTTTCTAACTACCTGGAGAAATAAATTCCAGGTCAGGAACATTTCACAGAAACATAGAAAATAAGGGCTGGAGGGGAGCTCACGAGGTCACATCCAGTCCACGCAGGATGAGCCCCAACTGCATCATCCCAGCCAAGGCTTTGTCTAGCCAGGTCTTAAAAGCCTCCAAGGATGGAGACTGCACCACCTCTGTGGGTGACCTGTCCCAGTGCTTCACCTCCCTCTTAGCAAGAGAGATTCTCCTAATATCCAACCTCAACTTCCCTTGCTGCAGCTTGAGCCCATTGCTCCTTGTCCTGCCATCTACCACTGAGAGCAGCCCAGCTCCCTCCTCTTTGCACCCCCCTGCAGGGACTCGGAGGCTGCCGTTCAATCCCCCTCGGTCTTCTCTTCCGCAAACTAAATAAGAAAGTTGACGAAGAACATTTTGCCACGAAGCTTTAGCTGACAAATAGCTCAAACTGTGGAACATTTCACAACTCTTTGGACCTTCGCAGGTCCCAGTTGAGAACCGTGGCCGACTTGGAGGCGGTCGGACTGGTCGGGCGCTAGATTTTGCAATCACAGAGGAACCCGGCGGCTCTGGAACGGAGGGTGTTTCTGAGCATTTCATGCTGGGATCCCATCCTTAGAGAATGACATGACAATGCCAGTCCTGAGCGATCCCCGCAGTCTGCGAGGGGTCCCGGAGAGACCCCGTCCCTCACACAGATATCAAAATGGCCAGGTAACTTGTTCTCTCCTCATTTCATAGATTCATAGTGAGGGGCTGGAAGGGATCGCAGGAGATCACCAGGTCCAGGCCCCCTGCTCTTAGGCAGGAAAAGTTTCCTGGGCCCCGGTCTACTCGTGGCCCAGACTTTCCAACGAGGGGAAGAGCGTATTTAAGGGTTCAAGGAGCTGGGAATCAGGACTCCTCGGACTCTGTTCCAGGATCGAGGGGGTACATTTTCAAGAGGCAGTAGCCCATACAGGACATTTTGGGGGCTGAAAATCTGTCCACCAGTGTCTCAATGGATATTGCCGAGCACTGGGAAACTCCAGCTTTCAGTGGTCTGGGAAAGGTGTCCTCTGTGCCTCCCTTTACCAAACTGGAAATCATTATTAACATGAAAATGCTGTGGGCTGCATTCAAGTGGGCAATATATCTGGGTGAAAGGAGCTACATAATTGCAAAGAATTATTGTTTAATCGAAGTATTTCTGGTCGGTCGGTTCCCTGCGGTGACGGACTGGATTTCCGTACGCCGCTTGGTTGAAAACAAAGCAAAAGATCACAGTGATTAAACCAGTAGAAAATTGGAGAGAGATAAAAGGAAGGAAAGCAGCCAGATGAAGCAGGTTGCACAGCTGCTTCTCGTGGAGCAGAGAGGGAGAAAAAGGGATTTCATTTGAAAGGGAGCGTTTTCAGGAGATCTCCGCAACGTTCTTCTGAATCCTCAGACCTAAAGCTCTTCTCTCCAGCTCAGCTACAGGAATGACGAATGCCTCCCTGCTCAGCTAATGGGGGATAGATAGGAAGTGCTTCATTTTAAACCTGCATCTGGATAAAACTGGAGAAACGACCTTGAATTAAATGAATGAAACTTAAAACAAATGCAAAGTCGGGGGAAGCGGTGCTCGTGCCGCCTTCGGCACTGGCGAGGGAGGCCTCACCTGGCGTGACGCGTCTAGCGGTGGGCCCTGTGCTGCAAGGAGGACGCGGACATGGTGGGAAGAGTCCGGTGGAGAGCAACAAAAGTGATTCGAGGTCTGGGGAACACGACTGAAGAAAAAAGGTTGAAAGAACAAGGATTATGTAGTTTGGAAAAGGAAATTTTGGGGTGGGAGGAGGATTTGGCACCGTTCTTCAGATCGGGGTGGTCTTGCCTTGAGCAGGGGCTGGACTAGACGTGACCTCCTGGGGTCCCTTCCAGCCTGACTCCGCTGTCAATCCAGCTGGACTAGATGCTTAAAATTAGGCACATGCTTAAATGCTTTCCCCAACTGACCCAGGATCTGTGCTGCGACATCTGTGCGTAAGATGCTACGTACCCTCTAGTCCTATGGCTTACAGAGCGCTCCGCCCCGCCCGTGGCAGGATGCGGCTCCTAGGACACATCCAAGGTCCAGGGGATGTAAGCACGCATGTACATTTAAAGCAGGTGCTTATGCATCTTGCTGAATCAAGGCCTGAATAGGGACACGTGGTTTGTATGCATTTGCCTCCTGACGTGTCACACCATCTCCAGGGGAATCTCCAGTTACGATGAAAAGAGCCTTGTATGGATGGGAAAGGGCTTTTAAAATGGGAAGTTTTCATTCCGCTTCTAATAGTCGCCTTACAGAAAGGGCCCCTCCGTGCTGGCTCCGGCACGCGCGGACTTGGCAGCAACGCGAGCCCGACTAACTATCTAACCGTTTTTGCCGTTGTTCCCCCAGATACACCAAGATGAAAACAGCCACCAACATTTACATCTTCAACCTGGCTCTAGCGGACGCGCTGGCCACCAGCACGCTGCCCTTCCAGAGCGCCAAGTACCTGATGGAGACCTGGCCTTTCGGGGAGCTGCTCTGCAAAGTCGTCCTCTCCATCGACTACTACAACATGTTCACCAGCATCTTCACCCTCACCATGATGAGCGTGGACCGCTACATCGCTGTCTGCCACCCGGTCAAGGCCCTGGACTTCCGTACCCCCACCAAGGCCAAGATCATCAACGTCTGCATCTGGGTCCTCTCCTCCGTGATTGGGGTGCCCATCATGATCATGGCTGTCACAAAGTCTAAAGGCAAGTGCACCCGTGCATGTCCCGCCAGCTGCCCTGTGTGCTGCCTTGAGCTTACAGCTCTCCCATAGCAGAGCAGAGCATTTAGATGGCATCAGGAAGGGTGGGCTTGGCATTAAAGCCAGTGGGTGGGACGTGGAAGATTTAGGTACAAGTTTTTTCTCTGCCATAGTCTCCCTATGACTCCGATTCCCGCTGTGCCTGGGAATGGGGATACGGCCACGTGCCGCACTTGTCTGCCTGTTTAGCTTGAAGTCTTCAGAAGAGGGACCGTCCCATCACATGACACGTGTTAGTGTTGCCTGGTCTCTCTGATGGTGTTTGGGGCTTCCAGACTCTAAAGCGATGTAAATGGCTCTGAGGGTGCCCGTTTGGCTGCCAAACCCAAAGCGGGCATTATACCGAGGATGGCAGCCTTTCTGTCTCGGTAACACCTGGAGACCAAAATCCACGCGTACGACAAAACCGCCCCACCGCTCCTTCGCGATCCTTCCCGTGCTTTATCTGTTTCATTGGCTCCTCGCTGGCCCTTGCCCCTTGGGCACATCCGCATGGGGCAGTTGCTCCGGATTAACTCTGAGTTTAGCTCTGTGTTGCGATTCTCTTATTCTGGAACAACTGGGGCCTTTTCCCAAATTAGTTTAAACCTACCTCGGAACCGGAATAAGATCACTTAGAATCAAGCACGTATTTTCCAAAGTAAGGACAGATGCGGATCGAGTCGATTCAGAATAAGAGCACGTTTGGAAGGAGGGTATTGCACCCCATTTCCATAAAAACACCTGCTGTAACTAGCCGTCTCAGAGACTGAACGAGGCGCAGAGATCCTTCAGACTGGCTGGTTTTACCAGCTGGTCAGAAGAGCTTTATCGCTGCACAGCTATCCGGCGCAGCCGTGAGCTAAAAGGCACTCGTGTGCACGCGTCACGGTAGCACCTGGAAGCCCTGACCAGCACTCAAGGCCCCAGAGCCGTCGCACACAAAACACCACAGTGCCCCTGCCCCCCAAAAGCGTGCAAGGGCAGTGTGCAATACAAAGCCTTACAATAGATAGAGTGTGCAAGACTGATTTTACAGGTGGGGGAAAAACAGAGGGTGAGAGGGGGCGTGAGCTCCAAAACCTGCACTGAGACCGTGCTGGAGTTTGGAGCGGGCATTTGGGCTTGGGGGTCTTTGCTTCTGCACCCGAGACTAGCTTGGGGCCCCAAGGCTAGCTTTGATTCGGCACCCAAGGTTAGCGTAACTTGTTGGCAGACTTTAAATGAGTCCATGGTAGCACCCGCAGCGAGGCACAAAAGCCCTCCGTCCTTGCCCCGGGGCAACCTGCCATCTCCAAAGTGCTCCTTAGCCTGGCTCCAGTCAAACCAAGGGCACCGAGGAAGTACCACGGTGAGTGCTTTAGAAATGCTGGCCAGCACCAAAGAGGTTGGCAAATGCAGCTCTGAAGGCATTGGACTCTCCAGAGCTTTTCGGTGTATTGACACCAGCGGGGATAGCTGGGTTTCTCAGCTGCTTTCCTTGGCAGGAGGCCCTGAGAGGCACGGGGCAGGGAGCCGATGGCTGATTCAGGCTGGTACTACTCTTCTCTCTCCCCTACAGACGGGATGGTCTTATGCATGCTCCAGTTCCCCGACCCTCCCACGTACTGGGACACGGTGACCAAGATCTGCGTGTTCATCTTTGCCTTCATGGTGCCCATCCTGGTCATCACCATCTGCTACGGGCTCATGATTCTGCGCCTGAAGAGCGTGCGTCTCCTCTCGGGCTCCAAGGAGAAGGACCGCAACCTGCGCCGCATCACCCGCATGGTGCTGGTGGTGGTGGCAGCCTTCATCATCTGCTGGACGCCCATCCACATCTTCGTCATGGTCTGGACCCTGGTGGACATCGACAAGAAGAACCCCTACGTGGTGGCCAGCTTGCACTTCTGCATCGCCCTGGGCTACACCAACAGCAGCCTCAACCCCGTCCTTTACGCCTTCCTGGACGAGAACTTCAAGAGATGCTTCCGGGAGTTCTGCCTGCCTTTCCGCTCCCGCATGGAGCAGAACAGCTTTTCCCGGGCGAGGAACACCACCCGGGAGCGCGTGTCCACCTGCACCCCCTCCGAAGCCCTCCACAAGCCGGCATGACTAGACATGGACAGCCACCGCCGGGGCTCCCGCGGGCGCAGAGGAGAGGACCTGCCCTCGGAGGTGACGCAGGTCACCACCACCGAGTTCTAGCAGAGGAGGCGGAAGGGGAGCGCTGGCGTCGGAGGAAGGGCGACCGGCGTAGGACTTGATTTCTTTCCTTCTTTTTTACAAAAAAAAACCCAAAAGCGCAAAAAAGGAAAAAAAAAAAAAAGCAATGGCAACAGCTCGATTTGCTACGAAGCAGCTGGGCTGGATCGGGCCTTCGCAAAGCCGCAGATCCTCGGGCGAGGATTTCTACGGCTTGGGGGAGGACGGGAGTGGGAGGATCTCAAGCACCCCTGGGTCTGCACGACAGCTCGTCTGGAGGTGGAGGACTGTGCGACCCAGTCGTGCCGGCACCATTGCACCACCCCTCACCCCCGCCGTGCAGCCGGGTTGGAAGGGGGGACTCATACAGTCATCGCTTGTAAGGCCGGCGGGGACTTGGGCAGATCATCGGGCACCAACGTGCGTCACTCTTGGATGAAATACTAATATGCGGGCACCCTTTCACATCTGGCCAGCCACGGTATAAACGCCAGCCTGCCAACAGCAGCCAAGTCTCGAGTGCTCGAACTTTAGGGCTTCCTCCTCCCACCACCGGCAGGGTACGGCGGTGGAGAGAAACCCCTTCGTGGAAGCCGCCGGGCCGTAGCAGGTCCTGCTTCAGAGCCCCGTCACGGCGTTTTGGATCGGACGACGGCACAACGAGGTTTTGGGCTGGGAGGCGCCCTGCTCTCTTCGTTCCCGTTCCAGCTTCGCGTGCGGCGGGCCCCAGGGCATCCCGCTGCCCCGGTCCTCCCGCAGCCCTGCAAGGGGAGTGGAGCACGCGCGGGCCCCGTGCCTCCCCTCGAGCAGCGGTCGGGAGGCCACGCCTGGCTGACAAGGACCGACACGCACGGCTGCTCGCCGCGGGCTCCATCGCTCTTTCCTCTGCAGAGCCCTTTGCTGCCTTACCCGATGCCAAGCACAGTGCACGGGATCCACCCAGCTCCCCTGCTTCGGCGGATCAGCTGGGCCGAGGAGGGGTTTAATCTTGCAGGCAGATCGTGCAAGGGGAAGACCTGGGAGCGACCGCGTGCCAGGACAGCCGCTCTGGGCGAGCACCGCGTGGCTCCAGGAACCGGGCTTGTAGCTCTGCCGTAGCTTCGGGCAAAGGGTGGGCGCTCAAACGGCTCTCTCCTGCCCTTCCCAGAGGATGCCAAGCACGAAGCTAAACCTCTTTAAGGGACTTTTCCCAAAGGAGATCCTGGCCCAACATCCTCTTCAGTCAATGGGGGCTCTTCAGGCCGGAGGGTCTTTCGGGCCAGCCTCTAAGCCACACCACTAGCTACATAATGGTCCTTGTGTTTGCCTAGATCCACTCCTGAGGCTCAACCCTCCGGGGCATGCCCCAAAGCTAGGGGACACCGTTCAGCATGGGAACTGGCACACAGGGGCCCGTTGCAGGCACCTAGACGCCGATCTGGGGCTCAGAGGAGGCTCGAGCTACAGCAAGCGGAGGCCGCTTTATTCTCATAGAAGATCTTCCCCGTGGAAGTGTCACGTGCTTCCACTTCTGAGCACTGACGTCACACCCTTGTGCCCACGCTCCTCAGCATCCCCCTGCTGACAAGCCCTCGGGGTCTTCGGATCGTCTGAAAATCAGAGCTCTGGTATCGCGGAAAGTCTTGCTGGAAGGGAAGGTGACAGCTAGGCAGGACGCAGCCTGGCCAAGCGCTCGGATAGCTTTCACCTAAACCCATCCGGGGTGGAGAGACTACAAGCTGTCTAGGGGACCTGCTGCTGTGCTTCGCCGCCTGCCTCAGTAGCGAGACCTTTGCTGTTCCAGTTTCAACCCATCTCTGTAAAGCGCCGAAAGACCCCTTGAATAGCCAACCCACGCTTGCATGTGCCTGTGCCGTTTGATACCGGACACGAGCTCTATAATTATTATTTGTGTTTGGCTAGCATCTGGACGCTTCGTTCAGGTCAGGGCCCCATGGTGTTAGGCGCTGCACGCCACGCTCGAACCACCGCATCCAGATCCCGACCCGAATCTCTGCGATTCAGGCACAGGGGACAGGTTGAATGTGCGCCGGCCCAAGCCGGGAGCCTGTCTGCGTTGCCCACCTCTGGACAGGATATTGGGGTGCAGGGTTTCGCGGCTGGGCTGATGTTTGGTTAGCACGTGAGACGAGAGCTGGCCAACTTTGCAGGGCTTTTGCCAGTTCCCTCGACCGCCGTGCGAGAAGGAAGAGTGTATTTGGGCACAACTACACAGAGCTGATCCAGGTTGGAGACGACCAAAGGAAAGCAAGCCCTGGAGGCCTGACTCTCCACGGCCCTGCACCCTTTGCACCAGAGAAAGGCCGTGTAAGACGCTCCAAGGCTAGAGAGGTCACTTTTTATATCCACGTACCACGGTCTGGGGCAACGGAAACTCAGGCTTCTATGTCCACCTCCACAGATATGAAGCGCAGAGAGATCTCATTACAGGGGAAATGACTGAGGCCTTCAGGTTTCTCTGTAAGCATTGCATTAATTACTGTGGACTGGTATTACCACCGACAGAAGCCATATGGCTCTAAGCAGCTGACCCCACTGGCCTTCCTCCGTCCCAAAGGGGAGGAAGAGCGTGCAAATGAAGGGAGAATTTGCAAATGTAAGAAAAACAAAAGGTGACACGGGAGGTGAAGAACAGTCACTGCTCTTGCTTCCCTTGCTGCTCTTTCCTAAAAGAAAAAACTCAGAGTTGTGAACAAAAGGTGCACACGTAAAGTCTGCGAACTGGAGAGCGGCTTTCTGAGCCTGAGCCCCTTCGTGCTGCACATTGTGCTCTGTCCCGCACCCTGCAGCCCAGCAGTGGATTTGAACTGACCCCTGGCATCCAGCTAGCAAAAAACCCCTCTATTTAGGCTGCGCGGTTCCTTGGAGGGTCCTTCTCTTTGACCTGTGGTGCGTGCAATGCAAAGGACGCGGCAGCGGGAGCGTCAGGAGGGGACCTGCTGTCGCTAGATCAAGACCTTCCAGAGACAGGAGCCAAGAGTCAGGGATTTTTGCAGAAGCGAAGTGACCAGCGACGTTCCCGAAACCCGCGATCGTTTCAAAACCGCTCCTTTGCAGAGACCCCGAATCGCTCAGAGAAACCCTACCCTTGGACAGACCGGGGGCACTTGCAATGGGAAGGTGCTGCCGCCGTCGCTGAAGGAGCCGCCCTGTTCGCTCAGGGGTAGAAGCGAGCGTTTCGAGGCTGACGTGCTATGTGATGGAGGCTGCTACACACACGGAGTCAGAAAAGCTCAGACTCCTTAAAAGTCTCCAAATGCTGCATCCAACCCCAAATGTAATAGATGCACCCATATCTGGAGCAGCCAGCTCCGCAGCAGAGCTTGAGGGCTCCAGCTGCCGTGCCAGCGCTCACTGGGAAGCCGGGACTGGGCAAGCTTATGAAATCCCTTTTCTTTTCTTTAAAAAAAGGACAAATCGAGGGAAATGAAAGAAACAGCAACAAAACGCGTGACCCAACTACCCCGCTGCTTTCGGGAACGGTCTCGTCTCCTTATGGCAGGGAGGGAGCCCCGGTCAGCTCTTCTGGGCAGCAGCCCAGCGACCCGGGCAGCACACCAGGAGCTACCGTCTCCCACGCGAGAGCAGCAGGCCAGGCTTGGACGGACACGTCATCCGCTGCAATGAAAACGGCACCAGAGCACCGCCGAGACGGGCTGGCACAGCCCTTCGTCACTGCGGAGCAGCGCCCGCGTGACTGGCACAAAGCCCTGCCCGCCCCGAGCTACATCTGCTCGCTTTTACTGACAGCGTAAAGGGTTTTCCCCCCCTACCCCAGCGAGCTGGATGGAAACAACACCTCTTGCAGGGAATCCACCGAAGCTAGAAGAGAGACGGTGCCCGCTCCCGCTCTGCACGTGGCAGCGCGCACGCCCGGTCCCAGCTGTGCGAGCCCCGGGGCTGGTGAGTTTGTGCAGTGACGGGAAGGACGCAAAGCTGTGGGTGGAAGAGCCCAAATGGGGTTTGCACAGCACAGATCTCGCAGGAGGAAGCTGGCGGGTGCCCGGTGGGGTTAGTTTGAACTGGATGCCACTAGCAGACTGAGGTGCCCAAAAGACAGCGGGGCACCTCACCGC
>JAGPOW010000145.1:2016676-2035359 GCA_030014935.1 Caiman crocodilus
TCACGCGGCGAATGACTTTGCAAGAGCTCTGCTGCCCAGGGCTCGCCCACCCCAGCAGGGACCGAGACTCCTGCCCTGCCGAGGTGATCTTCGCCGCAATCCCAGCCTTGCAGGACCGCAGCCAAGACTCCTGCTCATGCTCCCTGGCCGTTTGGGAGAGAGAATGTGTAAACAGGAACGGCAAAGGGGTTTTGTGATGTGCGTATCTGTTGAAAAACCATCGCTGCCCTTCCCCCAACACCACCTCGCCTTGCGCTTTTCATCGGGAGAGCTCATAGCGCTTCACAAAGCAAAGAATCACGATGCCCATTTTACAAATGAGCAAATGGAGGCACAGAAGGGCTCATCCAAGTTTTATTCTCAGCTCTGCTACTGACTTGCTGGCTAAACCCAGGCCTCCTGCATTGCAGTGCTTTATTCACTACATCAGCGGTGGCCAAGCTGTGCGTGGCATGTGGCAAGCAGAGAAGGGAGGAGAAAGCAGAGCAGTGGATCAGGCAGGGAGTGCAGGGTGGGGAGCAGAAAGCAGGGCAGACATTTGGGCAAAGGAAGGGGATCAGAGCGGCACTCAAGGAAGGGGCAGGGCTAATGTGTGGCAGTCCTGCCAAAAAGGCTGCCCCCCTGCACCAGGCCATGCTTCCTCCTGACCTACTAGCACCTACTAGCTGTTGCTCGCTCTCAGTGACACCGTGGTAGAAGCCCACAAGTATAGAAGATAAACTGCACAACATCCCATTACCAAAGTCCTCTGAACCTTATCATTGACCGGTAGGCCTACCCCCCAAAACTCCCTCCCCCCAGTGCAGGAAGTAAAGAAACAGTTGAAAAAGCCACAGTTGATCATTTCTCTGATGGTTCGCAAGCTCGTTGCTCAGCGCTGCACCTCAGCTTCATTACCCCGCACATCCCAGTACATCGTGAAGAGGATCCGTGGCAGCAGAGGGCTGCAAGAAGGCATGTTGAACTCACCGGGTGAACTGTTTGCTTTCTTCATGGACCTCCATCTCGGAGCTTTTAAACTCGTTCAGCTCCTTGCGAATGGCAGCCTGTGTTACAGGAGAGAAATTACTTTCAGTTCCCCTCGACCGTGCTTCTCCCCACTCCCCTTCCCCAACTTCAGGCTGTTAAAATGGGTCTAGGATGGCCAATCCCACACTGTGCTGGTAACCAATTAATGGCTAAACGAAGAGTCCCCTTGCTTTTGAAACGAGCAGGGCTGAGCACAGTGCCTTGGGGGAAGAGGGAACTTGAACACGGGCCTTGTAGAGGGAGAGAAGTTGGCCGGGCGCAGGAAGCTGGCAGCTGAAGGAAGCAGTACTTAAGCAGGTTGGGACCTCGCTGGTGGGCTGGAAGAGGTGGAGAAAGCAGAGCAGCAGCACGCTGACTTTGCTCACTTCCCTTAACCCAGGGCTCCAAGGGCTGAGGAAAGGACCCTCCTCCTCCATTACCTTGTCAGCGGGTGTTAGTTTGGTCCACGGTTTATCTGCTCGCCGGTCGTAGTCCTGAGCATCCGTCACTTCTACATATTCATTAAACCTCAGGATCTTCCTGGCTTGCAGTTCAGCCACTGTGGGCCTCTGACTAAGCTGAAGGCAACAGAAAGCAAGTTAGCAGTGTGCATCTCAGCTGTGCCCCAGCGTTTCTACCAAAGGACATCACTGAACCAGGTGTGGATGCAATCGAACACAAAAAGCACCCCCGCCCCCCCCCCACAAGGGCTGCTAATTACCCCATCAGTCAAGCCAGCCTACTGGTAATTTAACAAGCCCCGTGCGCCAGGATGGCATTTCAAGTGAGCTACAAGGGTGGACAGACCTCAGCACAGCAATGCTCTCTCCCTGCAGTTGTAGGGACCCAACTGTCCGTGAAAAGCAAAACTTCAGTCTTATACAGGAGAGCCCCGCTCGCTCTTCCAGAGAACGGCAACACGTATACAAGACCCATGTCATGTCTCCTGCAGGACATTTCCTCCCAGCCACGTGTAAGGCAGCGAGTATAGCTTATCCCCCCGCAAACTAGAATTAAATATTCGGTCAGGGTGATTCTATGTATACGCAGGAGAGGCAAGCATCTGAATCGGAGACGACCTCTCCATTTAGTTCCAGCCTGTGGCTTTTAATTTAAAACCCAGCTGCATGAAGTTAGGCTCCTAAATCCATATTTAAGGCACCCAAATAAAAAACAGGGTTGCTTTGTTCCGATGCCCATGGACAAGAATAGCTACATGCAGCTGCAGCTCCAGTCAACAGATACTACAGTGTGAATCCCTGGACCGACCCGACAACTTCCAAGCTTGTTACTGCCAGGGGGCATCCGGGCAACGCAGCAGCCCTGTGACTTCTCCACCCACCTAGATACCAATGAGACGCTTAATGCCGCCACCATCTGCAGCAGCTCGGACAGATGGAGAACACAGCATGGAGCGCGGCAGTACCTTTCTGGTGAGCCGGCGTTTTATCTCTCGCTTCTCAGCTTGACGGTCAGCCTCATTTTTCTCTGGCAAGGGAAAAAACAAGTTCTCTTTAAGCAACAGCCATGCTGCTATTTTGCTGAAGTGCTTTCAAGACCCGAGGAAAGAAAATGAAGGTGCCATTTCTCACAGCTCTGCTACTGCAGAGCTGCGCTCAATCTGCTGTAACTTTCATCTGTCTGCTCGTATCCTGCGGGAAGCGGATGTTAAACCAGGACAGCTTACCCCAGAACAAAACATGGTTAAGTTCTTGTGGGGAAGGAACGGATTAAACAACGCTGCTAAGCAAGCATCTGCTGATCATCCGCAACCAAGTGCCCTCGCTTCCCTGCCCATGCCCTTAGCTTTCATATCATATACACACTATATGCAAGAATAGCGTGCTGACATGCAAGCTATACAAGAATACAAGCTATATACAAGAATAGTGCACTAGCTTGTATATAGCTTTCATATCAGTACACTATTCTTGTATATAGCTTTCATATCAGTACACTGTTCTTGCATCCTACATTTACCCCAGTAAGCCTACAGACAGCTAATGGTCCAGACCTCCTTTCTCAATCAGAACCACTGATAAAGAGTGACAAAATGGGGCATATCTCAGGATACTTTACTAGTTAAACTGCATCTCTCAGGTTTTTGACAGTCTTTAAACACATCCGTATGACTGAAGACTGCTAAATATGGAGGACACTTTAAAAAACTCGGGCATTTTTTAAATTGCCTCCTACAAGCTCTTTAAAAAAAAGTCGCAAGGACAAGGGAATTTCTCTTTAAGTCACTTCTGACATTTTCATTTTATAAAGTTAATCCTTCCGTATCTTGTTCCTCTTCACAGCGTATTTGCTCTGGGCTTTTACCGTTCCATTCACCCTGGACAGAAGCAGATGGACCGCAATGGGCTTAGGATCACAATGCTGCAAGGCCTAGGGCGTGGATACTGGTTTACACCCAAAAATACTTGTTTCTTTAGAAAATGAGTCAAAAAAATGATGCTTTTCATTTAACCCAGTCCCTTGCGTATGAGTTCTGAGGAGCGTCTTCTCAACTAGACCCAAGTGCTGACGTTGTTTCCTTGGGCAATTTTAGACGAGGAGTTTGCAGAAGGGATATGGAGCTGCCTCGGCTCAGTTTACAAGGGGTCGCCCCAAGTCCTAGCTGAATGCCCCCACAGCCTCCCCCCTTGCCCCTAACCACTTGCAACACCCCTTGCCTTTAAGCAGAAGCATGGCTTTTGCTACGGGACATTGGATCTTGTGGGTCCCCATTCATAACGCACAACTCAGGCCACTTCTGACTGGTGACCGCGTACCTGGGCCACCTAACGGATGTGCTGTCACGCACCGATGTAAGCAAAGCAGGGTCCACCTTGTCACTACAGCCCCCAGCCCAGACCTCGGTCTGTTCTCAGTTATACCCAGAACTGATCGATTCTCAGTAGATCACTTCCGAGGGAGCTACAGAGAAGTGTTACTCACGCTGAAGTATGTTCCTTTGCTCCAGCTCTTCAGCTGTCGGTCTCTGGCTGAGTCGCCTAAACAAGAGGAAGTAAAAAAAGAGCCCACCATGAGAGCTGCCCCGTCATAGCCCCTATGACACGATGCAAACATCCTCAGGAAACGTAGTCATTTCAACCTCCACGCTCTCCTTCCTCCGCTTCTCGCTACTGCTCGAGTGCCCTGCATGTCCTAGTGTGCCCCCACTCACTAGCACAGCTCCCCACTCGCACCCCTCTCGCGGGGTGAGGGCAGCTCTGGGACAGCGCGGTTAGTGCGTTGGACCGAGCGTGCATTGCTGACGCTTCAGACAAGGCAGCCTGCGCCTGTCTCCATGCTCTCTCCGCCTGCTATCCCTCAGTGCCTGCGAGCGAAGAGGAGCAGGACGAGGAGGCAGAGCTGGCTGCAGTCAGGAGACAGGAGGCTGGACTGCTGTGTGCTATGGTAAGGCAATTCTCTTTCTTAAGTCTCGCATGCCAAAACATCCCTGCCAGGGGAACTAAGGAGGACGCAAGAGGATCAGGCCAGGCCCAGCAATGCTCCTGAGTGCACCCCTCCCTGATTTAACTGCACTTTCACTCTGCCAGCTTCAGCCCTTGGGTGCATTTGAGGAGGGGTAACTAACTCCAGCATCAGGGGCATCCAGGAGCCTCACCCAGCAAAGTGCAGCAAGCCAGAGGACAAGTGCAAGTGGCAGGTGGCCTGAGCGGTTCATACCAGCATTCAAGAGCACCCTGGGGCATTTGCTCTCACTCTTCAGGACTGGAAAGTGCCTGTAGAGGAGTCTGATGGGTGGCTATTGGGACAGGAAGAGTCGCCTCTAATTCAAATGGGCACCCCCTTCCAAGGTTTTTTTCCAAAAAAAAAAAACAGAGACATGCGCCCCTAGGATCCCAAATCCAAAAGAGAAGGAAAAAGCTTCCTTTCCCTACCACCTAGCTGCCATAATCCAGCACGGTCTGATCAGATCAGACGCATGCTTCTCATTTCACTATTGGTTATGCCAAAGGCTCGCGAGAAATGCCAGCCCGCGCCCGCTGTACCTGATCAGCGTCGTTCCAATCTGGTGCCGAATTTCGTTCCATTCCTCCTTGCTCTTACGAGGGAAGCTGTTTTTTGCCTCCTGCTCCTGATGGGCAGCCATGCTCCCCAGCTTCATGGCCAGCGTGTCTTTCCTCTTCACCTTGCTGGCTAGCGTGCCTTTGGGAGAGGAGAGAAGGGACCTTACTCAAGTAGCAAATCGCCATGCCTCCAAGCTGGGAACGAGCAGCAAGATCCAGAGCCCGGCTCACGGCTCTGCAAGTACCAGGGGGCAATTTCACAGCCAAGCAGGCAGGGTCAGATGCTCACTGTGGGGTGTGGGGACCATACGCCCTATTTACACCTATATAGGATTGAACCCCGACGCCCGGTAGCCTGGTGTCATCTCTCTGGAGGTGGCGCTAGACACGTGCAGTCAACCATGTGGGCCATTTGCTGCTGGAGAGCAAGCGTTTCCCCTTAGGGGGGTGGCTCAGTTGCTCAGCACTGCATTTGAATGGGAAAGAAAGGGAAGGAGGTGGATGCACAACTTGTCCCAAAGCCAGAGGACGACACCTCGGGAGGCTGCACCGACTAGCTCTGTCACTGACCCATGACACGGCCAAGCGCAGTCGTGCGCGTGCACGTGGGTGCAGGAGGAGAGGCAGCTGCAAAGCAAAAACCTTACTCTTGAGGCTCTCGTCTTCCTCTTCGTCCTCCTCCTCGTCCTTATACAGGATGGGTCCTTCCGAGTCCGAATCGCTCACGCCCTCCTCCATCTCCTCTTCCTCCTGCAAGGGCTGTGGCACGAGCTTAGGAATGATTGTGACGGACGGCGCCTCTCCGATGTACACGCGAGGAGCTGGGCGCCGTTCATCCTCCAGGTCCTCTTCCTCCTCGTCTGGACTAACAAAACACAGGTTATTTCTCTTAAGCATTTCACAGAAGCACAGGTTTCTGGAGCTGGAGAATACGTCGATCCCTGACAATGGCAACTAAAACTGAACAGGCTCACCGTTTAAAAGATTTCCTCGTCGCGCACAGAGGTTTTCCTCCAGCCCCCATCTTACCCCACCGTTCTGCAAGGCCTTGCTGAGCTACGAACAGGCTTCACACCCCCTTGTTCTTCAACAGCAGCACTCATGCAGGTGCTGTCAACCACTCGGTCATTAAAAGCTTAAACTGAGGGAGCAGAGAGATTGAACGTGGGATTTTCAAAGGCACCCAAGAGCACGCAGGAGCCCACCACCCTTCCCTGGATGCTTCTGACTTGGCCAAGACAGCTGGAAGATACAGGATAAGGCAGGGCGCTGTCTGCCTCCGTGCTATCATCGCTCCTCCAGCCCTACCTCATTGGATCTGAACGGCTTTTCTCTCCACTAGCACCTGTGCAGAAGGGGAGTATTACCCTCCAACCCCTCCCAGGGCTTTCAGGGGCAGACATGCTGCCAGAGTCCCCCAACCCTTCTACCAACCTACTGCCCGGCAGTCCTCCCCTCCCCGGGCTATCAGCAACAGCGGGGATGTGCAAGAGCCACGATTTCTTTTGGTTTTAGTGCCATCAGAGGCATGCTCCCTGAACACAAAGGTCCCAAAGCTCTTTCCAGAACGAGAGGGTTTACCCCCTCCAGGGAGCAGACAACAGGACACCAGAACATCCCGCTACAGATGACTGCACGCCTGGCTCTCCACCCCCCGGCTGCAAAGGCGACGGCACTGCCGTGCATCTGCACGCACAAGGTCGGTACTCACACTTTCAGCATCTCAATGGTGACCGGCAGCGACCTGGTCCGGCCCAGGGTGCCGTTGTCTTCGCTGAAGCTGTCGTTCTCGAAGAGCAGCGAGTGAGCCCGGTGCGAGCCCTCGGCAGGCGGGGTAGCAGGCAGGGGGCTTGCCAGAGCCTGCTGGATCCGGATGTGCAGGGGGACCTGGGGCAGCCGCGCAGGCACGTACGGTTCCCCGAACCCTTGCTCCGTCGTCCTCTTGGACACTTCCAGTAACCTGAGATCTTCTTGCAGAGAGGTCTCCTTGGGCACTTCCAGGGAGAGCTGGGGCTCCGCTGCGGGGCTGGACGCGGGCAGGGGGAGGCGGGGAGGCTCGGGAGGTACGTGAGTAGGCAACGGCGGCGAAGGCGAGGGCGGCGGGTGAGACGGGGCCATGTGCATCGGTATCGATATGGGGCGACTGGCTGTGGCGATCCTGTCGCTGGGTGGTTTCAGTACAGCCATCGGCTCGCAGGACGTGGGAGGCGGGAGACCTCTCTTGGGTGGCAAAGGCGGGGAAGGCTTCAAGAGGATTGTACCGCTGCTCATGGCTTGAGACAGCTCCGCTGGGAAAGGAGAGAAACGAAACCCGTGGTTTACTGGGGCTTTACACAGACCCCCCCACTCCCTTGCTTGAGCATCAGAAAGCACCCGAGAGCCCCAGGGCCAAGGCAGGTCCCGCTTCTCCACGTGCACTCAGAGGGTCAGCCTGAGCACATCCCCCCTGCCCTGTGCCGGCCAGGGGCCGCCTCCCAACCTGGAGGTTATGCAGCCGCCGCGTGCAACAAGCCCAGCAGCGCTGACCGAACCCACGAACCGTGCGGCTCCTTCTCTGCAGAAATGCCTTCAACTAGAAGCCCCTGCTTTTTGACGGGGCAAAAGGACCGAAGCGATCGGGGAAAGGGAGCTAAAGAGCGAACGCAGAACATCAAGCAGCGACTCCCCAAACCGCGAAGCCCTGCAACGGTACGTCTCTCCATCTTCGCCCAGCGTTTGAAAGGACACGGGACTCCTGCTGCAGCGGGTTTTTTAGCCTTACGTATAAAAGGAGCAGGTTCTCACAATGGAGATGTTACCAATCTGCTCAGAAAGGTCTCGTTTGAGTCCCCCTGGTTTATTGCAGCGGTCCCTCCCCACCCGCATCAACATGTCCTCCAGTGGCAGGGCAAGGGCAAGGAGCAGGAGCGAGCGTCTGTCTAGAAAGGCTTGCGGAGAGGTGGATGCATTTTTCGGATGTTTAGCATTTCTAGACCTTCCCCTTGCTGACGAAAGCCCGAGCCCTGCGCGTGCTGCGTGTCCTCAGCTCACAGACTTCAGCAGCTATTAAAAGCGACACAGGATCAGGCCTGAAGAAGTCAAGCTGGAGTGCTAACAGCTGGATTTAAAGAGGATGTTACCAGCACCTCCTTAACCAGGGCAGGGTGGTGCCTACAAGTGGGTGTAGGTTGCAGCCGTGTTGGTCCAAGTGCAATGCTTCCTCAGCCTGATAAGGGGTCTTTGTACCCGAAAGCTTGCAAAGAAGTTTTCCAACTCTTCGAGTTGGTCTAATAAAAGATGCCGGATTTACCCAAAAAACCTTTTAGACACCAGCATCACAGAAGTCCAATATACAGAGATCGATTAGACTTCTAGTGCAGAACCAGAACCGCCCGTCCCAACACTTTCTGTTCTCATGTTCACAGCCCAAATAACAGGACTTTCACCCGCTCCTGCAGGACACTCCTCTGCAGTCTAATAGATCTCGGCACTTCTTGATCTCCCTTGGCACTGCTCAGATCAATGCTCTCGTCACACCCTTGCTATCCTGTTCAACATTTCCAGCCCTTCCAACGCTCTCCAAGCAAGTCACTTCCATCTGATCACTGAGCTGAAACAAAGCAGCTCTGATAACACCTAATCACACCGTGCCCATCCCGGTTTTCAATACTTGCATCAGGAACCAGAGGCTTGTTGAGTGCTGAAATACTCCAAGGGAAACTGAAGGTGTGAATGCAGTGCAGGCCAGCCTACCCACCCAGCTGGGGTGGATAAGACAAGTGGAGATGCATCAGAATTGGCTTTAGTGCAGACTAGCAGCTGAAGATGCGAGTATATTAGCACCATATATCAGCACATACATTCACACCTGCAGCTGAGTGTGCAGATATGCCCCCTCTGCAGCCAGGATTGTGGCTTGTGAAATCTGTGCTGGATGTGCATCTCCACCACACAAGCAAAACAGGTGCAAACTCTCCCACTCTGTTCCCTTCCACACCCCTGAGCCCCAGGCCTCACCCTACATTGTTGAGCAGTCACGGGGGGGCGTGTAAAAGGGACTTTGGCCCGCTTGCTGTCTTCACTTACATTTTTTCACTGCTGTTTGCAATCAGCGCTTTCGCATTTCACACACCTTCCACGCTGTGCACGAGACGCTTAAATGAGCAAGAAAGCATTTCATCGCGTGCACGACAGCAATGGTCAGACTAACCGGGTTATCTAGCGGACGGCAGCCTCTAATACCATGCAAAGTTCAGCTGCAAAACCTGCCGCAGCGAGGAACAGCCTGAAGCACAACCCTGCAAACATCTGCTCCGGATTTATTTTTCAGTCTGGAGAAGCAGTGTTGTTAGGGGAAATGAAAGCTCAGCTTCAGATTGCAGGAGATCTGTCCACCACCCGACGCCTCCGCCCACGACTCAAACCCAGACCTGCAGAAGTTCCTAGCTTCCATAATTACAGTCTTGGACTTATCCCACTGCTTGGTCTGTGAACTTCAATCCTGACGTGGGGCATTTTGCTCGTGCGCTCTTAAGATTGGGCAAAGATGGGCTGCGATCGTGAGATGGCAACTGCTCTTTAAATGACTTCACTCAGGCCACTTAAATCATTTCAATCTGGTTTAGGTCATGGGTAAGGCAGGCCTCTAAGCCATTAAACACACGCTACCGGACTAATTATAATATACAGCACTCTCTTAAGCCTGCAGTCCTTCAAACAGGATACGGCCAGAACACATTTAATTCTCTAATGACCCAACATTTGGAGGAAAACCAATCAGCTGCTACGTCAGAGCTGGCAGCACTTACCGGGAGCCAGCACTACATTCCCCACGTCTCCTGGAGAGCAAAGGGGGCAAGTTTCCTATATCCCGACCACCTCTCCCGTACTGGCTCTTGGCCCACCTCGGGGGTCTGAGGGAGCTCAGACCCCTGCCTCCCCCTGCCCTGGGCTTCGCTGCCGCACCAATTGTGACAGCGGGTTTGCAATGCTGACGTTTTCTGCCATGACCTACCATCTCCCGAGGACACCAAACACAAACCAAGAAACTTTCCCTGCCCATTATGGAGATCGGTGCAAAGCCCCCGGTGTCATTAAGAAACCTGCGTCGTCCGGGTCTCTTCCGACCTCCACGAAAGATGAGCAGGGAACTAATAAAAGCTGTTGTTTTCAAGAGGGATAACTCGACTGCTCTCTCCCTGCCCACCACCCCCAACCACCAGCACCCAAAACACTCCCGAGGGATGTCCTCGGATACTTAGCTTCTAGACGCACCTCTGTTTGGCAGATTTTTCAGCTTGCGGTGAAAGTAATCTGCCCCCGCTCCCTGCAGCCACGATGCTGATGAAATGACCACCAGACCTTTTTTCCTTTCTTTTTTAGTTCCCTGCCCAGGGCTTGAGTTTGTAAGGCAGCGGCTCTCGCGCATCACAGGCTGCACCTTGTGCACGGTAACAAAAAACCCCTTCCCTTCCCGTGGGATGGCAAGCCTAAAAGCAGGAGGTAACGAGCCCCATTAGCCATCCCAGAGAGCAGCATGCACGAAGGTCATCGCTTACCTATTAAGGGATTGCTGTTCCTGTTGACTGGCTTGGGGGGAGGGATGGGGGGCTGCTTAGCAGGCGCGCCGCTGGCTGCACTCGCGGTAGCAGCCGCGTTAGTGTTGGCAAGAGCAGATAACGCAGTCCTGGGGGCTGGGATAGGGGCTGTCTTTGCTATGCTGGTGGCAGCGGTAGCAGCGGAGGATGCAGTCCTTGCAGTGCTGCTGGCAGGGGCCGCATCCCTCGCCTGCAGGTCATTTGCCTCCTGGGAAGCGGACAAGGGTCTTTTTGGAGGAAGCAAAGGCTGTTTGGGTACATGTGGCTCGTGAGGCAGCTCCACTTCCGAGCTGGGCTGGCTACTGGATGAGCCTGTGGAGCGGAAGACAAAACCGCGTCAGAAACGGGGACACGCGGGGCTGAGAAAGAAGACTTCTCCGCTGGAACCGCAGGAGGAGAGGGTGGGTTTTGCAGGGCACCACAGCACCCAGCTCCTCACCTGGCCTTTTCTTTGGCTCCTCAGCTGGAACAGGCTTCTTGAGGGTTGTCCTCTTCGCAACCTCTTCTTCCAAGTGGTCGAGGTCAGAGATCCCAGAGCCACTAATGGGGACCGTGTGCCCATTCTTCAGCGTCGTGTGACCGAGCTTGTCGGGCTCCTCGCCATCTGGGAGAGAGGTGGAAGAGAAAGGAGCAAACGGAAACCAGTCAGGCAGGGCAAGAGACCTGCAGAGTCGACAAAGGTGGCCGGGCAGAGCAAACGGACAATCGGATTCGCACCGACAAATTCATAGCCAGCAATCTGCCACTACTCTGTATCGCATTACTCCCCATTACTTCTGGAACAGCGCATTAACATCAGTGCTAGGTTATCAACCAAGCTAGCATGCTCAAGAGCAGCATACGCCTCCTACAACCCTAGGAGTTACAAGAGTTACTCCATCAACTAGTTTATCCCCTCCTCGCCTCCCATGCCACGTCCTTACTGACGCTACCAGCTGTGCAGCAAGCAAAACTAGCCTGGCCTTAAAGACCAGCGCTACGCCACGAACTGCAATCCAGCAGAAGCCGCACTTACAGCTAACGCAATCTCAGGCAGCCTTCTGGGTCCGTGTATTTGAATGAGTCCCTGCGCTACACGACATGGCACAACTCGAACTGCTCGCCAAGTTTCCGCTGTGGGTGCACCAGATT
The DNA here is from genome assembly GCA_030014935.1 of Caiman crocodilus. Taxonomy (NCBI): domain Eukaryota; kingdom Metazoa; phylum Chordata; order Crocodylia; family Alligatoridae; genus Caiman; species Caiman crocodilus. The sequence continues at coordinate 2,028,414 of JAGPOW010000145.1, forward strand.
TGTCCTGAAGACAAATGTGCAGAACGTGGCCGATGCCCTTGGAGGTCTCGCACTTGTTTGTGCACGGCATTGCAGCAGCGTTCGCTGCCAGGAATGACGTTTTGCCCCAAATGTCTGAACAGCGGGGGAGAGGCCATTCCTCAGGGTTCGATTTCTCCTCCGCAGACTGGCCGCGTCTCTAAAAGCACCGTCCGTTTTAACCTTGCCTACTTCTGCTAGCACATCTTCTAGAGCCTGACGCCTTGCACAGCGGGCGCAGGAAAATGAAGCCCAACACTTACTTCATCAGACATACCAGAGTGCTCCGAGGAGCAAGCAAAGGTCTACTGAAAATGAGAAGATCTTAATGTGATCCTACCACTGTACAGGCCTGGATGAGCTATGCAATTCTTTACCCTGATACGGATGCTATCAGAGTTGGAAAATTTTACATGAACAAGGAATCTAAGACCAACGATGTAGCCACGATGGTCCAGAAATTATGCAAGAGATGAGACTTTCTTAGGGTGAGATCTTTTACTGGACCAACTCTGAAGTCGGGATGAAGTCAGACAACACTTTTAAATGCAAGGCCTGACGAAGAACGTCTTGCATTTGAAAGCTCGTCTAACTTGACCCCAATTACACACAGCCGGTCCAATTCATGAGAAAGACACTCTCAGTTGTTCAGTTTTAGGTGCCCTGAACATTCAGGCACGTGCTATCTTGTGTGGGTGCGTGAACCAGACTTCAGTGTCGCCTTATTTCCGTGGCAGTTGGAGACTCACTTTTAAATCCAAGTCTCTAAATCCAAGAACCACCCAGAAAAAGCAATCTGGGCTCATGGGGGAGGCGCTCTCTTTTATTGGACCAACAAGATTTTTGCAAAAAATATTTTTTTAATTATTATCATCATCAATATAAAATAATAATTATTATTATTATTAGAATAGTAATAATAATTTTTGCAAAAAATCTTGTGATCTTTTATTAGACCAAGATTTTTGCAAATTTTTTTTAATTATCATCACTATATAATAATTAATGTATTATAATAATAGTAATAATAATATATATATTTTTTTTTGCAAAAAATCTTGTTGGTCTAATAAGAGAGATCACCTCTCTCATGAGCCCATATTGCTTTTTCTTCTAGACTAACACCAGACGCCAGCACCACCCGGAGGCACTCATCCCCAGGCCCCCGGTCACGTCTCATCTCCCGAGTCTACAGTCAAAGTCGCATTGCTAGCGTCTCGAGGCACTGCAGGGAGGCACAGACCACCTGGGCTCTCTCTCTACCTCCTTCCCTCCCTCTTGGGAGGAATGGGGTTCCTGAAGGGAGAAGAAAGAGGTGTGCCTGGAGCAGCAGGGATCGACTACCCCTGCCAAATAGGCTGGAAGGCAGCATGGGGGGTTTCCTTCCCCGGGCAGAGCTGAAATTCAGCCGTTGCTCCAACCCCAGCTGAAATCCTATAGCTAATAAAACACTCTGCAAGTCCAAAACGGGAATATACCTGCCCCCCATCGCTACTCAAACTCTGCCCCAGCGCCCACCTTCCCAGACCCAGTCGTGCGGGGAATACCGCCGTCCCCCTTCGCGCGCCACTTCTCCTCTCGGCTCTTCGACTCCAGCGGCTTTGGATCACAATGTCAGGATCCAGGTCCACGAGCTGGGAGCAGCCCACCCAGGATGTACCCGCATCCCATACCCCACCCCACCCCACTCTCATCCCTACATCTCCTCATCAGCTCCACCAGTTTCCAAATCCCATCTCTTCGCACCTCTGCCGTCCTGCCAAGTGCTTGCCTTTGAAATCCAGGGGCAGACCGAAATGTCTAGGGTGACCACCCCTGTGCAGCTGCACCGCGTACAAGAGCAAAGAATATATGCCAAGGGGAACCGTGGTATCAGGACCCCGAGCTTTCCACAGAAGTTAAAGCGGTTCTTTTCTCCTCTACAGGACAAATACGGTCTTTTTTAATTAAAAAACACAAAACAAAAGTCATCTTCAATAAACCGATCTTATAAAATATGGGATTTAAAACCACAAATAGACTCAGTGGTTCCCTGACTTGCAATGCTTATCACAAACCATGGAAATCAAGAGATGGAAGAGGTTATAAACCTTTAATCTACCCTGAAACAGGGCTGGATTTCCCCTTTGTTATACATTTCCTAGCATTTTGCCCAAGCTAGCCGTCACACTCTCTACTTCCTAAACTGGGCCAGGTCACCGCAGCCAGGGAACAAAATTGCACCCTTATCAACACCCTTGTTGCACCTTAAAAAACTCTTCCCTCCCTCCCTGCCACTGCTGTCTGGAAATGCACTGCATCTACCTTTTTCTCCTTAGCTTCATCCCACGACCTCCTCTTTTATCTGCCTTCGTGCCAGTCTAAGCAACTCCTCTCCCCAACTCCTCTCCTCTTCTTTAGTCGTAATTAAGCCCCATTTAACGCTATCGGATTCCTGCCTCATCACTCACTTTAAATCCTTTTGCTGATTTCCTCCCATTTGTCTACATCCGTTTGGGAAGCAGCAGCCTGGAAATGAGCACCGTCATATAGGTGTGTCCTTTATACATCTCCAAACCAACCTTCGCCTCCTTGTTTCCTTGACTCTCCCCAGGCTGCCCAAAAGCTGGGCTAACTTATTTTTTTTTGGTCTATTGCATTTCATTTGACCTTGTAGGCCTTGAAAGCAATAAAATCCCACGTTAAATCCTAGCCGCCGTATGAAATAGTCTGTAATCTGAAACAGGACCAAACTGTCGGCATGAATGTGGCGGGGAGGGACGCAGGGGACAAGACAAAAGGCTGGGCAGAGACACAAATACAGCAAAGACAAGAGAGGAAATGACACAGAGGATCCCCCGCTGACAGCAGACAGGAAGACATGCAAGACGCACAATCCACATCATTAGCAATTTCTTCCTTGCCGAATAGGCTGCCTTCCTACCCAAGGTGCAGGAGCCAGGCAGGGACTGAGCTAACAGGGACAGACAAAGGGGTCACAATTAGCAGAGAGCCCTTGATTGCATTTCATTTAAACGTGGTTATAAGGGGATCAAACTTGGTCAGAGGTAGATCAGCTGCGGAGGACACAGATAAGTGGATGACAAGTTCATGTGCAAGAAAAAACTCACCCTGCTCAGGGTCTTCCAAGAGAACCCCTCTTTTAACCAGCTCCTCTCGCGGCTTTCGCATAGAAATCTTTCGTTCTAAAACTGACATTAAATCGAGAAACAGCACTCAGAAAAACAGGGCAAGCTGGAGGAGGAAGACTCGTTCTGAGAAATATTTGCTCCTTTGAGTGGCTCACATCACTCAACTGGGTGTTGAGGAGGAGGGGGAGGTGGGATTTAAAAGCAGGTTAGCTGGGACCTGTATTCTCATATCAGAGCAAAAAAAATGGGCATAGAAAATGACAGCTCTCAATGATAAAGGGTTTATTTTCCCCTTCTCACCAAAGTTTTCTTGTGGTTTCATGTCATCTGTCTGGACTGGTATCAGTTGAAAGGTGGTTATAGGGAGATTTGAAGGACCCAGGTACTAAAGTCTCTGGTTTAGTCCTCCAGTTGGCGAGCTTCTCATCCCCGTATCTCTAGCAAGGAATGAAGCCTGGCCTCGCACACGCCAGCACCGAGGCAAGGCTGCAGCCAGCCGCCGTAGCTCCCTGGAGCAGACAGGGTTCAGCTGCCTAGCTGCAAAGGATGCACCTCCGGGACAGGCATCCCAGCTGGAGAAAAGACCCCAACGAGCCCGAGACTTTACCTTCAGAAGTCTCCTTAAACTTGTCGCTGCTCTTCTTTTTCCTCCACTTCCATGGCTTAAAGATCTTGCCGAAGCCCGAGAACTTGCTTTTCCTCTTGGTGGGGGGCGTAGCGTCTCCGGATTCCAGCACGTCTACCCCCATCCCGGCGTCGCCCGCGGGTTGATCCACTTCCTCAGCTACACAGGACGACAAAGCAAAAGTGACATGCGCGCTCCCCAAAATAGACCTGCTAGGCCTTCTTCCCACCCAGCCAGACCATGGACCCCGGGAAAAGCGACGATGCACGTTCATGCAGGGGGACTCCATGCCTTCACAGAGCCAGTCAGCATCTCGCGCGAGCCAAGTTTTCGACATCAGCAGGCTCCAACATACAGCGGTGGGCAAAGGGTGACTGGTTAAGAGACCCCCAAGCAAAATGAGGATTAGTGAATTGCTGTACCATGTGATAATTCAGGCCTCGGAGCACAAATAAAACCCTTTAATTGCAGTCACTATTCTTCGGCTGAAAGCAACTGTGCCGAACACAAGTCGTTGCGCGAATGAAAGCCTTTCCTCGTGCCGGGTGGCAGATTTCCATGAATGCATCTAGACAGACCCTGTTGAAGTTACCGGCCCATCACAAGAGTGCTACGCATCAGAAAGAAGCCTGTCCCATCCCCTCGCTCCCACCCATCCCGCATGCACACACCAAGCGACGGCAACCCCGGGCCAAGAGCAACAAGCTCAGGAAAGCAACACAATACAGCCTCAGAAACTCCACCTCCGGCGTTTGCAATTCTCAGAAGGGCACAGCGGAGGAGAAATGTTTCCTTAACTCGGTGCATCAAAAGAGCCCCCTTATAAAAAGGGCAACCAAGCTTACAAACCTGCAGGGGTAGGGGCAGCTCACAAACAAGCAGCAAGGACTTATAGCAAGGTGCTTCATGGGCACAACTTAAAGGCTGAGGATATCTGGTGTGCAAGGAAGGGAGAGCCCCCAAGTCACGCTACAGACCCCACAATAGGGCTCAGCACCTAGAAGAGAGCTTGGCACAGCACTCGAGGGCACTGTCCAGCCCAGCGCATGGGGCCTCCCTGCACTGCTACGACGTTGGAGCACTTTCTTTTCTCTGGATAACTGAAAATTACGCTTCCGTGAGGTTTGCAGGCTTTCGGGATTCATGACAGAACCTCTCAACCTGGTTACACTTGCCACGTGTCCCAGTGGCTTTTTCGAAATGACCCCGGACTCGCAGGACGTTCACCCTTGCAAGGTGGGAAAGAAATCAGCTGAAAAAGGGGATTTTCTAGGAAGACCGTAGCATGTGAAAATAGAAGAGCATCATACATTTGGTCCCAGCCTTCCTGGAACAGCGAAAGGACAGTGCCCTACGGGTCAGGGTATTATTTTAACAGCAAGGACACGAGAAGAAGAAAGAAAAACAACAGGAAAGCATCGTTTGGTCCATTCTGCTAGGGCTTCATCCAGCAAATCCTTGGTTCCACGTGTCACATAACATTCAAAGAAGGGCTAAGCAGGCAGGGACCGCCGTCTCACCCCCCGTTGTCAACACAGCTCCCCCGTTACAACGTGATGCAATAGGATCGAGATCCCCAGCCGCTCCCTCTGGGAGCCAGGTAGCGCTGGGACAAGCTTTAGGACCTGATGTGAAATGACAGAACAGCTGGAATTCTGCACAGGAGTCCATCCCACGACAGGCCGGGGTGGCAGGGACCGGAGAGGGAAAGGGGGAGATCAAAATATCCGTGCATTTTCAAATATTCCCTTGCCTGAACTAGTTGGAAAGTATTTGCAAAGCTGACATCCTGGCCTCAAACACGGACCAGCCAGAGTTTTTTAAAAAACACACACGTTAAACAGCATGTTTCTCCCTGCTTTATAGAAATTTCTCTCTCCTGACTCACTAGAAATCCAGCTTTGATGTGGAAATGTTTTTTATTGGCCCTCTCCATCAGGAAGTCTGATTCGCTCAGCACCAGTTAAATAGGTGATCTCGGTCACAGTTAGCATCTACTTCCGAAGCAAAGGTAGATTCAGAGTTTTAGCTGGTTACTGCAAGCACGTAAGACGAGAGGAAGCGGCAGACACCTGCGTGAAAGGAGCACACAAGACACTAATGCAACGATGATTTTACCTGGAGAGCAACAGAGACAAAGCGGGGAGGGGAGGCAAAAGAGATCAGCCTGGAGTTTAAGACTCCAAACGCCTGGAAGTCGAAAGGCAATTTCTTTTAGAGACCGCAGCATTGCAAAGTGTGGGAAGAGTGCGAGTCATTTGAAAAAGCTGCATTCACTTTGCTCAGCAGAGCGTTTGGAAGCTCCCGGGCCAAGGGGCGACTCTTGCCAGGGACAGACTGGGTTGCATTTGGGACTGAAGTGCCATCCGGGCATCTGAGCCTGTGCTTGGCGACCGCCTCCTCCCGGGAGAGCCGTGGGAGCATTACGGAAGGCCGGGTCCAAGCGCATCGGCAGCCCGGACTACCAGGAGGAATGCAGCACTCGTGCTCTGCATCAGCTGAGGTTTCCACGTGCCGTGCTAAGCAAAATAAAAGCTTTATTAAAAGAAAACTGAACCACCTGGCAGCTCCGCCTTTGGAGGACTGGCAGCAGGGGACGGACAAGCGAGGTGGCAAGCAGAAATCCCACCATCTCCCTGCTAACCAGCCGGTAGCTAGAAAGACAAGTAAAGGCAGCATAGGGCTGAAAAGCTTTGCTCGCCGAAGCAAAGTCCGACTCTCTTAAGATTCGCGGCTGGCTGTCGGATCAAATCTCTCCGGTCCAACCCTGCCCCAGAAGTGGATGCAATTCCCATCGACTTCGGGACGATTTGGTTTAGGCTACTTTGAGCTGGTTCACAAGAAGGATGCAGTGGTTTGGACACATAACAAGGCCAACACCGTCCCGCAGGATGCTGTGGACAGACGAGGAAGAGGACGAGTTGGACCACCAACCTCAAAGCCAGGATGGGATTAAAAAGTGACCAATTGCACAAGGACTGCAAAAAGCCGGGAAGAAGGGGAGAAAGTTACTGCTACAGCAAAAGGTGCCCCCACAGTCGGCGCAGCCTCGGGACTGACTTGACTCTGAGCTGCTCGTCTCTTTGGCCTGGCAGGATAAAACTCCTCTCTGCACGGCAGCATTACATTATCCGGCTCTCGCTGAAACGCTCTGCCCACCCGGGGAACGCGC
>JAGPOW010000145.1:2072951-2086515 GCA_030014935.1 Caiman crocodilus
TCCACCAGCAATCACTCGCTCCGTGCGTCCTTCTTCTGACTGAGAAGGAAACTAAAAACCGTTCGCGTCTCTTGAGCAGACCTAGAGAAGAGCCCAGCAAACCGACGCGGGGGCACAACCTGCGACGCGCGAGGGCCATCTGGGAGGACGGGGGGGGGGACCGAGCGCACCGCGCTCTTCAGTCCCACTTTCACCGACTCCATTCTTGTGCATTTCGTTTTCTAGGTTATTCATGTGATTTTGTTTGTTGATGTTCATTATTTTGCTTAATTGATTTTTATTAATTTTATTTTAACTCTAATTTACTGATTTTCATTCATCTGTATTTATTAAGCCTTTTATTTTAATTTGATTTTATCTACTTAATTATTATGCATTTTGTTGTACTGATTTGATTGTATCTATTTATTATGCATGTTGTTTCATTACTTTTATTTTATCTATGCATTTATCCTGCATTTTTATTAATTTTGTTACTGTATGTTTTATTGCATTTACCGCATTTATTTTATCATGCGTTTTATTTTATTTATTTATTTATTCATTTATTTTATTATGCATTTAAATTCATTTGTTTTGTGTTCATTTATTTGAATATACGTTTTAATTTATTCATTTACTTTATTATGTATTTCAATGTATGTGTTTATTTATGTGTGTGTTTTATTTTATTCCCGTGTTCATTTACGCATTTGAATTTATTTATTTGTGCGTTTTATTTTATTCCTGTGTTCATTCATTTTAGCATGCGTTTAAATTTATTTAGTTATTTGTGCGTTTTATTTTATTCCTGTGTTCATTCACCACCGAATAAATATTTCGGAGCAGCTTCTTTACCCGAAATCGAAGTCGCGCTTTCATGGCTCCGAAGAGCACAAAATTCACCCCCGCGTTGCAAGTCCCGCCAGCATAAAATCGGAAATGAGCCGCTGGCGCTTTGGAGGCACGGCCGGGGGACACAGGCCGAAAAAGATAAATAAATAAAAAAAATCAGCCCAGTCTCCAAAATCCTGGAGCCGGACGGCCCGGCCCTGCACCCGAGCACACGTTGCATAAACAGATCAATCAGCATCGTGATAAGAAGCACAAAAGAAACCAACTGTTAATAGACGGTCAGGAAATACCTTCCCTAAAGTGTCGCCCTGCGCTGGATTTCTTCCCTAGCCACCCATTCCCACGGGCCTGAAAAGGACTTAAAAACCAGCGTGCCTTGGAAAGATTTAAGGGGAATGCACGTGCTAAGAGGTATAACATGAACGTTAAGACTCAGGACTCTTCGTAGACGTGATCTCTTTTGTTAAACCAACTAGATAGCTGCAAAAAAACCAGATCTTTGTTTGCAATTTTTTGCAACTATTTAGTTGATCTAATAAAAGAGATCACCTCTACCAAGACTTCGGATTCCTTTCGCCTGTAGCCCAGCGCGGCTACAACACGCACGCCTGAAACGTGAAGACTGCCACGTCGCGTTTCAGATCCACCGCCAAGACGCCGCCGGATAACGTACCGCTTTTTACATGTCGTGCTCCCATCCAAAAGAGCCCGATCTCCTCGAACGACCAGGACGACTGCAAGCAAAGCAGGCAGCGATCGGGGCTTCTCAGGATTTGCTTGGAAGCCCAAATCCCACGTCTTCGAGCAGGCGCTTGACTTGGCGCGCTCTTGCAGGCACGGTACAAACGCTGTCCTCGACCCACCTGGCGGAGGTGGCGAGGGCTATTATAGGTTCCCAAAACGAAGGGAGCAGGCAGCAGTTCACAAGCCAAGCACAGATGGCACCACGCAGAAATAAGGAGTAGCACGTCAGCGAGCGGGGAAAGTGGAGGTGCGCAGAGCGCCCCAGGACCGCGGAGTTACCAATTCCCGCGCACGCGCCTGCTGCATCGCTACGGACAATCTTTGCAAAAATCAAGGCACTGACCAGTTAAAGTTAACTGCACCCACTGTGCACTAAAAACCAATTTAAAAATGTCACTCAGCACATTACCTAGCCCCAGCATTTCTGGTACTAGAAACCCCTGGGGATGCCCTAGCTCGACCCCGCTCGGTGCCCGCAGGCACAGGCCAGCCCACACATCACGTGTCACGGATGCATTTTACACCCAAAGACCCTCTAGGCAGGCGTGATATCTTTTATTGACCAGCTAAATACTTGGAAAAACTGTTGTTTGCAAGCTTTTGGGGACAAACATGCTTCTTCAGGTCACAGGAGTGCTGGTGCAAATAGGTAAAGAAAAATCAGCCCAGCTTCTGAAATCCTAGGCTGGATTCAGCTGCACCTCTGAAGAAGGGCGTTTGTACCCAACCCCCAATGCAAAGAACAATTTTTCCAACTATTTAACCAGTCTAATAAGAGATACCGGATTTTCCCAAAAAACCTTGTCTGCCTGTGTCCTTAGACCAGCACGGCTACACCCAACACCCCCAAAACCCCTCTAGTCTTTTCAGCTTGACCAGCGCGACAGCTCACCTGGCTCTGACGGGGTTTGAAGGGGTCGGATCAGTTTGATCTAGCCCCCACCCCCCTTGAACTGTATTTTAGACAAGTTCAAGTGCACCAGATCCATTCCAGCAGAGCATATTTGCCCCTTACTGTATTCTGAAAAGGCAATTTCGTATGCAGCACGCTTATTTTAGAAAGGTAATCTTTCTCGGTTACAGCTGTAGCAAGCATTCCCCTGCCCCATGAAATAGGGACCAGATGTGTTTTCCCTCCTTGCCTTCACTTCCAGTTACTGTTACGTGCTTTACTGGAACCGGTGCAGGGATGCACTCAACTGTCGAGTGCATCCCTGCAACACGCATCCTAGCCTTTAAACAAGCGCCAAACCTCGCCAACCTCATCCTCAGAAGCAAATTTCCGAGGGTCCAAAATGCACCGAGTGCATTCAGACCAGGCCAGGACCAGAACTGTAAAACCCGCCAGCACACCTCTACCACCCCCACGATAACTACACCCCACAACAGACCCATCACCCTTCCTGGATCTTACACCCGCGCTTCCAGAAACGTTATACATCTCACCCAGTGCACTGAATGCCTCGATGGAAACGATGTAGGAAAACCCAAAAAAACTGCGTACCAGAATGAATGCACACTGGAAGTCTATCGAAGAACAATCCCCAATGACCTGTGGATGCATGCTTCTCACAAGACAACCCTCTCCTCCCAGTCTCTGTTCTAATCCTCCAAGGAGATTTACAAAACACTTTTCGGAGACAGGCCTACGAACTTCACTTCACAAGTCTGGATACAAAAAAATCATGGACTAAAGACAGACATTGGATTTATGGCATATTATAACCTGCCAGTCATCTGATAAGCCCAGATAACCGCTCTACATTTTATAAGCTACACTCTATCACCAGTTCAATATCCCCACTCTTCTTCCCCTCCCCACCTACCTGTCTCGCACCTACCCTCTCCCATGGCTGCTCATTCTCTGCCACACATTTGCATTTTCACATTGTGCATTTTGCATAGTGGCTTCTGTTCCACCCAGGAGAGCGTGCACACACCAGCAGACTCTCCCTATGCCTAAAGAAGGGCGTTTGTGCCCAAAAGCTTGCAAAGAACAATTTTTCCAGCTATTTAGTTGGTCTAATAAAAGATAGCATATTTTAACCAAGAACCTTGTCTGTCACTGGAACAAAGCCAAGATCTGCCATTCCAGAAGAAACCTTTTGCCTTTGAAACAGGGTGGCTCGCATGCACAGCTCGCCAGGAACCTAAAGGCTGCATTCGAATTGCCAAAATCAGTTTGACGTGGATGCGTACTTTGGAAACTGCAATCACAAGCCCAGTGTTTACTCACCCTTTCATCTCCCTCCATATGCAAGAAATATCTTGGTTTGATAACGCCGGCAATGAAAATCTGCAGCTGTACATCCATCCACAACCTGCTATTACTCAACTGTGCTTCAGGATCCTGTGGGCTACATGTGCCCTTTGGGCGACATCCTGTGCACTCCTGCATGACGCGACAGCGTGCACCCAACGTGTGCGTAATAAGAGGGCTGCATATTTGCTTCTGGGGTAGCTTGCACAAACCACGCTAGCCTCAGTTTTGTGGTTTCCATGTTCGTCAAACTCAGTGGCTGGGTACACATCCGAATGCCATGACACTGGCTCTCAAGTGAGGAGTGGATAGACTATTTTATTTGAAACCACAGTTTCCACTCCAAAATTGTTCCATCCCCACCCTCAGACCACGTCAAGCTGGCTGCCTGTGTCAAGACTTAGTTCAGCCAAAACTGTCAGGCTGCGGCTCCTGAGCACCCCTACTCCGTGCTGCTTCCAGGAGAGCAAGATGCTCACCCTGCAAAACCCAGCAACGACGGCAGAGCACGGCACGTTGCCTCATTTACACCCTTATCATCTGATCTTCCCCAAGCACTAGCAGAGTCCGCTCCAAACCGTTTGCATCCAGACACGGTATTTTGTTAACGCGCGGCTTCTGAACGAAGGATGGAGCAATCAGCTCTGCTTGTCAGATGCTGCTTAGTGTCTACGCACGCCAGGCTTGCCAAGTCCTGGGAACCAGGTCAGCCAGCTCTCGTGCACGGGACGGCACCGTGCAAAAGCACACCCACAACTCCCCGCTTCTGGCTGCAGCAGAAACAGAGCAGAGATTTTCTTCTGCCCCAGATGCAATCGATACCACTACGGATCTGCGGCATGGCAGGCAAGGAGAAGCCGAAACAGCCAGGACAAGAAAAGCGCTAGCGTGCGAGCGCCTGGCCACACCCTCCAGAAAGTCTTGGTTACACTTCATGTTACACCGAAGCACAAGAGGAAACCCTGTATTTCTCTGCCCAGAAAGAAGCAAGCAACGTATGGGGAGTCAAAAAATGACGTGAGAATTGCCACGCCAAAAAGTACTCACGGCCCAGCGGCGGCTCATGCTCAACCACGCCACTCCAGGAGACTCCCAAAGCGCCAGGAAGCAAAGCGGAAGTCAGTGGCTGGACTCGGCACTGGCGGGCGGGCGGGCGTTTAAACCGAATCTGCGTGCCAGCTCCCTTATCTGGGACACCGTGGAGTTTGCATATTCCACTGCTGCATGCAAGGCGGCCCTCTGGGACGTACAACTCCCCGAGGCTTACACAATCGGAGCAGACCGCGTGACCTATGCATGCAAATAAAGTACAAGGGCACGTCTCCTCGAGTTTCACGTGAGAGCAACAAAGCACCCTTGCTTGCACAAGCGAAGAAAATTCATGCCAGAAAGCTGCTTGTTGCAGCTGAATTTAAAAAAGTTTACATTCACGGCCCTATCCCTTGGCTGGACACGGCTGAGCTATTTTTCTTCTCGGCCACGGCTCCGTGCCTTAACAAGGAAGCACACTGCAAACAGGTAACGATGCCTGTGGGAACTTTAATCTTCCATCCTGGGTGTTTGGAAATCGTCACTAATTCTGTGCAAGGGTGCCAGGCAGCGCCCGGGGGTTTGCAAACCGGACTTGCAAAGCAGGGCTCCAAGCAGCCGGCTAAAGGGTTCAGCTGGGTTTTGCCAGTCAGGTCTAATGCCACTTCTTTCCCCACAATGATTTACCCAGGCAATGACTTTATGATATCATAATAAGTGACCTTTCACAGAAACCCAGCCCAACGCGAACCTTGCGTTTACTTGTGCACTGCCACCCATTTTGCCGAGGACCAGAGAAAACGCAACGGGTAGTGAAAGGCTGCAGATGGAAATTAAACTCCCCCTCAGTTTAACACATCTGAAGCAATGTGGTGAACACGATTGTTCTCTCAACCCACGCAGCGCAGTCAACGGGATGCTCAAATCACAAGAATAAAGCTGCTGTCATAATGCAACCCGTCCGACGACCCTATGGTATTGGTAACGATCAACGCCGCGTGCTCGATATCCGATCTCAGTCTATCCTTTCAGACCAAACCTAATACTTCAGAGCGAGTCTGGTACTTCACACCTGAAGCCTAGCACGTCTCAAAGCTGTTTCCACTCCTAGAAGAGCCACGTCCAGCTGCTCGGCACGGGGCAGCCCAAACCTGCTAGAAAGGCACCCCAAGCCCCTGCTCATTGCAACCGGAAGAGGCTGATCTCCCAAACCTCCCTCTTCGTGATGCCATCATGCCACCCAGAAACAAGAGACTGTCATCCCTCCTCCATGCACGGGCACCTCCCAAATGCCTTTTCAAAGACAGGAAGCCTTCTTTTAGATGCACTTTATTCAATCGCTCTTTAAACATACTGTATTCAGACAGACCAGAGCCCAAACTACAGGTCCCGGCAATAGGAAAAAGCTCAAAGCGATCGCGGCCCCCTTCCTGCTACGAGGGATCTTCCCCGTGACGTGCAAATGACCGAAGGAGGAAGCCTGCCCCGCAGGCAGGGAAAATGGTGCTGCCTGAATAACCAGGTCCCACGAGTAAGAGCTTATCAGCTGAGAAGGAGCAGAGTTTAAACCCAAGAGCCGGACGTCAAATGCAACTCGGGTGATTACCCAGCGAGATAGGACGGGGGGAGAGTCCGCCTCCTCCGCCGCACCGAGATCGAACTCAGGGGCTCGGGAACTGCGGAGGAGGAGGAGGAGGAGCAGCAATCCTGGTTCGCAATGCGGGGCTGCAAGAGCGACTATAAATCAATGTCTTTAAAAAAACCCCACACCAGCAACCTCCAGCAGCGTGCTGCGGGAAGCTGGGATTCGGGCTAGCTGGGCTGGTTTCCCGCGTCGGCGTCTCGCCGGCTGCCCTTGGGCACGTCGCTTCAACTCACCTGGGGCCAAACCAGGAGTCGGACCCGCCGCCTCCGAAGGCGACCGCAAGTCTCAGCGTTTGCAGGAAGCCTCAAGGGCACAAAAGCAAACTAAAATGGAGAAAACGGCAAGTGAGCCTAACCCCCTCTCCCCCCACCCCCCAAAAAACCAAATAAATAAAAGGAACAAACTGTAGCAATGTGTCTTTTTTAAAGGCAGCTTATCTTCTCGCAGGCAGACCCTCTCAATAGGCTTTTTGTTCCCCTTGAATGCTGCGTCCTTGCACAAAGGAGCAGGTTCACAAAAAAACCCAACTGACCTAAACACGCTCCCTCCGGCATCGCTATCAACAAGGCCGAAAACGGAAAGTTTGTTCAGCAAACAAGCCAATGCGACGCACGCCAGCAGGCAGGGCCGGTTACAACCGTACGCTTCCTTCCCCCCTCGAGTAATGCTCCTAAACAATATTCAAACAAAGTATAGTTCGAGCTATTGTTAAATCCTTCCAAGTGGGACTTCACCCACAACAAAACCCACCGGCTGTAACTTGAACCGCGAGCTGAACCCATTTTTAACGTGCCCAGGATGGAAAAAATTAGTTTTTTTCCCCTAACATGTCACTAGAAATTTCACTGGGGGGGGGGGGTGAACTTTTCATCCTCTTTGCTTCTTGCACGTTTAAGAAAGGCTTTCAGCAAATCCAAACTCTCAAAACCTCACGGGTGGCTGCAAGCTCCTCTGCCCCTGTGGAAATGAAGGCACTCGCGCTGTGTCCCCAAGTATTAATTTGCAGCTGGTCCCATTAAAAGAAAGCCGAAATAATGCCCAGTATCAACAGGTGGAGACTGAACTGGATTGAAAGGCAATCTCTTTGCAGGCCTACGGAAATGAAGCCCTCTGTTTCCATGCCTCCTCCTTGGGCAAATATTCAGAAGGGAGGGCAGCAAATGGGAAGTGGTTTCTATTTCTCCGAAATAAATAAATAGATGGAGGGCACCACGCATACACCAGACTTCCAAAGGGATTCATCCTTTGCTACGGTGACATTTTCTACAACGGGCACGCCGGTCCTGGTGTTTTTCGTTGTTCAAGGCCTCCGTGGCACTCGCTCTAGCCGAGACTCCTAGCCTCTCCACCCCCAGGCTCGCTCAGAAAACCCTATTCTGCTGCGGAAGGAAACTGGCCATCTAGACCCTGGGAGCGGGCTCAGCTCAGGCCACGCGCAGTACAACCGGACACACAAACGAGGTCAGCAACCCTACAGGCAGTCAGAGTAACCCTATTAGTCCAGCAGACAGATCAGCCCATCCCCTCCCGTCTCCCTTGCCCCTCCGTCACTTGGACACCAAGAGCAGCATCATTTCTCACCTCCTGCACGTCAAGGCAGACTCCCCTCCAAGGGCACCTTGTATTTGCATGCAATGAGGTCCCTGAACTCCCCCTGCCTCTCTTCCCTGCCCCACTTCTTTTTTTTTAAACGCACAACTCAGAGTCCTGGGTTATCAGACTAAAAGATTTAATCGTGCTAGTTTTCTTGGAAGACAGAGACCGAAGCTGGATCCAGGCAGAACCTCGTCTCGTGAATCCCCAAGTTCTCTACTCCGCACCTTCAAATTGCATCTTTCTCCCTTTTTACACCGAGTTAGTCAAGTAATACATTCGGAGTTACAGACAGCATCCAAGCAAAATGGTCTCGGTACTCGTCTAGGGATGGCGTCACTCCTTAAGAAGCGTGTCCACACAATTACTCAACTTGGTGTGCAGTCGATCCATTTATCTGCGCCGCTTGAATGGATAGCTGGAGAGAGCAACCATATTAAAAACGAGACTACGTTTCTTAACCGAAATGGTAACCAACTGACGAGCCAGCCAACCCAAGGGAAGGGTTTATGCATGGTTAGGACTTGAATTCGGGGTAACCTTCCATTTGACTTTGCAGGGACGGCGCAGCGCTCCACCGCTAAAGCGTGCTGGCTCTGCAGCTGGGCGCCGATCGATGCCTGTGCGCCAGGGATGCGACGGCCCGACTTTTTCTGCGGGCACCTCTAACAGCACAAGAGACCCCAGCCTGGCCTCAGGCCGCAGCCAAAGAGCTGGAGCTGTTCTTGCATTAGCCATCTTTATTTAAGGTAGGTCTCCCATAGTAAAATCCCAACGGCCACGTGTATACATACACACCTGCTCGACAGCAAATCTGCCCTCGGGACCGAGAGTGCCGATATTTCACGGAGCAGCAGGATTACTGTGACCACTACAGACAAGTTATAATACTATAAAAGCGGGGGAAATGCCCAGCTAAGAATCTGCATGGGAAGAAGCCCCGATACAAAGGAGAAAAAAAACCCCTAAGAGCTGCAGATAACAATCACAAGGTTGATTACCTGAATCATCCCTTGACCTCAGCCCCTTGAGAGTCCAAAAGCTCACTGATCTTATCATGCTGAACCTGCCAGGCAAAGTTGGATCCAGTTTATACAGCACCAGCCAGTCAAGATCTGTATATGCTGATAAACTCTGTATAAAAATCAAGATTGATCAATGCAAGCCTTTCTTTAGCACAATGCAGGTGCAGACCCTCTCCCACATCAGAATTTTTACCTTTGGGGGAAGAAAAAAACCCCTCTTATCTCTTTACTGCAGACTTATGATTAAATGCACGTGAGAATACAAATAAACCATCTGAACCACTTCTAGAAGAGCCTGCCCAGTCCTGCCCACCAGACCTCACGTTTTCAATCGGATTTGCTTCCTGGTGGGACATCAAGAGTAATCAAAAGCAATTCGAAAGGTGCAGCACAACCCAAAGTCCAATTTGAACGCTCCCATGCTTTCTCCCTGCACGCTCCAAAACGTCACCCATAACTTGACCCGGACTAATTAAGCAAGCTGCATTCAAACCCGTGCAACGAACAGGCACCGAAATGCTGATCCTGACATAATTAGGGAGCATCTCCAAATCCCAATTCTGGGCCAACAGATGGATGCGATGAGGACCCGCTGCACAGAAATCCTGCCTCGTACCCAGCAAATAATTTCTACTTCAGGGGACAGAGGCAGAAGGCTGCAAGCACCAGGGCTTGGCTAAATTAGTAAAACTGCTTTGCTCAGGGATCATTTTATAACACTATAAAACACTCTAGACACTATGACACTATAACATCGTACCACGCCAGCCATGACAGCCCAGCTCAGACTTGCACAAAGACGAAGCAACTTGCTTAACTTAATGAGATCTGCAATAGAACTGCTAATCGTCGTCACATAACCGGAGCCCTGAGCGGTAAAGGGGCCCACGTGCCCCGTGACCCATCTCCCCACCATGACAGACCAGCGGCTGGCCCAGAACAGCGATCCTTGCACAATGCACATCTCTTTTCATGAGATGCTCTTAAAAAGCTGCTCCCAGTTTGTTCTGGGCCATGCATTTATTGTTGCTTGTGATACTACTGCGCTACCCTGTTATCCCACGTTACGGACAACCAAAAAAGTGGCACCGCGTTATCACAACCGCACCGAGGGCAGCAACGGGGAGCGGTAGGTATTGCAACCGGCCGGCATACGAGCTGGAGCAGACAGAGCAGCTCTATTTGCCGTCAGTACTTATGGGCAAGGTCCCCCTATCATTGCACAGGCAAGAGCGAGAACCTGCGATGCCTTCGATTCGGTTATTCTCGTCTCACGAGAGCAAACTCTTTCGGTCCACATGACCAGACGATGCATCCTGAGCACGGCATGAGATGCTGTTTCCTATCGAAAATGGTTTCCGTTACCTTTCTGCTTTCAAGCTTCATTTTCAGACTTAAATGTCCTTGCACAAAGAGAGAGACAGACAGAAAGAAAAAACTGCAGGCAGCCCAGCCCAAGCACAAAAAGAGCTGCCATTCGTCAACCACATTGAGTCAGAAGAAAACAGAATGGCATTTTACTTGCCTGTCAAAATTAAAAGTTCGCACACTGAGTGGGTGAGTACAAGTTTGCAAAAACAGCCTTATCGCGTTCAGTATGCGGTGAAGAAACCTAGCCACATTACGAAGAAAGTGTGCACTGAATTCAAACAGCCTCTGAACACCACTCAGCTAGGGAAAGGCAAACAGCTTCTCCGGCCAGTGTCAACACGGGCAAAGAGCAACCGTAGCGCGGCCAGCCCCAGAAATGCTGGCCCTTCTCTAGCACTGAACGTTTGTCCAAACGGCTCTGCTAGCACGCTGAATTTAAGCACCCGAATCACCCCACCACGTGCAAAATGCCCGTACAGCCTTCGTAGACGCAAGGCACCTCTCTGAAAAAGCCAGCTCTTCGGTTTCACTTGTCTCGGGACTACAGAAAAGTTTTTTTAAAAAACCCAATTTTTCTGCTGCAAAGAACTCAAGAGACGACAAGAGGCCAGGACATTTTAACAGTACAGACTGCTGTGTGAAATCTGGGTTTCTCTAGCGAACTGCGTTTGCACACTTAACAGTGCTAACTCCCCACAGCGCTCTTGAAAGCATCTCCCGGCATCCCGGTTGAGACTCGCTGTGTTAACATGACGACGCCTATGAAGATGCTTTCAAAGCCACGTGTAAGGCACCTCCCTGATGCTTTCAGCTGCTGCAAATGAAGTGGTAGAAGATCCTGACTTGATTACTATACTTTAGGGGCTGTGCTATATGCTCCTACACAGAAGAGCAGGAAACTCAAGTCAGATAGCGCCTGTCTATTAAATGCAAAACGTGAACGACGGATTCAGCCCACCAGAGACAGAGTGGGAGGAAGAAAGCACATGAAGAAAGCAGAGGAGCAGTAGCAGACCGGTATAGTAGCTCAGCACTAAACCTGAAGGTCAGAGACAACATAAATGAAGGTAAGAGAAATATAATGGAGCTCAAAACTCTCAGGTGAGCTCTGAAGCTGCTGGGGAGCAATGCACGAGCCAGACACCTGCTACGCAGCGATGTATAGGTGAGCCAAGGCTCATTAAAAAGGAGAAATTAATACAGCCAGGCAAAATGCTGACTGGCACCACATCGGCTCCTCGCGCACACCAGCCCCTCGACGGCGTCAGAGGCAGGCTGAGCCGAGTCAGCCAAAAGAAATGCAGGAGGCAGGGTGGGATGCTGGGCCCCGGGCAAGAGTCGGGCTGCTGCCCCGGGAGCTGCCCCCAGAAGAGCTCGGGAAGAGGCGGCACCTCCCTCTTCAAGCTCCTGGAGGGGAGACAACCTACTTAAAACTGAGAAAACAACATACAAAGCAAAAGCGTTAAGCATCCTACCTCTAGTGATTAACCCTATTTAAAAAAACAATCCACAAATAAAGCAAAAGCGTTAAGGATCCTACCTCTAGTCACGAGGAAGAGCTCAAAGACTAAACCCTCCCTTGCGCTGGTCTCGTGCAACCAGCCGCGCCACCCCAACGGATCCATAATTCACTCCTCCGCGTCGTCGGGAACAAGAGACACGCACGGAAAACCTGCTGGTTTCGGAGCCTGAATCCGTCTGGGTTTTAAAGAATTATTTATTATTATTCCCCTGCATCCACATGCTGGCCAGCACCTTTCATCCTCCCGGCCACGCATCTGCCTTTGGCATCGTGGCTTTTCTTCCACCCAGGAGAGCACACACCACCGGCAGACGCTCTCTAGGCCTGGAGGAGGGTGCCCGAAAGCTTGCAAAGAACCAGTTATTTAGCTGGCCCCAAAAAAGATATCGCATTTACCCAAAGAAACTAGAAATAAAGGCATTTTTTTTAGGCCAACAGAGAAGCAACTTCAAACCGTAGGTAGCAGCGGACACCTGCAGCCGTTTTCCCTGCGGCAGCCACCAACTCCATTCACATTAGAGCGGCATCATCCCAAAGCCCCCTTTAATCTAGCATTTCATTGCTCATGTTCGTAACCGTCTCAAAATTGTTCCCCGCATTCAAAAGACCCAACTAAAGGGCTTGTCCCACATGATGAGATGCACCGACCGCGACTCCACGGGCAGGCGCACAGCGCGAGATCAGGAACAGCACCAGGCTTTTGATGGGACGCAGCATAGCATGGAGGCTACGAGTTTTGAATATGCAAAAGGCATACTTCACCTATCAGATCATCTTGATTTTACATGTGGAAACGCTTGCTGCTGTCATTAAAAAACAAACCAGAGCTGAAGTGAGGGTTGCAGAACAGTCGCATAGCAAATGTTTCACGCCGATATACAGCGGGGACGGTCTTCTGCGGCACTCGATCCAGCAAACGTTTCTGCAGCGTCCTTTACAAACTTATGATAAAAACGGACGAACTTTAGAAAGAGAAAGGGGCAAGCGAAAGCAAAAAAAACCCCCCCGCTTTGGAGAAACGTGTGATCTGCAGAAAGTCATTCCCTTCAATGCACTGACGTGGTCCTGCCAGTCCTGTCCCGTCACACGGCCATAAGGAAACCCGCTCCATCTGCTGACCTGTACGTCACGCAGACTTAGCAGGACTACATGCAATTCCCACGCAACAAGCGATTGCTCGCTAATTACCGAAAGTCTAACCCCGTTCAATACACACATCACAAACATGGCATGAGCTGCAACTTCTCCATTAAAAGCAGCAAGCCGCACCACACGCACGAGGCATCAAGCATGAAATAGCTAGTGCCACGAACTCCACCCGCTTGGTAAAGAGTCTGCTGCTATAGAAACTAGGACTAAGCGTGCCAAGCCATGAATCAACTACCCGAACCGGAGGTGCGCCTCGGCGATCAAGGGCATACCTGAGACTTGCAGCCATCAAGAGACATTGCACCTCGATCCGGTCTTAAAAATCAAACGCTCCCCGGGCAGCGTGCGGCCGAGACGTCAGCGGGGCTGGACAAGAGCAGTCCTGCAGAAAC
>JAGPOW010000145.1:2093527-2113707 GCA_030014935.1 Caiman crocodilus
AACAATTGCAAGTGCCCATGGGTGCAACACCCGATAATGCAACAATTGCAAGTGTCCATGGGTGCAACACCCGATAATGCAACAATTGCAAGTGTCCATCCCTGCAACAACCGGCTGGGGGGTTGGATGTGCGCGGGGGGCACCTCGCACAGCGCCCGTGCAAGGCGGGACTGTCGCTGATCTTGGACATTCCCCACTGGAGTAAAAATGACTCTTTTTAGGTCACCATAACGACCGAGCACCACCCGCGGCGCCCATCGGCACACCTCCGCCCGATGCAGCGACACCTGGACAGACGGAGGTGGCTCGCGTGGAGGAGAGCGGCGAGCAGACAAGGGGCGCGGAGCGGGCGGCGAGGAAAGGCCGTGGCGTTTCGGCTCCCCCGCGAAGTCCGGAGAGACCCCCAAGGCAGGGAAGGCGCTCGCTGTGAGCCGCCGCGCGGGGTGGGGGCAGGGCTGAGCGCGGCGCGTAGCCCAGGGACGCAGGGAGCCCGTATGAAAATGGGGGCAAGGCGCGATTTTCAGAGCCGCCCCGGGGATCCGTGTCTGAAAATACCCCGAGAGCCGCAGGGAGGGGCGCAATGCGCACCCCCAGGCGGGCAGCGGGGCTGCCTCTCGGATGAAAATGGGAGGCAAGTTGGGATTTTCAGAGCAGCCCCTAAGACTGGGGTCTTAAACCACCCATGGCAGCTGGGGGCAATGCCAGCACCCTGCCCCCGGGCACCCAGGGGCTCCCCCTGGCAGGGCCCGGCTCCCCGCGGCTGAAAAGGGGGAAAGTCGCGATTTTCAGTCCAGCTGCTCGGACTCGGGTCTTACAACACCGGGGGGTGGGGGGGCAACACCGGTCCGCCGAGACGCGGAGGGGCTGCCCCGAGCCCCCTATGTAACGGGGCAAGTCGCGATTTTCAGCCCAGTCCCGCGCATAACCCGCGCAGCAGCAGCAGCAGCGCCACACGCGCAGCGCACCCGCTCACCTGCCCGCGCCCGCTCCGCCGCCGCCCGCGCCCCGGGCCCAGCCCCACGGAAGCCCTGCCGGGGCGGCGCCGCGCGGCATGCCGGGACTTGTAGTCCTCCGGGGGCGGGGCTTGGGAGGGCGGCGGGGGCGGTGACGTCACCGGGACGTGGGGTGGGGCTGGGGGCGAGGTTGGGCACGGATCTGTGATGTCACGTGGGACTGAGGTATGGCGTGATATGGGCAACTGTGATGTCATAGGGGGCCGGGGCATGAGGTCATATGGGGGGCATATGATGTCATACAGGGCTAAGGTATAGAGTAATATGAGGAACCGGGATGTCATATGGAGCTGGGGCCTAAGGTAATATGGGGATCTGTGATGTCATATGGGGCTGGGGCATGAGGTCATATGGGGAGCCGTGATGACATGTGGGGCCGGGGCCTCAAGTAATATGGGGATCTGTGATGTCGTATGGGGCTGGGGCATGAGGTCATATGGGGAGCCGTGATGACATGTGGGGGCGGGGCCTCAGGTAAAATGGGGATGTGTGATGTCGTACGGCGCTGGGGCGTGAGATCCCTCTGGGGCCCGGGCGAAGCGGGCAGCGGTGCCGCAGTCTGTGCCTGGGGCGAAGGGCAGGTGGGGCTCCGTGGCGCCGCGCCGCCCGGGCCGTGCGGTAACGGGATCCGTGCTGCACTACGGGGCTGGGCACGAGGTGACGGGGCCGTGCGGGGGCAGCGGCCGTGCACCGGGGCATCCGGAGGGCCTGCGGCAGCACGGGAGCGGCTGCGTGGAGGCGAGCGCTCTGCCTGGCCCCGCCGGGGCTGGCGTCGGGGCGGATCGTTTTGCACGATGCCCCGGGGCCGGGAGAGGAGCCCGGGCGCAGGGGAGCAGGCACGAGCCCCGCGGGCGCAGTCACAAGAAGGGAAAGCGGAGGCTGAGCCCTGCCGGGGCTGCGTCCTAGCCGGCTCCTCCGACCCTGGATTGGCGCCAGGCTTGGCAAGAGGCCTCCAGAAGGTCATTTCCATTTCTTCATCCTGTCGCCCAATCTCTCGATTGCGTCTCGAGGCAAAGAGCTGTCACCCCGATCCTTCCGAATTAGAGTCGCTTGATAAAGAGCATGAATCACTCCCGGGCCAGGCGCTCCGGCTGCCTTCTCCTCTACGGCAGGGTCAGGAAGGGGGGACGCAAAGCGAGGTGCGTTGCTACACGAGGCCGCGCGCCAACCGCGTCGGACAGACGGTGGAAGAACACACCGTAAATCGCAGCGTGGCGTGGGAAAGCTGCATTGCTTGCAATTAAACAAGTTGCATTTGTTGAGCTCGTGCTCGATCCTTGCACATTTTTTGACTTTTCGACATGACTTGCCTTTCCCAATCAGAGCAGGAGACACTAAAAGCTTCAGAGAGTAAGCCAGCTGAGTCTGACACGCTGACATGAAAGAGCTGAAGCCTTCGGAGCAAGACAGAGCCAGCTGGTATTGCAAAATGGTGAGCTGTGGCTATTTCTCCCCGCAGGAAAATAAAGAATTTGACAAAAGTCATATTTTCCTATAGGAGAAATGTTGCGTCTGACTAGACTCCAGGGAGAAACAGACGTTTTTACTCTTTCTGGTACAGGACAGACACCCTTCTAACGAGTCCAAAGCGCGCCGCTCGCAATGCAGCAAGATGCTCTGTCCGCGGAGGACCCCGTCCGCCGGCGACCCAGGGCCCCTCCAGGCGGGTGCCGTCGGCTGCATCGCGGGAGCGCCTGCTCCACACCTCCTTTCCTAGAAAGCTCCCGTGCGTTTCAAGTGCTTCCCACGCAAAATCCTTCTTCCAGGCGCCCTCCCCCCCCCGAGGGCAGCGAGCTCTGCCGCCCGAGCGCTCAGCCCTGCCAGGCCCCAGCACCAAAAGCGCGCTAGACCTGGAACGTGAAAAGGCTCGAAATCACGAGATTAATAAAACCGGAATATCCAACAGATGGACAGCAAATAAAAAGAATACGGATTTGATGATTCACCGAGACCGAGCGCCAAGGGACGGGGGGGAAGTTGGTGAGAGAGCACCGTGCAGAGCTCAGGTGAGCTTGGGAAAGGGCACGATCCTTACGCGCCAATTCTTGCCCTTTCAGCGTGCCTGCTTCCGGGCGCTGGCAGCGTCGTTCGGCTGCAAACAACGTGGGGGCTTTTTGTAAAGCTGCGCCTCTCAAACGATAAACGGGGCGTGAAAACATTTCCTTTCTTTTTGTCCCCACCACCGCGCATCTGTTCAGGCTGCAAGCTTTGGAGCGCAGGGATGATTTTCGCATGGCGCCCTGCGCCCAGCGCTCTGGGCCGGCAGAGACTTCCACGTGCGGACACAGCTGACCCAGGACAAGCTGCCGCCTGGCCTGCGCACCTCTGTCCATCCAGGGTCACGCCGCGCCCCGCGCCGACAGACGGAGCTGGCCAGCAACGGGCGGTGCTTTGGATACAAAGCCTGCCTTTGAAGCCCCGGCGTGGCCTTTTGCCCTATTGATCCCTCTGCAGACTCTCATTCAACACGGCAGCAGAGGCTGTGCAGGAGCAAATATCAGCCAGGCCCCGGCTCTGAGGACTTCTCCCCGCTCCCTGCCAAAAGCGACCCCCGCTTTAATGAGCTGGCTGCGTCCAGAGCACAAATAAAGGCCGTGTCTCTAAGGTGTCACCAGCAGTAAGGCCGTATAAGGCTTTGGAGGGTGGCTAATTGGACCTGGGACACGAAAAATGTTCCAAAATATCAAAAATAAGGTGCCCGAGATACGCTTTTGCAAACCAACTGGCTCTTGCTTTTGGCCTGTGCGTGCCAGGATACGAGGGGGGTGAACAGCTTTCCAGAGCAGGCTCCTGGTGCGCCTGCAAACACTGGATTCCTGCTGCTGTTTGTCGTCGCTCCGTGCCGGTCTCGAACGCAGGCTCCATTGCACCCCTCCTCCCCTGGCAGTGCCCAGGCTGGCCGGCACCCTGCAGGCACCTAAAATCCTGCAGCTTCCCACCTTCTTGCTGTCGGAGGTTTTGGGGAGGGCAGAGTTATCTCCTGGGTGCAAAAGCTGCAGCCTTTACATTAGCAGCATGCCGCTGATCCCATGCAAGCCCTCTCCAACCTTATCTGTATGCCTGGCAGCTTCAGGAATGCAGACAAAGGTGACCTATCGGGGCAGCAACAGTCTTGCCTGAAGATTCAGGACAGCTTTCTCTCCAGGGCAAGTCAATGAGTAACTTGCCGCTGCTAGCAGAATTCAAGGAGCCGGGCAAACAATTTGACCTTGTTCATGCAGCAGTGAGCTCTGTGGATCTCAGCCCGCAGGAAGAGCAAACAAGCTGGAAGCTGAAGGGGATGGGGCCGGGCAGGGACGACGGGATGGAGGGCATGGTGTGGAATCAACTGCAAAGAAAGCAGAGCCTGTCACTAGCTGCAGCACGACCCTGGTGGGAACAAGCCAGGATTGGAGCCTGTTGAAATTCCTGTCCATACTCCCACTATTCAGCTCTCTCATGGGCTCTGCAGGAGATGTCTTCATTTCTTCGCAGGGCTCCTCGCAGTTTGGCTCTTGGCCATCTTGCAGCTTAACGGTATTGCCAGTATTCTTCCTGCAGCTCTCGTGATGCTTTCCCCTGTGCCCCCAGCCCCTGGGCTCCTGGGATCGTGCGACGCGAGGACGGCATACGTATGAATGTCCCTGGCCTAGGCCCCGCAGCCTTGCATCCGGCACCAAAAAAGCCCTTGCTGACACGACAAGAGAAGCAAGGACCCGGTCATCCATCAAAAAGGGAATAGCAAAGAGATGCAGCTAGGTAGAGCCGTGCATTAGGAGACCTCAAAGTGCTTAAAGATTTAATGCAAAGGCATTAAAGTAGATACCTTGAAGGCTTGTCAAGTAGATACTCTAATCCCTTTTCTAGACAATTGAGGCATAAGGCTGAAATGTTTGAACCACTGGAATGAGCTGTCCCTTAAACAGGGCCAGGATTTTCCCCGGCAAAATGAAGCGACTTTTCCAAGGTCAGAAGGGAAAAGCCGGCCGTGCATTCCTGATCTCCAGAGCGTCCCCTTCTCTCCCGGGACACTGAGAGTCCCCAGGAGGGTGGCAAAGCCAGATTTGGGGTTTCTATATCAAACGCTTGTCCGGCCACCCGCACCCTGCTGCGTATGGGTTTGGATGCACCTCTCCTCCCAGACCCCTCGCGAGACAGAGCGCTGCTCTCATCCCGACGTAAGAAGCTTGCAGCAGAGCAAGGAGCAGAATCCAGATCTCTGCGTCCCACAATCATTCACCTTCCCTTGCCGCAGCTTCGGTGGGGGGAAATACAAATCGGAGACCCGCAGACGTAACCCAACGATCGGCTCTCTACCTCTTCACCTAACACCGCTGCCCCTACGCATTTCTTTCATTTCAGGTTTCTCTGTTGCGTCCTCTCGCGTGGGATAGACCCTCTGGAGAGCTACCGCAGAGCTCTGACGAGGCACAAAATGAGACCGTCTTCCTAGATATGCCCGCGCTGGTTTTTGTTTGAAAAGCTTGATAGACGTGCTCAGCTCTAAAAGGAATATTTCAAGCACGCGTCCTAGTCAATACGTTATCGCGGCAACCCACACATTTCTGGTGATGCCTGGGCCAGCGTGGCAGTGTTACGATATTACAACTTCCTTGATCCCAGCAGTCACATGTGGAAGTAAAGGACTAATTGGTAGAGTTATAAAATCACTGAGATTTGGAGAGGATCTGCACAGCTGAGCAGTCTGTATAACCCCTCCGTTAAAAGAGGGCTGGCTCACTGGGGAGTGCATTAGGTAATGCATGCAATACATTATGATTATTTTAGGGTTATGGAGGTTTTTTTTTAATAATTGTACTGTTTAGTGTCACAGTGAAAAAGTATAGATCCTATGTAGTTTGTGTTTGGGAATGGTTTAGAAAGCTTGTCCAAAGAAAAAGCTGTTTGCTTGGTAACCTAATAAGCACTTCTCTCTCTCGCCTTCGAAGGCATTCTTGGCTTGCAGCATTGGGAGCCACGTGAGTACATAGACAGCTGATCGTAGCGCGTTGCTGGTCAGTAATATCTGCTACAAAATTGTGACGGAGAAGAGGGGTACTAGAAAACTGTGTATTAGCCCATGGGCAACTGGTGCCTCCGGAGTCTGGGAGGGCAGGGGGTCCCCCAGCAGCCCATCACCAACTGGGGGGGAACTATGGGGGAGTCCCCCAGCAGCCCATCACTGACCCGGAAGTGCACTTCCGCTGGCACTTCCAGTTTCGCAGCTGGCACTTCCAGGGGGTACACGGCTGATCTCAGGGGCAGACCCACTATGCGTTGCCAATGCATTAGCCTATTTTAAAGTGCATTAGCTAAAGAGCCCAGTTTTTTGTGATGCTTTAATGTGGATTAAAATAGGCTAATGTGCATTAAAGTGCATGTGTAAATACACCCACTGTTGCTGACTGTCTCGTTCCATAACACCGGTAACACCTTGGACAAACCCTGAGAGCCTCCGGAGAACTCCAGAAGCCTCCGAGGATAACTGAGGTCAGAAATGTCACGACACTCGGTGTACCTGGCACAGCTGCCCACCGCTCACTTCCCTCTTGACTATTCCCTTGGCCTGGCTTCAACCACAATCAAAGCTGCAAACACCACCCGAGCTTTAATGAACACAAAACGCATGGGACAGGGTTGCCAACCCTCCAGGATTGCCCAGGAATTAGATATAAATCTCCAGGAGGCTGCTGCGAGTCACCCGGGAGATAAATGATAGGGCGTTGATTAAAATAAATATTAACGTGTTGAATCTGATGTATAGAGTAGTCCCGTGGGTTTTTTAAAATGCAATAGTAGCGTGCTATCTAGCTTTAGGTACAAAGACTGCCATTACTGACACGGGCACATTGGCATCGTGCGTCGCGGGCATGTTGGCAGAAGGCAAACCTCCCGGCATAGATGCCAGCCCAGTTGGCAACCCGAAAGCAGGAGCAAATTGCAAAGGGGGGTGGGCCAGGGAGAGATTACAGCAGCAGGGGCTGCAGGCAAGGAGGGGAGACGCAGCCGTAGTAAACGTAAAGCCCTCCGGCAAAGCAAGCGGCACTGGCACAAAATGGAAGGAAGGGAGGGATGCAGCCTCGCCGAACGACCGAGCCCGCCGCGCTCGAGCTAGTGCCCGTTCCCCTGGTACTGTCCTCATGTGACTTCTTTGTGCAACCAAGCATTAGAAGTTGCTGCAGGGAAGGTCTGGGAAGAGGACGGGGTGATGAAGCGCTCGCTGGAGGATCTGCCTGGGACAAGGCGAGCTGAGAAGCACTGAGCCAGCTGAATCTCTGAAATATTCCTCAATAACATTAAGGACTAGCTGGCATTTAACAGATCAATAGCATCCATATTTTATGAGTCGCACCGGGCTTCCAGCTCATAGCACACCCTGTGGGTGATTAAACGGCAGGCACATTATCATAGGAGGAGGCCGGGAGAAGGTGGCATAAAAACCGACGACCGCTTCTGCATACTGAGCAGCGTCTTCCCGTGCACAAAGGCGAGGATCGCAGGTAGTTCATCAACTGCTGTGCCCCTGTCACGGCTTCAGCGGTGCCAGCACAGCTGCGCCGACATCTGTATCAGCCACAGAGGAAGCACAACTATTTTAGCTGGTCAAAACAGAAGCACCAGGCGTTGCAAAACTGCGGCGCTGGGAGGAACCCTGTCGCGCTCGCGGCGAAACGTTGGCACGGGAAGAGCTAGGGGCAGGCCCGGCGAGGTGCCTCACCCCGCACCTTCAGGCGCTGGGCACTGCAGGGGCTAGGTACGGTCGAGACCTGCGTGCCGGCTGCAAGTGCAGCGCGCGGTGCAAGCCAGGTGCTCTCCTGAGGATGGGGGACAAGCCTCCCTTCTATTAGTCCAGGATGTGCAGAAGACCCGGGTTAGGTTTCTTTCCTCTGCCTGGGAAGGTTCAAGCCCTTCTCCCCCCTGCTAGGACAGTGCAAGCTGCAGGCTGTGCCAGGCGCGACGCTCTCCTGGGGAAACGGAGCCACGGCACAGACACGCGTTCAAAGTCCACGAAGGCGGAAGGAGCACGTGCCTGGGCACCAGAGACTGGTCCGGGGGTGGGGAGGGCGCCCGGGTTCTGCTCCCACCCCGGTTTCCCCTGTTTTATTCCCTGGCTGATGTACCCTCTGCAGCTTTGCACGAGCAGCCCTAAGCACCCGAACCCGTGTGCCCTTCCTGGCCTAAAGCAGCGTGATTTCTTTCCTGTTCCACGGTGGAGCTATACCAGGAGGGGAGGAGAGCGTCCCCCCCACCCCTCCTGAACAAGCAGAGGCCCAGGTGGAGGAAGGAACCGAACCCGAGCTCGCCGTTCCCTCCGCACGTCAGGAAGGGAGGAACTGGGCGTGCAAAGCCAAGGGCGAGGAGCCTTGTCCTGCGTCCTTGTCACGCCAGGACCGCAGGCCCTGCTTTCTGGAGCCGGCTCTGGCCGCCCGGTCAAGACGGGGGCAGCCCCGGGCATGGGCAGACGCAGCTCGGGGTGCCAGGGGAGCTGGGACGTTCACAAAGCCCAGGCAGCCGCAGGGATAGGCGCGGGGGCTTTCCGGCGGGCGATGCTGGGGGCAAGGGCAGCTGCTGCCAGAGCCCAGGGGCCCTCGTGGATGCCGGCCAGGCAGGTTTGTGGGCCCCGGGAAGGGCAGAGCCGGGGCGGTGCTCACTGGGGTGCTGAGCCCTGCCGGCGCTCACCGGGGTGCTGAGCCCCGCCGGCGCGCTGCTGCCAGCTTCCAGCAGGTGGCTCTGCCGAACCAGAAACCGGCCGGCCCGGCGGGCTCGGGTCCAGCGCAGACAGACACGAGCCGAGCGGGGAGGATTTCTGACCTCCTCCCGCCTGCCGCCCTTTCAAGAACATGGCAGATTTCCCAATAAGCATTAGCTCGCCCCTCCCGAGTGGGATTTTCCATACCTCCTGAGCCGGCTGGGCTCCCAAATCCCCTGGGAAACGATGGGAACGGGAAAATATTCCCGCATTTCAGCCCGTTATCCGCTCAGCTGCAGGGGTCCCGATCGGAGCCCTCCCGGCAGGGCCCCTAGCATGCCCCGGGTCTGGTTTCCTTGGTGCGTCCCGCTCGGGAATAGGGCAGCATGCTCCAAGCTGCCTCTCTGCATCCCAGCACCCCCGGACCCCACAAAGCATCACGCTGGAGTGGCAGTCGTGGCAACGGAGAGCGGAGAGGGCTGCGGGGGGGGAAAGACCCAGTGATGCTCTTTGAGGTTCCCAGCCAACGGTCACACGATAGCGGTAGTTTCGCTCTCTCGTGCCTGCTTCCCGGGACCGTAGATGTCACAGAAATGGGGGTGCGAGGGAGCTCACATCTGGTCCACGCGGGACCAGCCCCGACGCCATCATCCCAGCCAAGGCTTTGTCAAGGATGGAGCGTCCGCCCCTGCTCTGGGTGACCTGTGCCGGCGCTTCACCACCCTCCTCGTGAGAAAGGTTTTCCTAACATCCAACCTCCACGTCTCTCGCTGCAGCTTGGACAGCAGTTTGTTCTGCACGACCCACGCGACACCTTAGCACAGCCCCGAGGGGTTATCGAGGCTTCTTTGCGAGTGCACCCCCGGTCCCGTTACCTGGGGTCTCCCCACCGTGACCGCGGTCGGATCCACGCTGAGACTGTGGAAAGGCCCAGCCCGAGGCACGTCATCACTGCTGGTCTGGCCTCCGGCACACGGAGATGTCATGACAGGACAATGACACGGGACATGCGACCTCTGGCAGTTACCGCCCGTAACTCTGGGCGGTCCCCGGGCTCTGTCATGTCTCCGTGCCATTTCTCAGACCATAAAACGTGCTGGGACCCACGTGGGGATTATAGTCCATATCCTCCTGAAGTCTCCTATGTGCCCCCCGCCCCGTGCTTATCTTTGGAAGGGTGTTTTTTGTCACCCATCGTGATGGCTCCGTTAAATAACCCCGGCAGAATTGGACGCAACAGCCTGGCTCCGAGCGGATTACCGGACTGGTTTCGCAGGTGCTGGGTGCTGACTGCCGAGGTGATGCCTCGAGCCTGGAAGGATTTGCAAACATGCTCACCTTTGCACGCTGGGAGCACCCCATTAGCTCCAACCGGGCTGCTCTCGGGGAGGAAAGTCAAACACCTGCGTACGGCTTTGATGGACCGGGGCTTAGGGCGTTTTTGGAGAGCCTGCCACAGTTGGCGGAGAGGTTCAAAGGAGCCCGGCTTCAAAGCCCCGCTACAATATCAAGGCATTAGGTTCCTGGCAACTGTCAGAGGAGCTTTTATCTCGCGCCGGCATTAAAATGCACGGCGCAGTCAGCTCCATTCGCACATGCGTGGCCATAATGAAGGCTGGCACGTACCCCAGAAACTATGTGGTGACACAGCTGGGATGTTACTCACGGATCCAGCCTCCAGATCATGCCGAGTGCATAAGAAAACAGGTATTTTTCTTGCCTGGGTTGCAAAGGGCGCCTAGGCCTATTTTGAGCCCAGAGGGGAAATACATCCTGTTCCTGGGGAAGAATGAAAAACAAGGCGTGTGACGAGCTCCTCGGCAGCTCCCCGAGTTGCAAGGCAGACTTGGGGATGGTTGCAGGGGCATGGCGTGATGGCGCTTCCTCCTCAGCGGCCTGGGCTGTGGCACAGCGCCTCCTTCCCGTTCCCCCGCGAGGAGCCCAGAAGGGACCGTGCGTGGTGTTGGCAGTAGCCGTGCTGGTGGACGGACACAGGCAGCTCGGCTACCCACAGGTTCATAGATGGAGGGTCGGAGGGGACCCGGGCAGATCGGCAAGTCCAACCCCCGGCTCTGGGCAGGAATGAATGCTGGACCCGTATGACCCTGGGCTCATAGGACCCCATCTTTGGGTAGATGTGATATCTCTTATTAGACCAGCTAAATCGCTGGAGCAAAGCTCTTTGCAAGCTTTTGGGCACAAACACCCGTCGCCAGGCATACCCGGCATTAGAAAGGACCGTCGCGATAACCTCCTCCGACCACCTGCGTAACCCGGACTGAATTTCTGCTGGAGCCCAACGACAGCATTTGCATCTTGGCTTGACTTTAAAGTATCCACTATATATATATATGTGTGTGTGCGCGCGCGTGTGTGTGTGTATATATATATAAAATTAAGGAAATCCCTAGCTCTTCTCACCAAGTTTTTCCACTAGCTGATCACCCTCGCTGCCCCAACTTTCCCTGTTCATCGCTAGTTGGAATTTGTCTCGATTCAATTCCCACCCACCGAGACGCCTTCCAATAACCGCTTATAACACTTGCAAAAAAAACCAACCAAACCCAACCCCCAAAACCAGGCACGGGTGTCGGAGGGCCCGGTCCCCCTCGCCCCCGCGTCCGTCCCCCCGCGGCTGACTTCCAGCCGAGGGAATTCCTCCATCTGCTTAAAATTCCTGCTGCAGCCGCGCCGTGCCGGGATGCTCTTCAGCAGCGCCGGCCTATTGTGTCGTGTTGCTGGGCGCTGGCGAAATAACCACAGCTCTGCAGCACAGATGGCTCCGCTTTAGTCAGGGGGAAGAAAATGGCCTGCGAGTGTTTGCAATCCACATGTGCGCGAAGCACTTCGGGCCCTTTCAGAGCTGCTATTTCCGATTAGTATTCCCACTGCTTTCCCGACGCGCTAAGACTCCTCCGGATTCTCGGCGACGGGCGACTGCGGTCGTCTTCACGTTGCGCCGAAACGGTTACGACTATCAGCCCTCTGCAGCAAGGTTATTAAAACCCTGTCTGCTGTGCAAGAGACAATAAAGCTATCAATAAATAATACGCATTTAGCCTAATTGCAGACCTCGGCTAGATGTGAAGTGAGAAATTTATTCATTTATAACAATGGGTCTCAGAAGGAAAAGAGGGACTAAGCTCGCAAAGTGGGCCAAGCGGTTCGTTATCATCAGGCCGTAGACCTATTGTATCGTTATCATTGTGCCGTAGACCTCGACCCCTGACGAACTGGTTAGTGCCCTGATTTTACCGGCAGAAAACTAAGGAGAGAAAGAAAAAGGCAGCCGCAATCATTTAAAAAACCCTCCCTCCCCCCCACCTAATGCGGCATCAGATGTTTTTCCACTTTGTGACTCGAAGCTCAAATGAAATAATGGATCATGGTGCAATCAGGCATCATCAAGGTGTTTTATCTTGTATTGATTTGTGTGCTTTAAATCTGCAGCAGGAAGCACAGAGAGGAAAACCTAGGGCCAACGTGGGGATTTATGTCAGGAAAGATGTCGCGAGGCCTGGGAATCAATAGGAACGGCCCCTTTTTCCTTTGCTTTTTTACGTCCGCTGGCAGCATTGGGAAGCGTTTCTGCCGCCTGAGCGGCGTGGCGATAGTCTGGGATGTCTTCGTGGGCAAACTGAGCGGATGATCTGCCCTGCCCGGTTCCAGGGAGGCGCGCCGGGTACAGAGCCCAAGTTCACACTGACAGATAAAGTGGCATTTTTGAGGCTCGTTCTGCCCAATCCCAACAACAGAGCTAACGGCTTTTACCGAACACATTCTCAGAGAGGTTTGGGGAGAAAAAGGCTCGGTCTTCCCCGGATACTTTTGCATTTGCTCTTGTGCTATGTGATTGCGCCCCGGAGCCCGTTCGAAGCCCCTGAGACAGCGAGGTCCTGGTCCCAGCTGCGGGGCCCGCTGGGTTCAGATGAGTCCTCGAGGGTCCGTTTCCTCCGGCAGATCCACGTGCCTGCGGGCCGGTTTAGTGTGGCGCGTTTTGCAGGGGAGAAAATCAGGTCTGCTGCACGGACAACACGGCTGTGACCGCCTGGAGCCGTGACGCCGAACCACCGTCGGCCTTTGCCCTGCAACGCAGAGCGGGTGGGCTGCAGCTGCGGGGCCCCGCAGCGAGGAGGTGTTGGTTTGGTGATAAACATTACAAAAAAGGAGCAAAGCGGGGCTCGAAGCTCTCTGCCCACTTCTCTGCTAGCGGTGCCCGCCGTGCCGTGCCGTGCCGTGCTATACACCGCAGCCTCCGCTGGAGGGAAGCCCTCTCTGCCTTAGAGGTGCTCGCTCAGCTGTAGCCGTGTCGGTCTGAGGACGTAGGCAAACAAGGCTTGGTTGGGTAAATCTGATAGCTTTTATTAATAATCTGGTCTAATGTAAGATATCGGATTTACCCAAAGGACCTTGTGTGCTTTTCAGTTCAGAGGATCAGAGGAAAGAGCTGCCGGGGCCTCCCCGGGTCATCTAGTCCAGCCCCGGCCAAGGGTCTGCCTCAACCCGCTCTTGAACATTTCCGTTATCCCCAGCCTCAGTTTCCCTTGCTGCAGCTTGAGGCCGGTGCAACCCAACTGCAACGCTCATCTCCAGCCGCTCGCCCGTCCAGGATTTGAACGCTGTGATCAAATCCCCCTTCGGTCTCCTCTCCTCCAGGCTAACCCTCCTGCACCCTTTCCGCCTGCCCTTGTCGGCCTGGCCTCCCAGGCTCTGAATCGCGCTCGGGGCTGTGCGCCGCACTCTGTCCAAACCGCCCTCGTCCTTCTCGAAGCGTGGACGGGCGAATTTAGGATCCGCAGGGCGGGGGGGAGTTCGCTATTTCTGGGGACATCGATGCAGAATAGCTCTGGACGCCGATCGTTTTGCCCCCAGCGCGCACCTGTTCGCTGGGAATTGAACTGAGACTATTAAGCGCTGACGGCACACAAGCCCGTGCCCGGAGCCAGCCTAAATCCTGGGAAGAGAAGATCGTCAGAGGCGTCCAGCCCAGCCGAGCTCCAGGTTTGGCACCGACTGCCAGAGACGACGGTGCTCCAGAACCGACCCTTCAAAACTGCTTTGTCCCGAAAGGTCTGGCTCAAAGAGGAGGCTGACCACCCACCCGGTAGTGGACCCCGAAGAGGCAGCATCGTGGCGACCGGACGGGAGGGTCCCTTGGGCAGCGGGTTACGAGCTCTGCCGTGTTAAGCACCCACGGGGGATTAAAGCTGGGCCTGCTGCAGACGTGGCTGCCCTGCAACGGGCACCGGGTGCAGCTGCGGGTGCTCTGCTTCCCGGGGCAGGGCTGGCGGCCAGGGCTCCTCTCCGCTGCCTGCTAGCGGGTGGTGGATCTGCTTCTAGGCAGAGCGAGGAGGCTTTGGCTTTCGTGCCCTGAGAGGTCCAACGTCCGCAGCAACCAGGAAAGGCGACGGGGCCTGGGACCGGAGCCGGGGCGACCTTTTTGTCCAAAACTTACGCAGAATTGGTGGCGGCGAAACCGTTTCTGAACTGGTCTCGATTTCACCGCGTTGTGCTGAGAAGGAGCAAGAGCCATGCCAGCCCCAGCGCCAGGCTTCCCTTGGCCCCCCCGCACCCAGATTTACCTGGGGGGGCAGGGGGATCTTTCAGGGCTTCTCTTTATGAACCATCCCGAAACAAAAAGAAGGCACTTCCTGCCTCAGTTTGCCCAGCTGTAACGCGGGGGCAACGTCACCTCCCCTTTTCGGTGGGCCGCCCGCTCAGAGAATGAATCGGGACCGATTCGTCCTGATTCGGTCATCGGCAGCGAGGCGCAGAAGCCCTGGTTTTAGCCTGACCCTTGGCCGTGCCGCTCGCTGCAGAAATCGCCCCCGGTGAAAGAAAGCTCCCCCATCACCTTAAACAACCTGCCCTTGTGCCTCCCGGCCCCGTCACGCCTGAGCAGGTGCCTGCAGAGCAGCTGGAGCCGCATTATCTCCCGCCTGGCTCGGCACTATCCGGCGCAGAAGAGATTTGTGGCTGGGCGCTGTTGTCTCCCACTTCTGCGGCACAAACAAAGACATCTGTCAATCGCCCAGGCAGCGAGCGGCGGCTCAGGTGTGTTTGAAAACCAGGTTGGGAAATAGTCAGGGCTGCGACTCAGCTGTGCCGGGCCCTGGTGCCCCCGGGATGGGGGCTCCTCTGCAGGGTGCAGGGAGAGCCCGAGGGGCCAGGCCTCCAGAAAGGTGGGCGCGCCCCTTCCACGCCGGCTGCAGCGTGAGGGTCCCAAAGCATGGGCAGAAGGGTTTCGCCCACCCCTCAAATGCAGCCACTTCTGGGGTGGGCGGTGGAGCAGCTGTGCAGGAGCACTGCACAGCAGCCATTAGCTGGGAGCACGGAGGCTGCCTGCCAGCTTAATGACATGCTCCTGGGGAACTAATCATGCCGGTTTAATTAACGAGGGGACGTGCTAATGACAGTCTGGAGGCAATGCAGATCTGACTTCCGGGAGATAATGTGCGGCCCGGGCAGCGCAGCAGGGGCGCGCTGCCTCGGTCACAGCGCTAACGTCATGCATTCAGGGCCAAGATCAGCTGTGGTGTAACACCCCGGAGGCTCACAAGTGGCTCCGATCCGCCTCTTGCTTGGCCCTCAGCTGGCAACCCTGAGGCCACGGCGTTTCGCACACGTTTCTGTACCGGGGCAACAGGGGTGTCCGGCGGGACAGGGTCCGGCTCACCTTTCTGCTCTGGGAAACCTCCCGAAGAGCTGCAGTCTTCGCCGGCGCCGGCCAACCTGCCTTTCCCCACCTCGTTAAGAAATGCTCGTTAACTCCAGAGGCCGCAGGGGTGCCGTGAAGGCACGGGTCCGAAGTCCACGCCAGGCTGCGTCTCTCCCAGCCGGGACTGGAAACAAGCAGAGTCCAGCCGTCGAACACGTCCAAGCTGGGGTTTCCCAGCCCGGGGGTGAGCCCTCCGCTTGCCCCTGTGGGGCGTGAGCCCCTGGGGCAGAGGTTGTGGGGCATCGAGGCTGGAAAGAGGCAGGGCTGAGCGGGTCCAGCCCAGCAGATAACAGCTAAAAAGCACGACCCTCCGCTCCCCGCCCTGGAGCCTGCAAGGCCACGGCCCTCCCTCCTCTCTGGAGGCCGACGGCCCATCGCCAGGGCCGTGGCACATCACCACGCTCGCCCTGGCCTCTGAGCAAGGGGCATCAGCTCCAGGGAGGAGCGTCCCCCGCTGAGACGAGACCGCGGCGGTGGCCTTGGCGAGTCTCCTGCTTGGCTGGTGCAGCTGGGGCTTAATCTGCGCCGCTCCAATTAGCAGAGCCGTGCGGTTCCTCATCAGCCCGGGAGGCGCGCCGAGACCACCTGCAAAGGTGCCCGGGGAGGGGGGGGACGTGGCCCCGGCTGTTGCTGGCTCAGCAAGAGGAGGACGCAAGCCACCCCCAGCTCCTGCAAGATCAGACCTATTTCAAACGTTCAAGTCGGACCAGATTCCTCCGCCCAAGGGAGGAAACCTTCGTAGCCAGCCCAGTCCTCCAGGCACCGGGCGTCTTAAGCGATGCAGAAAGCTGCAGGCAGCCACGCGCTTGCCTCGTTAAAAGCCCAGGGACAGCAGCGCCAGAGCCGTGCCCTGAGAAACACCGTGTCTGTTTACCGCCAGTCCTCATGCTGCATCCACGGGGCAGGGGCAGGGGCAGGGTCGACGGGGCTAGCAGCATCCTCTCCGCTCACTGCGGGCACGAGCCCTGGCCCCGGTCTGAACCCAGCCTCCCAACCCACCTCCCTGCGCCCGTGCCAGCTCAGAGAGGCCGTGCAGAAGCAGCACGTTGCCCTGTGGCCCCGTCGCAGCAATCAGTGCTATCAGCGCAGATAACGCCGCCGTGATGCTCGCACCTCCACCTCCGAGACACCAGCCCCAGGCACCGGGAGCGGCTTCGGGAAGCCACAGAGCCTGCCCCAATGCCACGGCGATGGGCACGGCGTAAGGCCACGGGTGGAAGGACAGGGGGACGCAGATGCCACTACAGTCGTTCTGCTGGAAAAAGGCTCCCTTTTTTACCAAGCCCCAGTCTCGCACCGGGAACCCGAGCTCTGCGCATTGGTCTCAATTCCCCCTTGGCCCGAGCCCAGCACCAGCCTCCTCCCTGGGGTCACGTCATGCAGGCAGCCGCTCCCAGGGACGCCTGCCGAGGGCTGGAAGGGATCCCCCTGCACCCAGGCTCACCTCAGGCTCCCCCTGCACCTTAAGTCTTATAAACTTGCAAGGATGGAGAGCCCACCACCACCTCTCTGGGTGACCCAGGCCAGCGCTTCACCACCCTCCTGGTGAGGAAGTTTTTCTTAATCTCCAACCTCAACTTCCCTTGCTGCAGCGTGAGCCCATTGCTCCTTGTCCTGTCGTCTGCCCCCGCTGAGACCAGCCCACCTCCGTCCTCTTTGCAGCCCCCATGCAGGGAGCTGAAGGCTGCTATCAAATCCCCCCTCAGTCTTCTCTTCTGCAGTCTAAATCAGCCCATTTCCCTCAGCCGCTCCTCACCAGCCCTGTCCCCCAGCCCCACAACCATTTTCCTTGCCCCCCGTTGGACTCTCTCCAGTGTGTCCACATCCCTTCTGTAGCAGGAACCCACAGCTGGACACGACTCCAGATGTGGCCTCCCCGGGGCTGAACAGCAGGGAAGAATCACCGCCCTTGATCTGCTGGCGCCGCGCCCGGCGCTGCAGCTCTTCGCTGTTTCCACACCAGCATCTTCGCTTCCTGGCCTCACCAACGCCCCAGCTGTGCTGCACGCTCCGTGCCCGCAGCCCTCGCGAAGGGGTAGGACGGCTGAAGGGACACGGAGCAATCACAGCCCCAGGCCAAGCCGGGCTGGGGACAGGGAAGGGCTGGGCTGGGGGCCAGGGGCTAGGGCTGTCCTGGGCTCCGTATCAGCAGCTGGCAGCCGATCCGCCTGCCCTGCCGCAGGCCTCCTGCTCGGAGCCGATAAGCTCTGCTGTGCTA
The DNA here is from genome assembly GCA_030014935.1 of Caiman crocodilus. Classification (NCBI taxonomy): domain Eukaryota; kingdom Metazoa; phylum Chordata; order Crocodylia; family Alligatoridae; genus Caiman; species Caiman crocodilus. Next base: position 2,111,146 of record JAGPOW010000145.1, read on the forward strand.
AACACGCTCCCCACAGCCCGGCACCCAACGGCCCTCATCCGGCTGCACCAGCGCCGTGGCCTGTCCCCCGCACGCCTCGCACACGCAGCACCCAGGGCTGGGCAGCCCGAACCGCAGGCCCGAGAGGAAGGGGCTGCGCCGAGCCCGCTTCCAGGGAAGGGGACACGAGCCTGGCAGACAACCGCCTCTTGATTTTCAATGCTCATCTCCAGCTCCATTGCAAGCCCGGTCCTGGGGACGGCTCCGGCAGCCCTGGCAGTGGCGGGGCTGGCTCCAGATTTGCTGCTATGTGCATCGTGCCCACGAGTGGCCAGACTTTCCAGGGACAAGGCCAGAGGCAGCAGCCTGGTGCTGGGAGACCCACGGCAGCCAGGATCTCCCCCCGCCGGGCCCTGCGTGAGAAGCAATCAGACGGAGGCATGTGGGAAAAAAGAAGAAAGACTTTTATTGCCCTGCCGGCATTGGTAGCAAAGTCCCGGGGGCTGGTGCGGGCCTAAACGCCCCCCCAAATAATAACTTAGCGAGAGCTACAGGCCAGCAACACGGGGCAACATTCGTGCTTCCCCGCCGGGCGGGTGGAGCGGTCAGGCCCACGCAGCATCCTGAAGGCAGGGGCATTTCACAGCGACCCGCACCTATGTGAAATGCTGTGGCACGTCGGGATAAAGCTAGTCTGTGTCCCCCCTCGGCCATCGTAACCCGCGGGCGGCCCCCGTCCCCGGCGGAGCGCGCGGCTGGCGAACTGCGGCCCAGCCCCCCGGGAAAGGGACTTGCTGGCAGGAGACGGAGATGGCCGGGGAGCGCTGTGCAAAACCTGCCCGTGACCGGGGGTGCGATGGCTGTAGCGTGCCGGGGCAGGCGTGCAATACTGCAGGGAGCGGGGCGGACAAGGAGCCGGCGCTGGAGACGCGCCCGGGGTCGAGCAGGCGATGCCCAGGCTCACCCCGCATGATGCCGCTTGCTGTTTCTACCCCTGGGCCAAGCAGCCATCGTCCCAGCCCCTCTCCCGCTGTCCTTGGGCCCCTGTGCAATGAGGCTGCTCCGGCTAATACCGACATTTAGAGCCATTAAAAAAAATGAGAGACTGCGACTGACCCCCCGCGCGCCGCCTGGCTGCTGCGGGGTCAGCCCCAAAAGCAGAATCCGGGGCGGGGGTCTGCGGCAGGGCTGCAAGGCCGATGGGTGCTGGGAGCGACGTCCCCCAAGGGCAGAAGGGATGGCGCCTGCCTCCCCAGGGGGTAAGCAGAGCCAGGGTACGAGTGCCCCCCCAGGCAGACGGGGGTCTCCATGCAAGGCAGACCCAAAACAAGGGGGGTGCTGGTGAGGGACTGGAAGCTGCAGATGCTGCCGGGTCCCCAGGAGCGCGAGGCATGAACCCTTTAGGATCGCAGTGCAAGGGGCGGCTCAGACGCAAGGCTCGGGGCGGGAGGCCGGGCTGCGAGAGGGGAAAATCAACTTAAATAATCATTTAAAAAAAGGCCTCTTGGTTTTCTTCACAGCTTAGAGCCATCCCCTCGGCCTGGGCTGGCAGCGCTGGCTTAGCCCAGCGATCCCCTCATGCTGCGGGGCAGCTGATCCCGCCTGGAGGAGGTGCCGGGGCTGCGAGGCCAGAGGGAAATGTGCTGCGGACCAAATGGTGAGATGCGGGAGGCCAGAGCCCCCGGGTGCCCTCCAGGGCCTGTTCACGTGCATCGGGGCCCAGAGGTCCTGCGGGGAGCTGCCAGGGCTTGCTGACCGCAGAGGACCGCGTCCCCCGCCTGACTGCCCCAAGCACCCGGAGACGCTTTCATCCAGCTAGCGCCGGGGCTGAGGCTCCCTCCAGCCGGTGCTTCCACCCGGGTGGGAAGAGCAGAGGAGAGGGGCTGCGCCCACAGGGCAGACCCCGGGGTCCGGAGGGCTGAGCGTCGAACAGGACACACGTGCGGGGTGGTGGCATGGAGTCGGGACTGTCTCCTCGCCCCCTCAGTGCAGGCGGAGATCTGTCCCTCTGTCCCGTGCGGCGTCCGTGCGGCCACCTTGGCGCTGCTCCCCCAGCATCCTTCCTGCGGCCGCGTCGGGGATTTGGAGTGCAAGAGCCGGCGGTGCCCGGTGCGGGAGAAGCCCCACCACGTAGTGTCAGCCGGGACTCGGTCCCGATCCTGCCGCAACCCACCACCGCCTGGGGCCGAGATGCCTCGAGTGCGAGCGGTCCGAGTCTTGCGGTGATACGGAGCCACGGAGGAGCAGGGCTGGGGGGGAATCCATTCACAGCCGCTGGCTGGATCCTGGGAGATCTCTTTGGTACGAGGCGAGGTTCTCAGAGGCCGGGGACCCGCGGCGCTGGGCCCTGGGCTCGGGAAGGCCGCCGCAGGAGTTCACTTGGGTTTTGGGAGAAAGGCACGTGGACGTTGGGGCCCCCTCCCCAGCCCAGAGCCTGGCCCCCTGCCCTCGCCAGCACCGCGGCCACGGGGGCGGGTCACGGGACGGGGGCAGCGTCGATGGGGGACACTGGGCACGGCCGAGGTGGTTCTTCACACTGTGGGGGCTGAGCGGTTTGGCTGCCGGGGGCAGGATCCCCCCTCT
>JAGPOW010000145.1:2143574-2155965 GCA_030014935.1 Caiman crocodilus
CTCATTCCCAAACCTGAGCCACCTCTCCCCATGCTGAAAAGCTCTCTGGCTGCCCGCAGACCTTGTTGGCACAGCACAGATAACCTAACAGCTTCTGCACAGAAAGGCAGGTATGACTGTTCTGGTTCTGTTTGCACTGAGCGGACATCCCAATAAGAAAGCAGCCGCTGCCTTCACTGTTTGGGTCACAGGACAGCCAAGAACCAGCACGAGCCAAGATTCAAGCGGTGCTGGGCAGATAGATCGCAAACAAGAGACCAGAGTGTCTCTGCACCGGCACTGGAGTATCCATTGCCCTTTGCAGCTGGTGAGCCTACAGACAACCCCCTCCACCCTGGAGAGGACAACAAAACCAAGAGAACACGACACATAAAAGAAGGGGGAAATCTCACGAAGACTTCAAGGTACCTGCAATACACCAAGAGGGTTTGAACTTTTATTTTGGAGCCATCAGATAAAGAATTTCCAAAGTCTCAGCCAAGGACAGCTGAAGTGTAGAACTCAGAAAGAACAGGTTCTGGGCAGTCCCACCGACAGCCAAGTACAAGCAGTGCAGAGATTGACACACTTACAGGCCTCCACCCAGAAATGCCAGGGAAGCTGGGGAATTAACCAGGTCAGGGATTTGTATCTTCCCCTTTTATGTCCAAACTGAGCAAGGTTAGGGCTGTTGCAAGGTGCCTGACTGACAGCTTGAAAGGGCAAGGTCTTCTAGCCACAGAACAGGTTCAGCACTATCCCACCAATGTGCTTTTGCCCTGATCCGGAGGGATCATCTTGAGCAGGAAAATGAAAATCAGTCTCTGCTTAGCCCATAGCCACTCAGCTGAGAAGACTGATAAAAGGTGACCAGTTAGCAGCAACATGAGAGATGGGCAATCATCTAGTAGGAACTAAAACAACAGCACTCTCTTACTCTACATGGGTCATTTAATGGGCCGCAGATGAGAGCAATTTTGGGTCACTGCTGACATGGAGTAAGCAACATCGAAACACCAGGTTCTGATTCCCATCACCAGCTCTTCCAAGCCATCCAGTGTCTCCCACTTCCTCAATTCTAAAAGAAAAATTGTCAAGCCCCATCCCACCCACAGCAAAACTAAGATCACAGACCGGATTCAAACCCTATCCCAGTCTATGTGGGCAAGACCTCACAGGCACTTGTTTTCAGATAGCACCTGCAAGCTACAATACTTGCCCTATGTTCTAATTATTGAACTTGGGCGGGTGACTATGGTCCTAGGGGAAGGATACTTTCTCTTGTGTGAATTGGGGGCCTGTGTTGCATCCTCACCCTCATTGCTAGAAATTTACACCACTGCCAATTCCAGAAAGAGGAACTTAGAAGATGAACACTGCATGCAATGACCAATTTCTTGCTTTTAGGAAATAACCCTGTGGCCCAATCTTCTGCAGACCAGAATTTGTTGCAGCAGATAGTCCGTCCTCTGAACACAAACTGGACTTTCCGCTCCAGCTCAGGGACTTCTTCATAGTATTACTATAGTCCAGCAACAACAATAAAAAAAATACCCTGGCAATGCCTTCTAGGGGCCTGATAAAGATTTGAGAGAAGCTGCAGCAGGTTGATACTGAGAGGCAAAAGCAGAGCTCTGGGATGGAGGGGGGCAGGGGCTGCAGGATTACAGGGGTACAGGATTGAGAGGCATTAGTGGAGCCAGATGTGTGGGAGCTCATGAGGTGACTGAGTGTTCTCAGGTATTCCTGGGAACCCTGCAGTTCAGCAAATTAAAACCCAAATGGCATCACCTGTAACTGCTCCGTGACTTCCTTGTGTGTCTTCTCCATTTGGTTCATCTTTGCCCTCATCTGGGATTCCTGGTACTGCAGGTCAGCCTTCAGCTCTGTAATCTGGGGAGAAATGAAACAGCAGGTGAGTGAGAACAGAGGAGACCAGGACAAAGACCTACACACTAAACAGGTGTCCAGGTCTGGAGAAAACCTTTGTAGAAGTCACCTTCAGAAGGGGCATGTTGCTGTAGTAATAGTTATGGTCGAGGGGATAGGCAACAAGGAGGATTCATTTTGTGGTATCTTTTATTATTAGGCCATTCAAGGGTCTTGGTAATAAACACATCAAAGACAGTGTCTTGGGGTAATGCTAAGTCTCTTTCAGCTAAGGACTCAGAAGCTGCAGACCTTTACTGAGCGCTACAGTGATGGGATCCATATAGGACTCTTGGTTAGAGTCCATGTTTGGCAACACCCTTGGAAAGAGAATTCATGGCCTGATTTCCAAAGGTGCAGAACCCCTACAGCTCTGGGTTCCTTCTGCCAGGCTCTGAAAAAAGGCCGTTACCCATTCTATGCCTCAGTTCTCCTACTTAAAATGGGAATAATGATTCTCACATGACAGTGGGGTTTGCAAGACTGAACTAACCCTTTTGCTGTGAGGTGTAGGAAGCATGTATTATTCTGAACGCTGCTGCTAGGGGAAGCTGTTCTGAATCCCCTGGGCAGTGTGTGAGAGCGTGGCACGGACTGTACCTTCTTTTCCTTCTCCAAGATCATCTGATCTTTCTGGTGCAGCATCTTCTTCAGAGTGGCCACTTCTTCCTTCAGCTGGGCAATAATAACAAAGTGGTCTGTGCCGGGGGAGTCCAGGGCAAGGTCTGGAGAAAAACTGCAGGGAAAAAAGGGGGGGAGGCAGGGAAAAAAGGATTTTATCACAACTATTTCTAGTCACAGACATATGGAAACCTCCACATGGATGGCATGGAACATATATGAGAGATTACTTTTGAATAGCTACATATGAACAGGCTCATCCATTCACCTGCATAACCTACTCCTGGTCTCTGAGCATTACCTAAAGCTTTGTCTCCAGATCACTGGGAATCTGTAGAGAACAACACTGCATGGTGGTTGATTTCCTGAGGCCTGACAGGATTTACCTGCTACAGCAAGTTTAATGTGACACAGTCAGCAAGAAAGGACACATGACTGTTACAGACATTTCGTAACCATTAAGCCAGTGTCTGCAGCTTTTCTATTTGCAGTAATCAACCATTTTCAAACCAGGAGGTGTGGAATGCAATCAGTGCGCTAATGAAACTTTTCCACAACCACCTAGGAGCCCTCTTTAGGTCACTGCATGTCTGGGGGAAAAAATCCCTTTCATTAAATGCAAATCACAACTGTGGTAAAAAATGGAGCAGGAAAAAAGACAAATAACCCCCAAGTTAAACAAACAATGTAAAACGGATGCCTAGATTACAGTCAGAGCTATCTGCAGGAAGCAATGCATTAGGATTTCTGTAGTTTGATTCCCACCATGGTGCAGCAATTTGGGAAGAGGCTTTGTTACCGCATCAAAGAAAGGAGCGAAGAAGAAACAGATGCTTGGCTCTATCGAGCTAGCTGGCTGGCTGACAGTTTGTTTGGACAAGAGATGCTCCTTTACTTTGGTAATCCATGAAATCTCCCTACAAATCACCAACACGCTGGACAACTGAACTATTTTTATAGCGCAGCAGTGCCTAGAACTGCATCATAGCTCAGGATCCAACGGTGCTTTGTGTTGTACAACCACTGAACAGAGAGTCACCAGCCCAGAAGCGTGCCTAGCCTAAGGACCCAGTCACCACCTACTATAACTCTGGGTCCGGCTGCCTTTTCAGAGCGTTCCACTGGTGCCAATGAGTTGCAATAATGGATAAAGTGATACTGTCATAAAATGTTCAAGTTTCCTTAATAAAGTACATGGTAAAGTTTTGTACCCAGCATCCTCCCGGCTTAAACAGTTTGCTTATTATTAGGTAACATAACGGCTGCAGAAGTGGCGATTAGAAGCCGCAATGTGTAGCACAGCCTCTACAAGACACTGTGCCTTGCAGATGAAGCCTGTAGGTGCCCCACGTCCCTACAGGAGGGCTGTATACATCAGAAGGCAAGTGCAGCATGGTCTGATGTATCCAGACCCTACACTTCACCATTACAGACCTGCTCTTGGGTCTTAGACCAGTTACATCACTCCTCTCAGCCTCAGTTTTCTCATCTGTGGCACAAGAACACAAATGGCTGCTTCTTACTTTGTCTGGAATCTCTTTGGTACTTGGAAAATACACTGATATAATGTGACAACGTTTGAATGATGAGGTACATTATTAAGGAGAGGATGGAGAAAGACTCCCCCCTGCACAAAGGAGGAAAAGCCTAAGGGGAGAAATTCAACAAATGGGAGTCGGGCAGGTAAAGGCTGACTGAGACCCAGCCCGTGGGACTCCCCCTGGCTCCAGAAATTTGGCAGCAGGGGTGCAGCAGCAGCATTAATTACCACACCTCCTGGGCCTGTGGCAATTAACACTGCCATCACTCGTCCTAGCACCTAATTTCCAGCCCTGTAAGGATTCCTGCAGGCAAGATGACGCAGCTCTGCATGCCGGATCGTCTGGCCTCGTGTGGCCAGATGAGTTGGGCACCACTGGTATAGGTCATAAAAGTCAAAGAGCAGACCAGGAAATGTTGGAAATGAAATCCCAGGCAGGGCAGTCAACATCTGCAGGCAGGACTCTGCACAAAATTAGAACACAATAACTAACCCAGTGGTAAGTGCTCGGCACGGACAAGTATAGGAGAAAAACATCATGCCGGTAACCCACGGCTACCCACAGGGCAGAGCCCCCTTTGTTCAAAACACCTGCCCTTGCCTGTGGCTTTTCAGGCCCTCTTAGTTGCACAGATTCAAACCTCTAAAGATCCACAGGCACAAAGAGCCACCCCAAACTGGCACCTCTCCCCAGAGCACTGTGGACTCAATGTGGCAGTAGCCTGCCTCTACTCAGGAGGGTGAGGTTCCTGGCCTGGAAAAGCAGAGCAGCCTCCAGTGCCTTTGCTGGTGACCAAGGCACTAACATAACCCTCAGGTCCTTTGCTCTCTGAACGAGAGCTTCTGGCTACTGCACACCACTGAGGCATGTTGGCATGAGAAGAAAAGGAAGAAGAAATGCCAAGCCTGTTTTGGGAGGGTGGGTGAAGAAAAGCTTCTTCACAAAACTTTCCAGTTGAAAACAAGCCTGTTCTTATCCTCCTTACTCGGCCACAAGGGACTCTCTCCTGCCAAGTCCTGCAGCAAGGGAGGGTGCCAGGTTTGCCGACTTCCCAGGGCAACTCGCTCAGGAAACTTCCACTCCGTGTCTGCTCTCGCACCAAAATGCTTATTAAAACAGAAAAGTAGACTGGAGAAGAGTGGTATCTGCCCCCTCAGCAAGGAACAGGAAGGACAAATAACTTGAGGCTGTTTTCTCACCCTATTCTACCCTTAACAAATTGGCAAGTCAGGAGTAAAGATAAAGGGTCTCACTCATCCTCTGGTTTTTGTACCTAGAAAAGAGTGAGCAGGAGTAATTTTTGCTGCTATATTTTAGCGTGGCCATGGATCCAACTCATATCTGGGGACAAGATGCACCCACAAATACTCCAAAGGTGCAAAGAACAGAACTTCATTTTGAAGACGAGTCAATAAACAAAGGGTCCCTCCTCCCTGACCTCGAGTGAGGGAGCCAACTACAGACTTCAGATTGAGAAGACTACAAAGCAAACAAATCAGTGAACATCCGTTTAACAAGGACAATCCCTGCACACAATAAGGAAACTGTGAAAGCCCAGGTCTGGGTCTGCTGTAGCCTTCTGCCCTCAACACCTCTGGAGGGCTGTTTCCATTGTTTGGGGACTTTGATATTGAAACAAGGCTGACTTAAAGGATGCTGTCAAGGACAACGGGCCAACGTTCAAATTGCATCAAAAAGGCCTTAGACACATCCTCCCCAGACATAAAACTGTGGCTAAAAAACAAATACTTTTAGAGGAAATGGTCGCTCCCCCAGGCTTGTTTTATAGAGAGCAGGCAGCCCAATCCTGCCTGCTAGGTACTTACAGCACGGGCATGGCATGTTTGTACAAACGAGAATATTTCCACTGAACAAAACCGACTGCTCAGCTACATAAGCATGTCTCCCAGGGCTCATGGAGAGGGAGTCAAGGCCCTTCTATTCTAAATGGTTCACTCGGGGCACCAGTGAGGCAGTGGACAGGCCTGTCATGCCTTGGAACTGGATTCTGAGTGTGGACACCAGTGAAAAGAGTGTGGTGCTGTTAGTTTTAATCCACTATGGACATTTGATTATATCAAAAGACCACATGCGGCTGCCTCTGCTAAGCAGAAGCCAGGCAAGGGGTGCAGCAGGTCAGGATGGAGGTGCCTTGGCAGACTTGTGTGAGGTGGCTCTGGATGCAATAGCAATAGGTGCTACAAGTTAATATGGGAGACACCAGGAGAACTGGGTGGGACATGTAGGACACTCCTGGACTGAAGGACCCCAGGAAACTTGGAAAGAGTTTGCTGCAGGCTGGTACCAATGGGTGCTGACAGGAGTGGCTGGGAGAGATGCTGAGCCTTTTGCCAGAACCGTTAAGTCTCTTAGCTCTATGTGCAGCAAACATCACCCCCAAGTTAACACTAAAACAGCCAACAGTTACATGAAATTGTAACAGAGCTAAAGCAAAAGTCATTTGGCCACCCCCAAACCACAGGACAGAGCAGAAGAACCCAGAAATAAATCACCACAAACATGCAATCCCAGAGAGTGTTTAGGGGCTCAATATAATACAAGAGTTTCCACATAACAGAAAGGCTCCAGGAGCTGAGAAAGGCAGATGAGGTGGACCATGCTGGAGCTGTTACCTAAGTTAATTCAGCTCAGGGACACACAAATTTTGCCCATGTGAAGGCTGTACTAGCAATCTACCTGGACCTCAAAGCCAGGACCGCAATGCAGCTGTTCCTACTGGGCTCTGTTTTGGCCTGTGGTCTACACCCCATAGTCAGCCAAATCTCTGCACAGTCTACAAAGAATAAGAACTCAGGATTAAACCTAATTACCCACTAAACATTACCGCTGCTTGACAGCAGTGCAGCCACCCATCTTTTTAACATGGCTACAACTTCCATCATGTACAGCGCACAGTACAAGGCAGAGCTCAGTAGTAGTTGCTATGAATGCTGCCTAACTCGCTAAAGGCATGTGCTGGATGCCTTTACAAGAAGGCAAGAAGAAGTTTGTGGGCAGACCCACAACCTGCCAAGGCTCCAAAAGCTGGAGTGACGAGGCCCGGTGCAAGAACAAATTGAAATGAAATGAGTGGCCCAATTCAATGCAAGTCAACTAGTGACAGATTTTAGGGTGTGGAGCCTTTTGCTTCTATGCTGGCTTCAGAGCTAGCGTGGAGACTGAAATGAGTTATTTGGGTCTCAATTCAGCCTTGTGCGAGCAGATATAAGGAAAACTCCACAGTGACAATGCTTCACAGCTTGGCTGGCAGCACCAGCAGGTGCAAAGGAAACAAGAGTCACTCTAGGGGGTAGCTTCCATTGCTACTGTAGGTGGCACACCTGTTCTGCCCAAGAGAATGTGGCGTGGCACTCAATCAACAGCAATCCTCGGCCCTAATTTGCATTCAATTCAGTTTGAAGAATTCTGCCATCACTGCGCCCCTCCAGAATTCTTTAAGCTCAATTTCATGCTTCAGAATTTCTGCTGTGACCAGCCCCAGACCATGGGATGGCAGCCGTCTGCAGGAGAGAGGCGACTTCGCTTCAGGATGGATGGCGAGTAATTACCAGTTACTTGGAGAGACTTAACAAGGCTCCCCAGCACTAGCAAGCCTACGCTGTGGTCCACGCTCCCAATTCAATGCAGTTTGGAAGGAGATCCAGTGACAGGGACAGTGTCCATGGGTGCGGCCATTTCCAGGGAGGGAGGGCAACGGGGGAGAAAACAATAGGTGATCTCACTTCAGGTTGTCAGTGCCTTGAGAAACAGGATAATGATGGGCACCGAGACTCTGTTGGGAAGCAGCCCACTGCACCAACACGGACGGGGCACTCTGGATAGGGGGGCAAAGCATCTCGGGAGAGGAAGGAACGCTGAGAATCAGAGAGGAAAGGGAGGAATGAAAATATGCATGTACAAGAGTAAAAAATAATATATCCATCTCCTGACACAGCTCGTGGGCCTTGTTCTGCCATGGCAGGCTTCAGGGCTCATGGAGCTGCAGGCTTGCTGCTCTGGCAGAACTCAGCCCACTGCTTCCAAAGCTGCTTATCATTTTCCCTCGCTCATGACAGGCGGGGAAGATGGGTGACCTGTCTATGTTTTCTCACCTAATGATTCTGTCCCCTACTCTAGCCCTTTTTCTGATTATTCTGCGATAAGGCTCTAGCCTCAGGAGTGGCCCCATTTCAGACGTGATCTCTGTAATACAGCCTATGGCCACCCTCTCCCTGGCCCTGCAGGGTGAGGACAAGGCGGAACCCGCTGCAGGTTTCTCATTGCTGGTGAACTCAACCAACAAGTCATTTCCTATGCCAGCAGGTACAAGCCGATGGCTGCCTTCTGATTTCCACATGCAGGTCTCATGTGCCAGGCAGGGCTGGCCCACTGGGTCCCAGAATGCTGCTGGTGCAGCCCCTCGGAGTCCCACAGTTTGAGGGCCCCCATTCTATTAGAAACACACCCTGATACTTGCACTGAACTCTGTCTGACACCAGCTTCAAACAAGCAAGACCCCTCCCATCTGTACCATCCCCAGCTACCTGGCTCACCTGTCACCGTTGGCGGAAATGGCATCGAACTTGGGTTTCTTCTTTGGAATTTCATTCTGAATAGAAGATGTGGATAAGGTTTTCTGGCTGGGAAGGGGGGAAAAAAAAGACACGTCACAAATGAGAACACCTGCAAAGGCAACATCACCCCATCCCATAAGAAAGAGGTGCAATTAAACACCATCCCACACTTCCAAACCCAGCAAGGGAGATCTCCAAACAATGGTCAGAGTACAAGGGTGGATAATCAGAAGGCCCTGGTTTTAACCTTGGCTCTGCCACTGACTGGCTGTGTCACCTGGAACAAATCACTAATTTCATCTCTCGCTACCTGTTTCCAGCCAGCCAGCCAGAACAGCAAACCTACCGCATGGTTTAAGACACACTCCTCATTAGTTGTATAAATACAGCTTACTTTTAATTTTTCTGTGAGAAAACTCACTAACTAAACTCGGGACATTTTGTAAATAGGTGGCTTTGCTCCAAAGCTGAGTCTGCTGTGAAAACCCTGAGAAGCATTGGTTATTATAAGGAGTTTACAGCAGAACTAGGTTTGCATATTAATGAGAATCAGAGTATCTAGAAAGATGAATAGTTAGATAGAAAATATTACCCTGCACTGAGGTCTAAGACATGCTTCCCGCTAGTATTCAGAAGGGTGGCAAAGGAGATGGAAGCATGCAGTTCCCCTGCTCTGCTGCTCAGAAATGTGCTTCTAGTACAGCAACATTTAGTCCTGTGTTGAAGATGCACAGCAAAATACACGCCCCAACACATACCAAACGCACTCCAGGTCGGGTACTTTAAAAGCCACAAGTCTCTTTAGCCCTAGAGATGATTGGTAGTGATAGGTAGTGCATATATTACTTTATTTGTGCTTGCAAGACAGACATCCCACTGCATCCAGCAAAAAAGGATTTGCTAACATCTTCTGCTAAGAGTCCTATGTGGCTTGGGAGTATCACAGGTTTAGCCCGCAGATGCATGTGCTGGGAGGAAGTGCCTGCAGCAGCAGCTTCACACAAGTTACCTGTTATAATGGCTGCCACCACTGATCCTGCTGTACTGCTCCTTCTCTTGAAGGCTTGTCCGGGAAGAGCTGCTCAGATGTTTGCGTTGCTCTTTGGTCTTCTGCAGGACCCGTTTGTATGACAACGTGCACAGCCAGCACAGCAACTTCCCATCCACCTGCAAGGGAAGGCAGAGGCAATGAGGAGAGGATTTCCTTCATATCTTGCCTACAACTTGAACCTACAGTGCACTAGCAGTATCCTCAGGGTTTATGGGCCCCAAGATGATCGCACAAACGATGATCTGAGGCAACCCTGAAGTGTCTTGGAAGCATGACGACTGCATTCAGCACTGCCACGAGCAGCACCATGAACAACGACAAAAACTCAGCATGCCTACAGTCTATCCGATGCTGAGATTTTTGGATGTTCTAGAATCAGAAGTCACATCCTGCACAAACTGGGCAGTTTACGAAGTCAAAGCCCCACAGCTGTACCTAGATGGGCACCCTGAGAAACCCAAGCACGCTGCTGCATGTAAAAATGGCAAGGACGAGTAGAATGTTTGGATAATGTAACACAAGGCACCAGTCCTGCAAAAACCTGTACGAGCACTTCACTTCAGGACTGCTCGCACAGCATCAAGAACACGTGCTAGTCGTTACAGGATCAGGGCTATGAAACACGTCTGTGGGCAGGACACATCACTTCGCACAAAGTCAAGGACCCTTGGTCCCATTTCATAGCGAGGTCCCCTTCTCATTTGTGCCCCCTCCTACCCTCAGCCCAAATTCAAGAGGCGTTTCAGCATGAAGTCTGACCAAGGAGCTAAGATGCTGAAAGAGCAAACAGTTTCACCATACATCTCACATCTCTCTCAGATAGCCCAGGAAATATTTTACAGCCAGTGCACGTTATTACAGCCAAACCTCTCACTCCGTCCAAAAGAAGCCGTTGCGACAATCGGTCCTTCCATTGCTCCAGCTCCTAGTTTCATAGTGCTTAGGGCTCGAAGGGACCTAAATAGATCATCAGGTCCGACCCCTTGCCCTGGGCAGGAACGAGTGCTGGGGTCGTAACACCCTAGCCAAATATCAGTGTCATCCTGTACACATGTACTCACCTTCTTCCTGTCGTCCTTCCTGTCAAACGCGCACTGCTGCTTGCACTGTTCACAGGAATGTGGTGGCCCATACTTCTTTTCAGAGTTCGTGCAGCGCTGGCACTTGTTGCCAATAAACGCCGCTATTATGTTGCAGTACTGGCATGGTTTTGGCTTTAAAAAGAAAGAGCAATAAAGTACAGTACAGTAATGTTTTAAGATTGCAGAATATATGTGCAGCTTTCTAAATATAGAAGATACATGCAAGGTTCTTTTCTCTCATTCCAAGGGCTGCTATCTTTGCTTATTTTCCTGCATTAAACTAATACTGCAACACCGACTCAGGAGTTGCACACATACCTAGTCAGGCCCAGGAGCAGAGTCTGGAACTAAAACCCCCATATGATTAGCCAGGACACCCGAATCACCCTGATTCTGCGCAAAATGTCACAAAACCTTTCACAAGAACAGTCAGGACCTCAGCTTTGCATCTAGTCCAGAGGGGAAGAAAGGTTTGTCTCTGGTTTTTGGGTGACTTAATTTAGATAACTGCATTCTGGCTTCCTTTAATATCCCCCTCGCAGCTCCGCTGGGCATGTGGAAGTTTATACTGCCCTAACCTGAGAGAAGGAACTGCTACACACTACAACACATTTCCCCCAGCACGTGTCACAGTTCATGCGTCACCTTCCACGGACAGCCTGAGACAGGCTTCGGGATCCTCTGGGATGATGGGCAATAGGAGGAACACTACGTCAAGTCTCAGGACTGAAAAGGAAAGGTCCTAGCACTTACCGTCCCGTACAGCTTCACGTTCTGAGCGCATTTCTTGCATATTGTGTTGGTTTTGCTGTTAAAACAAAATATGTATTACAAAATAATAAAGAATCGTTATTTTGCTGGGACAATTCATGTGCAAAATTAAACCTCCCGCAGTTAGGTCCTGAATTTCCCTTAATACACAACTTTGTTTGCAGGAGTTTTATATTCGCCTTCCTCCCAGCATTGATATCAAAGCTGGTTTTTGTCATTCCCGCCTAACTGACAATAATCTGCCAGGTTACCAAAAGAGATCCTTTTATTTTTAGGCCTCCTCAGACGATATCAGGCTTTCAACTCTGCAGGTGTGATCTCAGTTGGATTTGGATCAAAGCGAGTTATTTGGTCACCAACTAACCAGTCACGGACATGACAAATACCAGCGACCATCTCATTTCAGCGCTGGAATTGCACCGTGAACACGAGCTCAGATGGAAGTTTGTTTGGGCCGAGGGGAGCCGTCGACAAGCATTGCCTTGACGCGGACACGGGGCCGAGCAGTGCCCACCATGGAGGGGGCCTGGCTGCCAACATGGGCACGCTGTGCAGGGGTGTGAAAGACCCCCGAGCCCCCGCTCCTCAGCATCCCGCCACGCTCCCACCGGGCTTACCTCTCCTGCTGGAACTCGGTCCGGCAGTACGTGCATTTGACGATGGGGTGCGCGATGCGGCACTCCTGGGAGAGAAGGACATGGCGCACCGCAGTCAGTGCTGCCCCCGGGGTCGCCCCGCCCCCCCGCCGCCGCCGCCCCGCGCGGGCGCCGGGGGGGGGGGGGGGGGCGGGGCGGCGGGGGGGGGGGCGCGGGGCCGGGGGGGGGGGGGGGGGGGGGGGGGGGG